>JAKOGI010000009.1:655000-1252500 GCA_029747015.1 Carnegiea gigantea
TAGGTCTATCTTCGATACTGGATTACACAAACATGGTGGCAACAGTGGATTTGACCAGTTCACCTCATACCCCACATTTGGAAAATTAAAACACAACCTAAAGTTAGAAGTCTTGGGTGGAGAACATATCATACTGAATATTGCCAACACAAGGCAGTCATTTTTGGGGGAAAAAAGGGGAGAAGGACCAGATTTGAGCAAAGGGTTCCTTTCAAAAGAGTAGTCGGTTCAGTAAGGCTGTTCAGTTTGGTCTAATAAGTTATGACCCTCAATCTTGCACCTTCTTCGAGTTTGATGCATGGTCTAGGCAGGTGCAGAGGTTCTGAATATTTGGAAGCTTCAGTTGGCATGCACTCTGGCATATGTGACTCGGAAATAATGTAATAAGCTAATTTTCAATAAATAGAACAGATATCTCTCACTACTAGTGCTAAAATGCAGGGGCCTTTTACAAGTGGAGCATACTGAGATGCTCTCCTTTATGTTGCTTTGTCACGCTAGTATAGTGGGGAAAACTGCTCAAAATAGACAAGAATGCTAGGCCTGACGGCTGGAAGGATCCCCTCTGCACGCATATTAAGCATGGAGATTATCTTTGCAGCCACCAAACATAAGTGCCCAATCTCCAATGAACCCTACAAAAGACAAGGCTGTGCTTTTGCATTTTAGCATTTGACTGGGAACTGGGAAGGACAAAGGGTCAGAAGAATTGTTGTCAAAGACAATAATGGAGGAGTGCTCTCATGTTGAAGCCTTGTAAAAGTCATGAGGGATGAGATTGGAGCCCTTTTTAAGGGAAAGATGGGGCTGGAGGTATGATCTGAGGAGTGTTGATCTTATGTCAGGAGCAGAGTTAAATCCTTTAGTGCGAGAAAATTTTCTGTTTTTAAATTACTGCATCAAATGAAGTTTCTTGTGATGGGTAAAACAGCACATTTCGTCAATTTTCCCTGAAAAAGACTTGTCAACCAAAATGCAAGGCATGTACAAGGAATTCAGAAAAGTCCCTAAATGATATGACATCCACATTGTTAAGAACTAATTCTAAAAGGTTGAAAGGAAAGTCATCCAGACAAAGGAGCTTCCCAATCATGAATAATCTATCCCAAATCAACTTATCCTGGAGCATGAAATAGTATATCTTTAGTGGAAAAGTGAAATCACCTGAGGAGCAAAAATATAAGCCAAAGTTCCGCAAACTGCGCCCCCAAGGAAGAAACCAGCAACAAAATCAGCACCACCTCTACCTCTGTCATTGCTGCGCATATTTAAGCAAACAAAGCAAGGAAACAGGATGAAAAGCTTGCCTTCATCTTTGGCAAGAAATGGAACAGGGAATCAAGGAGACGCTACAAGTGCTTTTCGTACATACAAATTGGACAAAGAGCCTATGTGCTGATACAATATACTAATTATGCAAAATATGATGTCAAGAACTAAAAGCGGATTGCAAACTACAGCCTCCATATTCAAACTCTCCCGTATGTTCTTTACTCTTCCACAATGAAACTGAAAATGAAATTGTTGATTTTACTCCGTGACAAATTTAATCCCAACCTTCCTTTTTTCCTCAACTGTTTGGGGAGGGGGGTAGATATCATAGGCAAAGACCAAACGTGCCAGATGTCAAACCTGTGTTCTGCACGAACAACAAGCTTGCGGTTCATTACCAAGCGGTTGGACTTCATCATCATTGAATTCCCATTCATTTTCCGGGAGTTACTGCATTTTGGGAATGAAAGCTCTCCTTTCTTGAGGCCACCTAAGTATGAACAAGATCATATATTCAGTATACTGACTGCATGCATGAACAAAGGAACAAAAGAGAGCACATCCATCTCCATTACTTGCCATACGGCTGAAAGATTCACTTATATTGGTTTCACGGATATCACGAGCAACAGGCAATCACATGAAAATATCCATCTATGTTTATCTTATGCACCATAAGCAATATCAGTTTCTGTGATTTGGGAAATTGACACTGAACAGAACAGCATTCTGTCATATTTAAGATGTACACTTTCCTCAACAAAAATCTAGTCCAATAAATATGCGATGAGCATCACCTCCAAGCAGAGGTATATGCTAAATCAATGATCCAGTAAAAGGAGAGGGAAAATAAAAAGCAGACAAACACAGGACACCGAACAAATATAAAAGCAGCGATCAAGAAAGCCCACCTTCGAGCGCTAGAATAGAAATTTTTTTTTTTTTTTTTAATAAGAAGTCCACAGAACCACAGACAAAGTGCTATAATATATTAATAGCAACTAGCAACAGCAAAAATCAATCAGGGAAAGAAATTGCTAGACTTCACAACACTTTCAAACACAGACTCCTATCAGATTGATCTTCACTAAGTACTTGTCAGATACAGTAAACACATACATATCGAATCCGCAGTAGTCCGAATGACAAACCCTAGGAGATTAAATAGAAACCAAGAGATGCACCCTCTAATGCGAAACCCAAATTTCGAACTATAAGCTCAACACTCCTATCAGACTGATCTTCAAAAACCCACTTCTCAGAGAGTGTAAACACTATGCATATCGAATCTGCAGCACTCCAAATGACAAACCCTAGGAGATTAAATTGAAACAAAGATATGCATTCTCCAACGCGAAACCCAAATTTCAATCCATGAGCATAAAAACTAGATGAAAGAACATGAATCTCACACAAACAGAGGAAACAGAGTGATGAGAGAGAGAAAGAGGAACCTGAAATAGGCGCAGAAGTCAGAGAAGTCGCCATGATTGAGAGAGCGACGAGCAGGCGAGCGGACAGGCCGAAGTTTTGGACTATATGTAGACCGAAGGTTTTTTTTCCTTTTAAAAAAAATTGAGAAGTGCCGAACCGGGCCCGGAACAGAGTAGGACCAGATTTAAAGAACCAGACCGCCCCACGAATTGTTTGGCCGGGCCGGTTGGTTTTCTTTCTTGAAAAGCTTTTTGTCAAAACTTCCGTGTTCAGCAATAGCATTTTGGGTAGCGTTTAATACTTTGATCAGGTCAATACACTAATTAATTAATTTTTAATGTTCGATAAACTAGCATTTTGACTAGCATTTCAAGTAATGTTTAGGCCCTATTCGACAAAATTAACTGTTTAGGTAACGTATAGCGGTTAAGGTAGCGGATAACTGTTTAGATATCGGATAGCGTTTCTAATTTAGCTGTTAACGGATAACTGTTTAGACTAACGATTAAAACTAATGTGTTCGGTAAATTTAGCAGTTATGCTAGCTGATTCATGTAAATTGAAATAAAAGGATATAGATAATTTTCAAAGATAAAATTTTTAAAGGATATTTTTTGGCTAAAAAATATGAAACGCTACTTTTAAATGTCAAACGTTAATACTATTAGCTTTTTAAAAACGGTGCTTAAAATGCTAAACACTACTTGAAATGCTAGTCAAAATACTAGTTTACCGAACACTAAAAATAAACAAATTAGCGTATTGACCTGGTCAAAACGCTAAACGCTATCCAAAATACTATTGCCAAATGCAGCCTTAGTATTTTAAGTAGCGTTTTTGAAAAGCTAATAGTATTAACATTTGACATTTAAAAGTAGCGGTTCATATTTTTTAACCAAAAAATATCCTTTAAAAATTTTATCTCTAGAAATTATGTATATCCTTTTATGTCAATTTACATTAATCAGTTAGCATAACAGCTAAATTTATCAAACACATTAGTTTTAACTGCTAATTTAAACAACTATCTGCTAACAGCTAAACTAGAAACGTTATCCGCTACCTGCAACGTTATCCACTACCTAAACAGCTAATTTTACTGAAAATGTCAAACTCGTAGACGGAGTAATTGTTTAATTAGGCTTAACAATTTAATTTTATCCCCAAAAACTTTTCAAAAAACGCTGTACCCCTCCCCCCCCCCCAATTTGAAAACAAATATCTAAAACTACTTAAATTTACTGAAAAGTTCTAAAAAATCACCAAATTTGGAAAAAGATTTAAAAAATTACTAACCCTTAATATTGTATATGAATAATGACTAATCTTTATATTACATCCATCTTTTACTAATTAAAGAAATGTGCAATTATTTTCTATTTTCTTATGCGAAATAATTCCAAATATTTTGCCCCAAAAAAAAAGATAGGAAAGGGTTGTAATTTTATGAGATAATTTACATGAAATTTAAAATAATTTAGAATTAATTTGTCAATATGTTTGAAAAATTTAACTATTGAATTAGCTGATTAATATAAATTGACATAAAAAGGATATAAAAAATTTTCAAAGATAAAATTTTCGAAGGGTATTTTTGACCAAAAAAAATATAGCACTAATTTTGAATACCAAAAGTTAGTGTTATTATCTTTTTAGAAATATTATTTAAAACGTTAAACGCAACTTAAAACGTTAAGTCAAATATTACTTTACTGAACACTAAAAATTGATTAATTGGCATCTTGATTTAATTAAAATGGTAAACAGTATTCTACATGTCACTACCATACACAACCTTAATGAAAAGTACTCACTATCTTTTTAGAATGATTGTATTTCATTTGAGGATTTTCATGAATTTTGAAGGTTGTGATGGAATTTTCAAGGGACAAGAATAGTGGTGATTGAGAAGCAAGTAATGTACTTATGTTTGATTTTAGACAATAGATCATGCCTTTTATCTTAGTTAACTTGATTTTATTTTACTCCCATTCAATTAAATGGCCAAATTAGTTCATTTATATAACAGGATGAAATGTATCTCCAATCCTCAAAAATGAAACACAATCATTTTTATCGAACTAAGTTACACGGATGGAAGGTCAAACAAAATAATATGCCTCCACATGCAGCTGTAGCATTCTTAGAAGATAAGTAAGGCGGGATTAAAAGAAGAGCATGACAATCCCCATCATGAAGAAACTCGGGTTTCAAGTCCTTCAATGAATTAGTTTTCGTTATAATTGAAGTCCTATTCGAAAGTCTCTCGGATTCAGCCCCTCTACAGGCAGATATGCAGGTAGAGATAAGGCCACTTACATCTTGATCTCCCCAAACCTCGCGAAAGCGTGATCCAAGATGATGTTGTTACAATATCACTTAAAAACATATCCTGTTATCATCTAAAGCAAATTAATTGCAGTTTTCTCTTCCCGTCCCTCAAGCAAATTATCCCATCCTATCGAGAGAACGCTCATCAAATATCGATTGTTCACATACAACAACAGAATTATTCATGCATTTGTTGCAGTTGTGAACAAGCCCCCTCTGTTTTGTGCTGCCCAGCCGAGATCATCAAGGTATTCTATAGAGATAATTGACAGATATTCTCATCCATAGCCTGACATCTTAACATCTATTCATCAGTTCAAACAAATGCCTATGGATTGATTATACATTAAGATACCAAGAAAGAATTCCGAATTCGGCGCTTTAAACCCCAAAGACTTCAAAGAAAAGGAGGGAGACAAAAAGACTGCTGCTACGACATCCATAACCACAATTGAACAAGCCATCTTATGATCCCAGCTAATACCCATCCCCTAATGTTATTGCCAGAAGTTTGGCTTCAATTTCAGCACAAAGTCAAATCAACCACCTCAAGTTGGAAGAAGCTGCCATCTTAGACATGACATTTTGTCGGCATATAATCTCAAAGCATTCTCGACTCCTATGTACAGGTGACACTGCAAAAGTCTCGCACTTAATCCTCCATGTCTTCCATTCTCGTTTACCTTTACACAATTCTAATCGGTGAGATGTCCTCAAGTAGATTCCCTCTCCCATCCCAATCTTTCTGCCCATCTCAGTTTCAGATGCTTGAAGCTGCTCGAGTTCTAGATTTACCATCACCCTTTTTCGCAAAGTCTGGCATGAAGCAAAGCAATTCGGTTCCATAGCTTCTGGGAAAACAGGACCGTGTCCTTTGATTCAATAAGAAGAAAAGGCATAATTTGCTCAGGTCAAAGTCTGAGACAACCATCAAGGGCTGCCTGCTTCCCCATCATCGCTCAACAGTGAAGGATCTGAAACCTCGGCAAGTGCATCAAGCATAGTTCTGACTTCAGTTGTGTCATCCAAATAGTACTTTGCTTTGCTCGGTTTTTGTCCAACAGTGCAAGCGTACACTGACGCATTTGATGACAAGATACCACTATTTGTTGCATTGCCAATTATCTCAAACATGTCCTCATCAGATCTATCATCGCCAACACACAGTACAAAATCAGCTGGCCTTCCACTCGCAGCCATTTTAGCGAAGATCTTCTCTGCCACTAGACCTTTGCTAACCCCCTGAAAAGTGTAACAAGGGCCAAAGTCAGACATCCAAGGGAAACAATGCTAGATTTAAAGTTGCTGATTCACACCAATAAACAATCAGGTAGGATCATACTCAAATATCAAACGAAGTTTGCATCAGGTCTCTCATGCGACCTTTGTTTAAGGTTCACATGTACTCACTGGTCTTCAAATGTGCTTGCTTTTTTATTTGTTTGTTTTTTTGGGGGGGGGTCTATCCACAATTTTCTGCGCCACAATCCCCTCCGTAAAAAACTTATTGATGTGATTGTAGCATAGTTGACACTTAAAAGAAGTACTTAAACAAAACAATTTACAACCCGCTTCTGACCCTTGATTTTAGCATCATAACACCCCCTCACAAAACTCTGAAAAACTGAGTGAACGAATGAGAGGAGAAGGGGGGGAGGGGGGCTTCATTTGCCAGTAGAATTTAAACAAATTAATGCCAGTAGATTTTCAAACAAATAATGCCAAGATTCTTAAACAAATTAATTCCAAAACCTCCGGAAGATAGAGTTTCTGAAGTTGTCGCTACAAGGCAATACAGGGGAATAATGCCAGTAGATTTTTAAACAAATTAATGAACTTGTTATTCATAGTCCTACACAGAATAGGGTCATGCCCTGTGATCGATTATATCAGTGACAACAGCCAAGAAATACTAAAAAGCATATTGAAGCTAACAAGCTATCATGTCCACATGTCCTATCAGATGTGCTTTACGAAAATAATCTGTATTCTATAGGCTAGCTCCCAAATCCATCGTCATGGATTCTCTCCTAAAAGTTTGGGCAGATTTCAAGTAGGATCCATGTAGACAATGATCACATGCTAGATCAAAGTTCTCAAAAGTTTGATACAAGTAATTTGCCAGGAACTAAAATATTATGACCTACGATATTTATTTCTGTAATATTTGCCAGGATACACAAGTGGAAACAAGGTTAAGCCTACTACTCTTCTGGGACAATAAATAGTGCTCAAAGAATACAGACTATGAATGTATATATGCCAATGTGGTTCCTTCCTTGCAATCACTCAGGAACACTAAGGCTTGTTACACTCTTTTCTGTTTGGTGTCACAAGGATAACGCATCGCTGAACAAAGAATTGCCAGCCCACAGCATGCATAAAAGTACCAAATTGACTATGGAGCTTGTTGGAACAACCACCCCTACTGTTGATTAACTATTTACCTAGAAATACTAATGTACCCACTCATCAAAATCATTTTCCTCTTCCTACAGTTAGTACCAGTATATGTCATGTTTCGCACACTCATGATGACTCCACCATTGGATCTCCAGGTTAAGGCGGACCTTAGTTTAAAAAAGACCAAGCCTAAGGCACGCCTAGGTGCGCCTCGACATGAATCTACCGGGTCAGCGCCTCGGAGCGGATAAGGTGTGCTTCAAGGATGCGAGGCTATATCTTCCCCCCTTTTCTTCTTTTTCTTAGCCTTTCCTTTACTTTTTTTCTTCTTTTCCTTCCTTAGGAGCTAGAAGGTGAGCTAAAATTGTACCGTAAGTATGTGCATTGAGGAACTACGATGATAAGATATCTTAAGGTTATTTGCGGTTTTAGTAGTCATATTGATGTCTAATCACATTTTTAATGCTTTTATCTAACTTGTTTGCGCAAAAGAAGCTTCGTGAAATATGAAATACTTTAAAAAAAATTTGCATAGAGGTGCACCTCGCATCCATTATGCGTGCGCCTTGCGCCTGCACCTCACGCATTGGGACCCTATGCGCCTCAGTGCGCCTCGCGCTTTTTAAAACTAAGAGGCGGACATCATTATATCATAGAACCTTCCAATATTTTACTCGTTAATACTTGGTCCAGCAATTAGCTGGCAAATTTATTTGGAGGTAAGGCTGACATCATTACATTAGTTCCAATATTTTCCTGGTTAATACTCATTGCTGCAATTAGCCAGCAATTTATTTGGAGGTCGAATTAATCACATAGACATCACTTGATAGCATGATGTGAATATCCATTAAACAAAAACACCACCACACCCCAATGTGGATCCCACCTAGCAAAGTAAGGTCTAGAGAGATTTTAAATATAGAAAACTTTACCCTTGTAAGCTGCGATGCTGGTTCCTAGGCACTAGAGTTGGAGATGCTGACCCGACACAATTTACCAATTGAACCAATCACACAGACAGGTGAGTTTGGGTAGAAATTTTCAACCGATTTAATTAAATGGTTAACACCTTTAAGGCATTTAATTAATTTGATTAGGCTCAAGTTAGGATCCTCAATACAAAAAAGTTCCTATTTAACTGATTTTAAGCATTTCAACCGATTTACCTTTACATGTGTACCATTTACTCGTTTAACCCTTTATTCAGAAATTTGGAATTTGAAAATCAAAATAACAACAAAATGTGAAAAGGGGGGCTTTTGGTCGGTGGTTGCTTCATATGTGTTATAAACTTGATTGTAATGTTTTATAACTCTATACTACTAGGAAATGTAAACAGGTAAAACAAGTGACCTAAACCTACCCACTTTTCTTAATCAGGTAAGTGGGCCAAATTCATGTCAACAACTTAAAAGTTAAATATTAAATGGGTCCAGGTAATCGTATGAGGAGTTGGTGGTTGGGAAGCGTGTTTTTTTTTAAAAAAAAAATAACCTGTAGGGAATAGCCTAGTGGTATAGACAGACGAAAGTTTGATTCTCCCTAGGTTGTGTGCACATGTGAATTTAACCATTCAAAACAAAATTGAACGGGTTAACAAGATTAGGTTCAAGCAGGTGGATTTTCAACCTAAGTTCAACATAAACACAAACCTGACCCCACTGTTTTGCCAACCCAAACTTTTAGCCAGCTCCACAGTAGAGACCCCCTTTCCCCTACCCCCCCCCCCCCGGGGGCTTAGAGCATTTGTTAGATTGAAACCGCAAGTCGCAAACACACAATGCCAGAGTACATAGGGTCACATAGCACTAGACGTTGCGAAGGAAAGCACTTAAACCTGGAATAGTGCCACCTTTTTGCTAAGGACACCAAGGTGATGGCAGGCCTAAAGTCAGGCAATGCTCATTCATGTAGGAAAATGCTGAGAAATCACAATATGTACCTGAGGCTTCACTTCAACAATATATTGTCCGCTTTTCACAGCCACAGGTTCATTGGCCAAAACACTCTCCAAATGATCCAACATCTCCTTTGCTTGGCAGGACCCAAAACCAGGGTCTGCATCCCTATGGTGCCAAACCAAGGCACTCTCCTTAGTTTCGATATAAGAGCCATCGGTTGATTCTGTATACAATTTCATCACAGGTTCAGCAATTTGTACCCAACCAAAATCACAATTTTGGCCACAGGTTTCCCATTCCTCATCAGCAGACCATCTGAGCAAAGATTAGAATGCAAAGACAGCATCAGCAAAAGCATTTAGGCCAAGAAATAAATAGAAAATACGAAAAATTCTGTAAGTAGAAATACCTCATGAAGTATCCATGTTCAGCAGCGATGCCGACATTCTTGCAAGGAGAGAACCATTTGCCTAAGCTATCTCTACCTCTTCCACTGACAATAAAAACAGTGTTCTTTGGGTCCCCAGATAGAGAGTTGATGATTCTAATCACCTCTTGACTGGGAGTCCTATTAATGGATGTCTGTGGCATCATAGTTCCATCATAGTCTAACAATATGGCCCTGCTTTTAGACCTAGAGAATGCAGAGACAATGGCATCAATTGTCAGCTTTCTAAAATTTGGATCTAATGCCACGACCCTGAAGCCAAAACTCAAACCAATTCCCCAGCAGCGTCGTTTGAAATGATCCCTGCAGGTTCGTTCTAAATCTTGGAAAAAACTCTTTGCCCAAAATGCCACATCATGTGTGCTAACATATTTATAATGCTTCTCATGGCGCAACTGCTTCTCAGCATCATTCATTGAGATAGCTTCATTCATTGCCTCAGCTGTTGCCTCGACATTCCATGGATTTACCCGGATAGCACCACTGAGAGATGGAGAACACCCTATGAATTCAGACACTACCAGCATGCTCTTCTTCAGCTGAGGAGATGCCGAATCAGACTCGGATTCAGAGACCCCTTGCCTGCAGACAATGTACTCATATGGAATGAGATTCATTCCATCTCTCACAGCGGTCACAACCACACACTCTCCAATTGAGTAATATGCAGCCCGTTCGCTCAAAGACATAGGCCTATCAATGAAAACTATGGGCTCATAACCAGGACGTCCAAAGGTATCATTAATTCTCTTACAGCTAGCCTGAATTTCAGCCTGTATCTCCTCAAGATCCTTGCCTTTTCCCCGAGCAGGATTTGCTATCTGAACCAGTACAGCTCTTCCCTGCCACTTGGGATGGAGCTTCAGCATCTGTTCCATCGCCAAAAGCTTCAAATTAACACCTTTAAATATGTCCATGTCATCAACTCCAAGCAGTACAGTCTTCCCTTCGAACTGCTGTTTGAGCTCCTGTACCCTCCATTCTTTATCAGCAAGCCTCAAAACAGACTCAATCTGCCCCATATGGATGCCAACAGGCATGATCTTTATTCCAACAGTCCTTCCATAGTACTCCAATCCAATGTATCCCCTCTTAGATTTATATTCCAACCCCAACATCCGACTACAACAAGAAAGGAAATGGCGGGCATAATCGAATGTGTGGAATCCAATAAGGTCTGCATTTAACAAGGCCTTGAGTATCTCCTCCCTCACAGGCAACGTCCTATAAATCTCTGAAGAAGGAAACGGACTATGAAGAAAGAAGCCCATCCTCAATTTGATGAACCTCCTCCTCAAGAAAGAGGGCAGCACCATCAAATGGTAATCATGAATCCAAACATAGTCATCCTCGGGGCTTATCACCTCAATCACCCTCTGAGAAAATATCTTATTTGCAGCTACATAGGCCTCCCACAAAGACCGGTCAAAGCGGCCACCATGGTTGGCCGAAAAGGGAAGCATGTAATGAAAAAGAGGCCACAAATGATGCTTGCAAAATCCATTATAATACTTGGCATGAATATCTGGCGGAAGGAACGCCGGGACACATTTAAACTTCTCCAACAAGATCTGTGACACATCATCTTGCTCATCCACATCTACTTCTACCCTCAACGAACCCACATAGATAACCTCCATATCCTCAGGCAACCCATCCTTCAAATGCAACATCAATGAATCCTCATCCCAACTAAAACTCCATCCTTTATCATCCGGCCTCCGTTTCGCTCGCACAGGCAGCTGATTAGCCACTATGATTACACGGTCTTGTACAATTGACGAAGGGACATCAGAAGATACACTATTAGCCTGATCATCATCAAGCTCAGATATCACTCCTGCAACAGTCATAACCCTTGGAAGCCTCTTTTTCTCTCTACCCATCACCGGGAAATTCCCAGAAGCTAAATCTAATAGATTGGTATACGATCTAGACATCATCTTTATTGTATTTTCTTGACACCCAATTTCTACTTCTCCTATAAATCGGCAATGAATCCAAGCGTTTCAATCCGAACCCAAGATCGGTTCTTTCTCAAATACACAAGATCTGTATTCGAAACAACACTAACCCATCAGCATAAAATTCATCCAATACCAAACCCATGTTTCATTGAACAAATTTAGGGTTCCTTTCCACAATCAAAAATACAAATCCCATAACGCAAAACTCGATAAAAACCATGAAACCACTCAAACAACGACACAAATAATAAATTGGGTACCCAGAACAGAAAACAAAAATTAAAAAAGGGGGAACAGAGACAGAAAAGATGCTTGACACTGACCTTGGATAATTGCTGAAAGGATCTGGGAAAAAATCTTAAATTGGGAAGAATGAAAAATTAAAAAAGGGTATTATAGATTGCAATTGAACAGATCTAGGGTTTGGCTGGCTGGCTGGCTGGCTGGGCTCTCCTGGGCTCCTGTTCTTCTTCTTCTTGTGCTCCCTTATCTAATCCCTTTCTCTATCTCTCTCTCTCTCTCTCTCTCTTGTTTCTCTATCCAGAGAAGGCATTCTTTCCATATTTCTTTGTTTCCTTGTTTTCCACTTGGCTTATGTAAAATAGTGACAGGAAAATGAAGAAATTAAATGAATTTATGAAATAAAATTAAATTAAATTGAGTCGAATTGAATTGAAAAATAAATGAAAATAATAAAAATAAAAAAAAGTGAAGGAAAGAGAGAGGAAGAGGATAAGGTCGGGGAGGTTGACTGGACGGCTTGCTAAGGCCTGGCCAGCTGGCACTGCTGAGTTGTCATTTCAGAGGTTCACCCACGCGCTTAACACTGTACTACTGTTTCTCTCCGTCTCCCTCCCCCCCGCTTTGAGGATGGTGGGGTCTACCTCCCTAGCTAGGCTCGCGCGGTCGCGCCTCTGATCTCAGAACATGTACCCCATTACCACACATATAAATATTTTACAAAGTGTATTTGTCATATGAGCGACTATTAATATATATTTCACTTATGTAATTTTTGATAATACACATTTTCAGGTGTATAATATAAGCATTGTTGCCATGCATTATGTTTTCCGTTGGCTAGCACTTATTATAAGGGGGTGAGAAAAAAATCTAAAACCAAAAATTTGAACCAGAAATATGAAAAATCAAATCAAAAAATTAGTTGAACGGTTCAATTTTCCAAAAAAGGGGGTTGGCTAACTGAATCAAAAAAATTTACGTTTGCATTTTTGATTTCGATTCGACCATTTGAAATTCGATTAACCATGCAGTTTATCGAAATGAAAACTTCAATTTTTTTTAAAAAAAATGCTAAATTTTGTGTTAGTCAAATGTAAATTTTATAATCATAAGAAGATAAGATTAAATATACAATATTGTACATATTAATATTTAGTGTTAAGTAGTTAAATAAATTAAAAAAAGAGTGAAAATTGAAAATTAACAATTTAAATTAATGGTCAACAGGTAATCGAATCGGAAAGTCAGATCACCTTATAAAAAAACTAGTTAACGAGGTTTTTTGGTTCGATTATGGTTCATATTTTTGCTGAACCGAGATTAACAAAAAATTTCGGCTCGATTTTTGGTTCACAATTTTTGTGAACCGAATTTCGGTTTGACTGACTTTGATCATCCCTATAGTCAGCTATTATATGGCAGTCTTAGATAGATCTGATGAATAGATCAATCGATTTAATTTCGGGTTGGGTTGACTTTATATTAGGTATCGGGTCGAAAGATTTACTTTGGTTTCGCCTTCAGGTAGAGTCATTTTTTGTTTGAGTTGATTTCGAGTTGATTGACGTTTAGTTTAATGAGCTTATTTTGCAAAGAAAACTAATTTTGTCGGTAAATGTTCAGTTTGATTTTGGTCATTTCGGATTTACATTGGATTAGTTATTTCATAGGTGGGTTAACTATAGATTTGTGTTATTCAATTTAGGTTACTTTTATCAAGTCTACTGTTAGACTTTTATGTGGCGTTTAGTTAAAAGTAATGTAATTACTACGCAATGGAATCAACCATGTAATGTAATTATCAGTGTAATAGAATGAGATAATAATTATATTACAATGTTTGGTTACAAAATTTTTACAATTGTAATGGGATGAATCCATTTACAAATAATATTTTATTTTATATGTAACGTAAAGTACTTGCAATTCAATTTATGTTTATTTCGCCTACTTTAATTATTAGTAACTTTGTTGATAATTATCATCCAATGTCTGATTATCATGATTATGATGCTTCACATGATACTTACTTCATTCTATTTTCTCTAAATTATAATAGTGGCCCTGTTCAATTTCGCATTTTTTAAGATTTAGTTAAGAGCTTACATCTCCTTACAGCTCCTTACATCTCCTTACATCTCCTTACAACTTCTTACATCTCTTTACATCTCCTTACATCTTCTTACATCTCATAGATTTTCTATAACATTCATTTATTTTAGTTACAGAAATATGTATATTAATTTTAATGATACTACCAATATACAAAATTTATAAATATCTTATGAACACAATATTTACATAAACATAAAAACATAATATAATGACATAAATTATATTTGAGTTTCGACATGAAATATATATTATTATAGATGACCATACATTTATTTATATTTAAAATTATTTACTTAAAATAGGAATTTATTTGAAGAGTTGTATTTAATTTTGTTAAAAAAGTTTTTTTTTTTGGTTATACTTTGCTTATTCGATCAAACTAATGCTCATATAAAAAACCTTAGACAAAATTTTATTCACAAAATTTGTGTGGATTAATATATTTTATTGTTGTGTAATTAACTTAATTAATTGTTTATTTTTAATAAGTATACTATTTTAATATTATTATTTTTCATCCAAAATGTTCATTGTAAAACAAATTATACTATACAACTCTTCAACAATTCAACAACTCCTTATATCCATCCTTACAGCTCCTTACAGCTCCTTACATCTTCTTACAGCTCCTTACATCTCCTTACAGCTCCTCACATCTTCTTACAGCTTCTTACAGCTCCTCACATCTTCTTACAGCTCCTTACAGCTCCTCACATCTTCTTACAGCTTCTTACAACTCCTTACAGCTTCTTACAGCTCCCTACATCTCCTTACATCTATCTATCTAAAACGCGAAATAGAACAGACCCAGTGTCATATTGTTCAAGCTTAGCAAGTAGATGGAGATGATGACGACAATGATGATGAGAGAGAGATTTGTCTAGAACGTACAAAAATGTAGTTACAATGATATGATAATGGCTTGGGTTAAAACTTTATCTAATATGGAGAGGAGAGAGAGGGGGGGTGAGGCGAGCTTCAAAAACATGGCAGTGTAGTACTAAGAAATGGGAAGTAGAGGCAAGACCATTGAGAGAAGAGTAGACCAACCACCAAATATAATAGCTTATATTTGAGTAAATTTTGATTCAAAGGTATGTAATCACAGATTCACAATAGTTCAGAAAAATCAAAATAATTGTATTTGCATAGATTGAGGTAAATATGATTACAATGCAATCTTGATTGCATCCCTTAATGGTAACCAAACATGGTAATGGAATCATTATTACCATTTTGATTGCATTACCACTTTGATTACACATAACCAAACGAGCCATTACGACATTTAATGGAACATCGTTATTTCTCGGATCCTGATATACAAGGCAACAAAATTTTTTGGTCATGAGGACCAGTGAAAATGGTAGATTTCAAAGGAAAAAAAAAAAAAGAAAAAGTAGGGCTTTTATCTCTGAACTATGTTGTAAAACAGTTCTTAAACTATTAATGCCAAGAAAAATTAGAAGGGACTTTCGGAGAAAGGAGTTGAGAGGAGGACTGATAATGTCAAGAAATTGAAGGTAGGCATTGAGAAGAAATTGACAGAGGATGGATCTGCCATCCTATACATGGATGTTGTTATGTCATTCGAGCCTGAGGTTGTGGCTAGACAACTCGCGGGGCGCCATGAGTATCTTATGGTATAACTGTCGGGGTCTTGCCAAACCCTGTACAGTTGAAAGCCAACATAGTCTCTCCTGTATGTACAAGCCACTTATTGTCTTCCTTTTGGAGATAAAGAAGAGTTCTTGGGACATGCAAAGTATTAAGCCCAAGTTAGGTAAACTTGAAGTGTAGGTACAAGCCACCTGATTGACAAACTGAAATCTATTCTTACTGCTATCATTAATGAGTTCTAGAGTGTCTATGCTCCAGAAAGAATGATTTCTGAAAATATTGTTATAGCATATGAAATCTTTCATCATATGCATTGCTAGGATGGGGTCAACAGAGATATGACTAATGTTAGACATGAAAAAAGCATATGATAGAGTCAAAGGGTGCTTTTTAAGGCGTGTTATACTGAGACTATTCGACATTGGTTGGGTGAACTTGGTTATGAGGTGTGTGGTGTCAACAACGATTTCATTCATTATTAATGGTGAGCCGAGGGGCCTTCTGCTTCCAATTAGAGGTATTTGTCATGGGACCCATTGTCCCCATATCAATTTTTGTTTGTAACTGAGAGTTTGATGACACTTTTTAGACATCTGTTGGAGGATGGATCTTTAAAGGGGGTAATTAAATATACGTTCAAGAGCCCTTATGCTCTCACATGTATTATCCATAGGTGATCTCTTTCAACAAGGGAATTCTTTGAGATAGGAAGAGTAGAATTGTCCATTCCCTTAAATTTATGTAGGTCTTGTGCCGTGAGAAATATCTAGGTTTACCTACCAATATTGGATATTCAAAGTCTACGACTCTCTTATTTCTCAAGGACGGAGTGGTGAGAGGGTTCATAATTGATTTGAGTGTTACTTTCTTGGGCAGGAAGGGAGGCGTTTATAAAAGTTGTTGCTTATGTTACCTTTACTTATGTTATGAGTCTTTTCAAACTCCCCAAGACCTTACATGGAAGATCAACGGTGTCCTTGGCCATCGAGTTTCAAGAGTATTGCTCCAAAGGAGGGAGTGCCTGACATAATTGGTTTCTGATTTGATAGACAAGGAGGTGGGCACCTAGCATGAATAGTTGATAAGAGAGCTTTTTCTTCTGGTGGAGTAAACACAATTTTTGACATCCTTTTGTGTCAGTCATGGCCTCAGGAATGTAAGGTTGATTCCACTCAAAGGATGGGAATCATTCTGTTAAGATTAGCTATCATTTCCTCCTTACTCAAAAGGCATATGGGTCAGCTTGTGGTAGTAGGAGTCATGATTCAACGTTTTAGAAGGTTCTTTGTAAGTTAGAGGTGCCTTGAAAGTTGAAAATCAAAGTCTTTGGGTAGAGGGCTTGTATGAACGCTCTTCCCCTAAAAAGGAACTTTGGTAGACCGATAAAGGGCTTTGATGAGAGTCGCGATGTGTGTGGGGTTGGGTTGGAGGCTTCTGTTCATAATATACTTAAATGTTCAACTGTTGTAGAAGTTTGGGAAGTTAGCAGCTTTGACGAGTTAATCCGAGGAGGTGAGTATTTATCTATGAAGGATTTTTATACCATTAGCGCTTGAGAGGTTGGACAAATAAGAGGTGAGTCTCTTTTCAAGGAGCCCCAAGTTGCTATCTCGTTAACAATGGACCTTGTGTTGAGTTAAAAGACTACTGCATCAAAAGGTAACACCTAGTACACAGATAATGGAGATTAAATGGGATCCACTTGATTATCGACTTTGGAAGCTGAATTTTGATGCTACATGTTTGGTTGATTGGGGAAGAGGTCGGGGTTTCATGGTCAAAGATTTCAAAGGGGAAGTGGTAGGTGCATGATTAGACAAGGTTAGGGTTTCCACATCAAAAGAAGAAGAGGCTTCAGCATGTCTGTTGGCTGTCAATACTCTTAGGAGTCAGGTTTTAGATCGATCATCATGGAGGCGGATTGTCTCTCTTTGATTATTTTTTTTTTTTAAAAAAAAAACCCTCAAAAAAAAAGGGAAAACTAGCAGCGCACTGGGTCTAATTGTTGAAGGCATTTTGCATTGGGCTTGTCAATTTGATTTTGTTATTTGGAGCCATGTCAAAAGAGTAGGGAATAAAGTTGTTCATTTGTTGGTTCACCTACAACCTATTATTCTATTGACAAGACTTGGTTGAAAGATGGACCAAAGTTAGTTTTAAACTCGGCCCTGGAAGATACATATGCGTTTTTAAATTCTAATAAATAATAAACTGCTATAGCTTTTCTATTAAAAAAAAAAAAAAACTTGTGTTGGAGAAATTTATGAACATAATTTGGTAATAGGAGTTTGTTGAACATAATTTTAATTATAGTTTAAGACAAAAACTAGTGAAATATTTATATGTTAATTGATCAACTCAAATTTTTTGAAACACCCTCGAAAGGTATGACTCATAGATTATACAAAAGAACTACGCAAAATCCCCCCAAGAATATGCTACAGTGGCAAACAGCAAACTTTTACCTGATAGTCATCTGCTTCCCTTTGTGTTTTAGATCCATTAAAGAAAAACTTAATGTAATTATCCTACAGGATATTAATATCGTTACAATTCAGAGACTTCAGAATTTAGATCAGAATGTTAGACCTGATCCCCCACCCTATTTAGGTGGGACTTTCAAGTTACAACTTCACATTCTTATAGATCGTCCTGTTTTATTCAAAACTCACCGTAAACAACCGTGCCAAAACGTACATTTTTGACGACTACACAAACAGCATGACGAAGCTGACTATCAACAACGGCTTATGACATAGCTTAACAGCAATGATAGTCAATAGATCCTTTAGAAGTCCAAAGTCGGCGCTCGGCACTTGAGCAAAACACGGAGGTGCCAAACAAGTCACAATTTATACAACCACGCAATAATCCATCCAGATTGGGATGATCAAATGCATAGAACCTTTCTGACTTCCTACTCTCTTCACTTCCCTCTTGCCTGCTACACCAACATGCCCTAATCTCACAGATTAAAAGATAAATCCCTGTCATTGCGACCCTGTATTTTGGACTCGAGAAAAACGAGCACTATATTGCCACCATCCAAGACAGCCTCTGCATGAAAAATAATGGATGGAAATGTCTTCCGCTGTGAAATACCACAGCATATGCGAAACAATGTTGTTGTGTATGAATAAAAGAATGAGGTTGAGGTTATCATCCATTTGTGCCCCACCGCCTTGTCTCAAGGAACAATGTAGGCATCAATGCTGCTCCATCTTCCACTTCACAATACTGATACATCATACTATGTGATGCATTTGACAACTCTTTTCTCTGCGATGAATAACACTTCCATTATGCAATTGTTCTGTCAACTTCATCAGAAAAAACCAATTTTTTTGTCAAAAGTCTTGTAACCAAAGATGTGCACAAGTGCAACAAATCGATATGTATGGTTTTGCAATAAAATCTACCATTTGGGGTGTCCATAGTCCGCAGAGTGCAACATAAAAGAAACGGACAAGAAAATATGAGAGAATTACAAATGTGGCTTCTAATCAATCGGGTGTTTGTCAGCATGGCGAGCAGTATAATGTGCAGAGAGCAAAATCAGCGAAAGGAAGGCACTAGCTACAAATATAGCATCAAACCAGCGATGATAGAAGTCAAACTGTATGTCTCCACCTAAGACATCAGTTATTATCATCCTGCAATAAGACAGTTCAAGAAATCAGAAGTCAGACCCCAGTTGAAGGTCCAAAATACTTACTACAGCACAGATGCACAGTTGCCAGGAAATCCAGAAAGTATGGCGTTTTAACCATAGAATGATGTGGAAACAATACCAAGATCAAAAGTTACCATAAACATAGCAGTGAGTATCATCATCAGGGTTCCTCCAAAAGGTGACACTCCATATAGAATCGAAGTCATGTTGTCAGATATCTTTATTTTCATTTTCAAAAAAGAGAAGTCCTTAAAAACGAATGGGATAAGATAGGGATGAGCAAGATGTTAATGTGAGGCCCCTATTTTAGGAAGGAGTCACAGAGGAGTGACAGCAACATGAAGAGAAATCTTGTCCATCAGTGACACCCAAAGGAAGGATTAACGATATTTGCTTTTAAAGGGATCGTGCATAGGAAGTAACCTCTGTGCTCGGGATAGATGTATAGTTTAACAGGATTGCGCATAAAGAAGTCGCCTCTTTGCTTGGGGTAAGCTTTACACCCATCTTTCTGATCCTAACTTGCAGAGAGATGGCGCACAATACAGTCAAAAAATGAGTGAATGTAATCAGGTGCAATTGAGAGTGTCAACAATAGAATATTTGGCAACATTGTTTCTACCATTTTTAAAATTAGTGAACTACGCCACGGATAAATCTTACTGCAGGTTAGGACTAGGAAGCCTTTGGACTCGAACATAATTAGGTAGAGTTCAGACCGTCAACAATAAAATACTGGACTTGTTTTCAGCCAGTTCTAAAAAAGGCTAGTCCACATGGGATATTCTGAGCGAATTAGGGCTCGGAAGAAGACAAATGCAGCCACCATATACACACCCAAGTAAGAACCAAAATAAACAGAGGGGGAAAAAAACAGTGTAGATCCTGCCAAAGGCACTAGCCTCTAGGGCAGAGTCAAATAAAATAAGCATATATGCAGCACTACCTACCAATAACAAGCCTATGACATTCAGCAACTTTTAAAAACACACTAAATGATTTTATAACTAAAAAAAAGTATTCAATAGATACGTATACCTGTATTCTGTGGCCAAACTTTTCCTTATCAGAAGAATAGACGACACAAAATACATTCCCATAATTTCAGAAAGGAATAGGACTACATTACTCGAAGATCCACTCCCAACTCTGGAAACTGCAAAGAAGAACTGCAAACACCAAAAATTTATAAGTTCAAAAGAGAAATATGGATGTCACAAAAACAAAGAAAATAATTCAAATTTTGACAGAAAGCATGGGCAGTCTGCGCATGATGCTTTAATTCACACAGGCAGCAAAAATTTTGGAACAGGCCACGCATATAATCCTCATCTTTTAATTTCACAAGGCATTTGGCATGCCTTCACAAGGTTTAGAAGCACACATCTATGAACTATCAGGCACCAAGAGGTCGATGCAGAACTTCATTTCTCATAGAAAAGCTGAGACCAAGGAGCTTATCCAAAAAGGAATGGGAGATCATATTACCTTCATTAAATTTGATAAAAATCCTCGAACTGATATGGCAATCAATATGCCGATGAATAATAAAGATATATACTGCATGACAAAAACAAACAGGAAATGAGATTAATGAAGAATGCAACACTACATACTTGCAGAATATTCTTTTTAAGGTTCGAATTTCCTGCTTATCAAACTCAGGTCTGCTAGTTATGCAGCTCCCAACCCAGGGGCAGCTCATATTAACTATAATTTCTCCAAATCAATATCAATTTGAACCACATGGCTCAAGTAGTCAAATAGAGGATTGACGAAATATTAAAACTCCCTCCAGTTCCAGCATTTGGCATCATCCCAAACATATGTCAGCTTACTTAATACTTTGTTTTTTTCCCCCCATTTTTAGGGGAGGAGAACAACAATCGAAACTGCTTGTAGGAGTTGTTTTACTGCAAAATTTGAAACTCAAATATGCAGGCTGAAAAAATGAAGCAAAGTCAGCACGTGGTAAGTTTTTCACAGCAACTTTATTACATATTCTCACAGCACGCCTCCCCCAGCCCCAAGTGGGGAACAAGAAGAAAAGGACCACCCAGTTTTGGGGTTCGTGGAGGTCCAAATATAGGCAATCCTAGTCCAGCAAGCGGGGAGGCTGTTTAGAGGAGGAAGAAAAAGAGAGTGGATCAAAACCCAGAAATTTTCCCAATTCATCATTCAATCAATGCAAGTCCCTGTAAAACTCTAGAAGCACCATTCCAGGGGTGAATACATGAGATGTACAATATGATAGTACACAACCACAGTTGCAACAATCCAGAAGAGAACTTCAACAACTAGTGAATCACCTGAGACAATAATGCAGCATCGATTCCTATATCAAAGTACTGCAAGAATATGCTAATTGTCATTGTGACAGGGTCCACCGAACCAGCCTGTGAAGAGATGTCGAGAAGTACAAGTTCCTTATTTGTCCCAAAAAAATGTTTGAAAGCTAAGATATTTCCAATAGGAAGAAACACTATTGCAGAAAAGCTAAGCACATCAAAGAATAGACAGACAGCTTATTGAAAAGGTTTTACCTCCTTGAAAACAACACTCTGCAAAGACTGCACAGACAAGGAGATGGATCAGGCCGTAATATTAACACTAAGTAAAGCTAGAAACGAAAAACAAGGAAGCAACGGAAAAAAGAACAAGAAAGTCTACGAAGAGACTACAAATGCAAGGTTTTGAATGAAAGTTCAAGGGAATGCTTGTTACATAAATGAACAAGTCTCTTTTATGATTGACTACGCTGATTTAATTTAAGTGGAAACTTCTTTTACAAATTGGAAATTTAGTCTTTCATTTAATGTTCTTCAAAGAAGCAAATAGATGCATTCAATGCCTTAGACTAAAGGATAATTTTCGCAAAAGAAGACCAATAACATGGCATAACTGCCAATTCAAAAATAAGGGCTCTCTACATTGCATAAACAGAGCATAGACTATGACAGTGAGATTGCAGCAATTTACTTTACTGTTGAGCAATACTAAGTTACAACTTACAAGTTAACAAATAAAACAAGTCGAGAGTATGTATACCTTAATCATTTTGTATACACAGTACACAGAACATGCATATCCCAGCATATTCTGCATGTGACCCTTCCATGTTCGAGAGAAAGCAGCAGCTTCCTGGAACAGGGGAAAGAAAAATTGGAAACAAACTTTCACAACTACAAGACAATAAACTCAAGAACCATTAATTATTCTGGTGTGAACAGCTCGAATGGTCCGAGTACAAGACACATTCTCGAGATTTTTGGCAGACTCAAACCTTCGAGGCATTTTTATGTCATAAATTGCAAGGCCAGAGTACAAAGAACACACGACAGCGAACTACAATTCATCAAAAGATGATACCCTAAATTGCATTCCCTAAAAAATTAAAAAAAAAAAGATTAATTTGTTTTACAAAAACCAAAAAGAAGAAGAAAATCCTGCTAGCATACAACGACGAGCAACCAACTCAATGTAGATCTCACTAAAGCAGGGGCCACATTAGACTGTAGTTTTGTAATGTTGGATACTCTACATTTCAGTCACGGCCACTCAAAGGTCTAACGCCAGCATTTGGGTGAGACCACCATGAGCAATCATATTAGTAAATCTTCTTTTAAAAAAAAAAAAAATTAAATAGACTGCCTAGATGAAATGTCACATAAAATGTGATAACTATGTAGCATGTTTTCATGACTCTGTTACTGCTACCATCATGACAGCATCGCTGCTTTTCTCCTGTGAAGAACATTTCCAACAACCAGAGCAGATACTGCCTAAGGAGGGTGTGCAGAGACATAGATGAATTGAACTTGTAATTGACTAAATTTACCAGTGCCTGTTCACTAACTTTGAGCAAAGCCACTGTAGATCCTTCACTTAGAGGATTATGACTTTATTTTTAAACAAGAAGAAGAAACCGTCATCATATTTGGGTTCTCTTTTTAGTTTTTACCATTCTGGCAATGAGAAAGCGTGCCAAATTCCAATGAGAAAGTGTGCCAAATTCCACAGGCTACCATGAGAATCTCAATAATTACGATTTAAATGCTAGCCATGGAAATACCAATTTTCAGCATAACAAAACTGAATGCCACATGATACACTCTAGTTCATATCCATCACTAAATCTCTTCTTCACATAATATCAAAAGTGATATGTTAAAAATAGATATAGAGCTCTTTCAAGAGAAAAATCAAATAAAGCAAAACCACATAAATAACATGCAATAGCTTGAAAACTTCAAAAACTATGTTGAATTAGCCAAAGACACAGAAAATACGACCAAACCGGACCTTTGCTTGGCGAAGCTCATAAATCTCCAAGAACAAATGCTTGGAGAGCTCCTCCAAAGCTTGTACCTCAGCTTCCAGGTTCTTAATATCTACAAAGGAAAAAAAAAGGTTTATAATGAACATGTTGAGGAGTTTGCCATGAACACCCCCCCCCCAAAAAAAGCAATTGAACACACATGACTCCTAGTGCACAAGGATCCTCGGGCATCAAAAGACATGAAATTGATAACTACCTTCTTATCAGTTTCCAGGAAATCAGAAACTTACTGCAGTAGTTTTATCACTTATGAGGACCCGTAGTTTTGTCATCAGAGAGGTGTGCTTATTTCTAGACCCTTTGTGCTAGAGATTACGCATTACATTATAGAACCCCGTGTAGTGGAGTAGTGGACCTTATTTCTTGTCCACATTAATTTACAGTAGTCCACATTCCAACTCACTCAAACTGGGCATTCAGATTTCAAACCCTTACGAGGACTCAAATAGAGTTACTTGATGAGAGGACGAAACCCAACTGCCAACCATGTTACTTGATTATGTGCAATAAAGTTGACTAAGTCACTTGAGGTTTAGAACTTTCTGCAATTCAAGATGCCTGTGGCTAGCAATGGCTTGATGAAAGAAATAAAAATGTTCATGACCTATGACAGGCCTACACGCATGCACTATTGCTTTTAGTTGGAAGTCAATCAGTGACAATTTATAGGAAGAGGGGCTTCTGATGCAACCCACATTACCTGTCTGAGAGTCGGCAGCTGAATAGAACTCTTTTTCTTTTTCTTTTTTTATTTTTGAGCTGGCACCACACCCCTCCAAAAAAAGGAAAAATACCCTCTCTGGGATTTCTCAGACGTCATGATAAAATTATAGTTGGATGAAAGGTTAACCAACCGCCATGGATTCAGAATGTGGGCGTTTCGTAACGAAACGGCCACATCAAAAAGATTCTGAAGCTGAGCAAACCGCATTTTCACCGCACAACAACTGCGATACGGAACACAACTGTCGTATTGGAGTAAATTTTCCATACCACGATTGAAACCACATTTTGAATCCTTGCCAACCGCAAAAAATCAGAGCAGTATGGCCTAATAGAACACTTCTGCTGCCTAAAATCATTATTTATGTACATCACCACTCTGAAAATATCATAATCTAAGAAACAATAAGGTAATTTTCTCCCTAACGGAAGGCTCCTTTATTGCACACTGCTTATTAGCAAATAATGTACTAAACAAAAGAGTCAAAAGAGAAAATATCAGGTCAAATTAAGGAAAGTCACAGCCACATACCTTGTTCCCTTTGGTCTTCCTGAACAGACCTCACAACTGTTCCAACAATCCTCTTAAGGAAAGACCTAGCATTCAACTTCTAGATGAATGAAGATAGTAAGCCAAAACCAACATGTAACAGAGAGTGAGTAATACAAATCCCAAAGACTATCTCAATCAAGGCAACAACAGTTTATACAAAAAGCAAGAAAATTAGAATATAAACCATCAAACCAACAGGATATGAATTCCCCATGCAAGGGAAACAAAGGAACTCTGTTTGAAGAAATAAGAAAATAAGAGAAGTCAAGAGAAGAAAAGGCAAACCTCTTCAGATACTTGAATTCTTTCCATATCCATTTGACAAAGAATGATTTTCTTTTTCTTTGTGACACAAGTCTCAATTGATTGCATTAATTGCCTCTCCAAGGCTTTGATTTCAGATTCTTCAATCTCCCTATCACAAAACCAGCCCCAATTAAAGGTCTTATCGTGCCAGGACTAGTTACAAAGAGAATACAATAGAAAACAAGAGATTGTCCGTGCAAAATTTAATAATTATCAAACTTCATAAATCACAGCAGATGGAAAAAAAAAAAAAAGAAAAAACAGAATAAGGTCCCTATTTGTAGCCTATAGCCTTTAGAAAAACTAAATAATTAAATTCCTAAAGATAACCCTAAATAAGTACAGCAAAAAACAACAGAAGTACAATTTTAATGTATTTTTCCCTATTACGGTCACAATTGTACCTAACAGAAACAGATTATGTCCTTAAAACTCGGCCTTGTTGCCATTGGGCTTTGTACTTGAACTCCTACAATAGAATTGAGATGTAAACTCTATCAGAACAGCAAAGGTGAGAGCCGTATTTACCTGATAAAGAGGGACAAGTAGCTATAAGGTAAATTAACAGCCCCAAATCCAGATAGAACAGCCATGACCGTCACTCCAATGACTCCAATTCTGCTAACCAACTGAGGCATTGTAAAAAATCCTGTGACAAGAAATCAACTTGTTCAAACAGGTTCCCATAGTCAAGAACTGAGGACATGAGAAGACGGATTTTGCCCGGCCAAGCAAATTTGGACTACAGGAGAAGACTACCGTGACATGTCTCTTTTGTCCCTTTTTTTTCGGTGGGAAGGTGAAGGGGTGGTTGGGAGAGCCAAGAACATGCCTAATCGCCAACAGATTTTTTTTTCCCCCAAATTTGAAACAGCGCACAAAATATAACCAAATAAGAAAGGAATCAAGTCCTAAACAAGTTGCACAAAATGGTAACAGAGATAATGAAACGACAGGTTAACATAGATTAGATCCAAACAGAAATAAAATGCAAACCATTTTAACAGGTGGTGTGGTGCACAAAAACTACGTAAATTTTATCATCCAAGGATCAAATATTTGTCCCACTAGCAACATGAAAGCAATAAGATTTTAGCCATCTAACAAACAGCTGGTCATACATCAAAACTAGAAGAAAGGATGCAACACAGAGAAAAAGAATACAGTTGTCATTTTCTATTGATCCAGCACAGCAGCACACACATACGAAATATGATAAAGCTGCAGCATTAGATGAACACTTTAAATTCCATATGCTCTTCAAGCAGACAAAATACATAAAAATTTCAGAGCAACAGCTGCAGCTTTGAGGTGGATGATAACCTTTATCAGGTGAAGGCATGGGAAAATGGATGCCCATACGCCAGAAAGCATAGAGGAAAGCGAACAAGAATAAGATGGCGCCAAGTGCAGCTCGCCCCTTTCTCACACCTGACATAAAACATAAATGCTTAAAACTTAGTTGATTGAGTGAGAAGATTGCGAATAAAAGCCATTGGAAACCATATAACATGGCCAGCGATATCATAAACTCAATCAGGTTCAAAAGAGGATGATTCACAGCTAATTCATATTTCCACACCCCTACTTTACACCTTGTTCAATTACTAGCTGGGTCCACTTACTTGTGCATTGCTCAGCAAGTTTAACAGCCAACAATTAACGAACAAGCCGTACAGGGCTGAAGCATTTAGTGGACAAAAGGTGGCCGTGCCCCCCTAAACCCTTCCCGTACAACTAATTTTTTTGGTTATAGGGTGTTATAAATTGGATGGAATTGACTTGTTTTTAACAATTACGCCACCCTCAATTATTGAATCTAATTCATGCCCCCCCCCCCCCCCCCCGAACACAGGTTCTGGCTTCGCCCATAATCTTCTAGATGATCAATTAACAGGATATTCCAAAAGGTAAAAATGTGATCAGAAGAGAGCATAGGGAGGCACCGTTATTCGAGAGCATCAAGTAGCAATGATAGTAAGGCAACATGAACACCAGCAACAATATCAAGCAAAATAAATCCAGCTTCCAGTTCATCCATCTCGTCCTACACAAATACACATAAAGACAAATTCAACTTCAATCACAAACCCTAAAATCAAAATGACTAATATATACTAAAATGGCAATGTCAAGAAGAATCCATCACACTAACTACTCACTCTTTGGATAAAAGGGGGATGATCTCGAATAGAACAAGCTGGAGCAGATTACAGGAGAAAGCGAATACAACACTGAAGATGATCTGAACCAAAACCCTTTTCTCTTCGTACTCTTTGTACAACCTCCGATTCAGAAACCATAGCCCCGCCCATCCAAGCAAAGCCAACGAACCCACCACCACTATTCCCTCCATTATCCCCATTCCCCATCCCATCTCTCTTTTGCTGCCCCAATAACGCTACGTCATTCACCCCAAAAATCCAACCCAAATCTCTCACCACATTCGAATTTCTCTGCTGTTTATCCCGACTCTCTCAGCGCTCAAGCAAACCCAACTTTTCGATTTTGATGCGGATCCCAAATCTTCAAGTATCACAGTTTGCATCCATAATTAGAGAAGAAATTGACAACAAATGGAATGCCAGATGCCCTCGTCGATGCAGCTTGCTTTTGAAGAGTGTTGATGTATGGATGACTGGATCTATGAGTATGACTTTACCAGTCGGTGATTTTGTAAGAACTAAGAAAAGGATGGCCGGCTAATGCTATGCAGGGCTTCTCTTTCTTTCCTTTTGGAACTCATTTTGCCACCAAACATGGTGTCAACCCTTCCACATTGAGCTTCTGTTTTTCTGTGCGTGTGTTTTTTTCTTTTCTTTTTTTTTGACGAATCTCATGTTTGTCTCATATAAGACATAGTATGAGACGAAAATATTTGATGTGATTTTGAATAATAATTGGAGTAATTAATAGTGCTCATAAGGATCACCGTAATAAAAGTATCATATGGATGAATTATTAGTCATATCAAAATTAAAAAGTCACTTCAAAATATATTAGTACAAGAAATTCGTCTCACAATAATTCTTATAGAAGATTGTCTCATTTAAGAATTTGTTATTTTCTCAGCTGAAATTATTTTAAATTTATGTGTTTATATAAAAAATTATTTTTTTGGGGTTTATAGGCAAACAAGCTTGCCAATCTTTATTTTTATTTTTATTTTTATTTTTATGTAGAGAATGCTTCTATTATTGGGGATGAGATTTTACCAATAAACATCGCATAGTATTAAAATTAAATTGATGTACTTTGTACTGGTGCAGCTCGAATGATAATATTTATATTTATAGTTTGTCTTGAATGAAACCCTCCTACTAATTCAACAAGATGAAGCAAATGTTTTAGATTAGGGATCATTAAGAATAATATTTTTATCCGTTGTTAGTAATTTTACTTGTAAATGACTTTTATTTAGACGTTAAAAATTTATTAACAAATTGTTTATTAATCACCCTTTTTAGAGAGTACAATAAATGACTCATTAGTCACTCAAACAAACTTTGAAAGTCAACATGAATTATCTACTGTATTTCTATATTCTTTGCATGAGATAGTATGCCCAAGAGTTCGTCTAGGAAGAAATTGCAACTTTGATGTTACGTACTATATCGCTCATATAAAACTCTCTTGATTATCTAAAATTTACAATTAAGATCATGCACACTTAGGAATGGCAGTAGGACGGAAAATTTTTGTTGCTGCTGGATCCCCACTCTGCATTAGGAAAAATTTTCTATCCCCAATGATGATGGGGACGGGTACAAGGACGAGATTTAATCCCTGAGCGGGGATGGGGATGTGATGAAATTTTACTCCATCTCTATCCCCACGAACCCGTCCGGTGAAAATCCCCCGACCCTATGCCTGCTTCCCCATCCCCTGTTGTGGAAAAAAATCAAATTCCATACTTGTTTGTAATTAAAATTACATATAAATCCTTTACTTATGAATATAATATTAAAGTTAAATAGGTAAATTTACTGAAAAAGCCTAACTATATAATACCTCTTTTGCTTCTAAGTTTACTTGGCAACTTGGTATTTCATCCAAGATCCAACTTGTAATATAGTTTCTAAATAAGAAAAAAAATTTGCAGGTAAAAATTCTCGTTATGATCCCATCGGGAATTGAATTCCCACTAGGTACGAGACGGAGAGAAATTATTTCCCCACAGCGGGAACGGGGCAGGGATGGAAATACGTCTCTCGCCCCCAACTCGTCCTGCTGCCATTCCTAGCATAGTGCCCTCCCACTCTCAATCTCGATTAAAGACTTTTTTTATTTTTTTTTGCTAGACTAGATAATACATATTAGGCATCAAAGGAGAAGGGAGGCAACTCATCCAAAGTGTTCAAACTGGCCCACGTACTCATTCATAAACATGGTCACTACGCCGAAGAGGAAGGCCAATCCAAAAACAGCTCCCTGTCAACAAGGAAAACAACAATGGACGCCCCTAACACAGATTGATAGGAGATGAGCAAAGAACAGCCGTGCTGAATTTATCCTTTTGTTTTTTTTGGTAGAAAAATGAGGAAATACCTAATCAAGGTATCTGAAACAAATACATGGAGATCTTACAAACTGCTTTTTCTCAGAAAGCCAACCAGGGAGTCATCAACCTGCACTTAACCAACTATTTCATTTTCAATAACTATCAATGCTACGCTTACCCAATCATCTTGTATTCAAATCAAACTCTCCACTTTCACGCCATTCCTCTTGTGTTCCTGTATCTCCATGTTCGGCCTCCTCATCATTCAAAAAGTCCTCGGATGGTTCTCTCTCATCCCTTTGAGCATTGTTGCTCCACCCATTCATCATCTCATCTGGGTTGACAACCTGCTCTTGTTCTGCCATTTCATGACTCATTGATGGATCACTGGCTTGCGATCCAAGGGCACTAGCCCTAATTGGGGCCCGAGCCATCAACTCAGCATGTGCCTGTGACTCAGCTCGAGCTTGCTCAGCCTGCATGGCGGCCATTCTCAAGTTAGCCTCATGAGCCTCTCGGCCAGCCTTCTCTCTTGACTCAATTTCCGCCCTTAGTTCCATAATGGCACGCTTTTCTTCTTGCAACAAAGCCTGCTCAATCATTAATCTCTCTTCTGATCGAAACTCACCCATCGCCCTCTTTCGGGTGATTATATTGAAAGCCAGGGCCTGTTTCTCGAAAGTAGCTGTGAACTCCGCCACTTTCGCAGCAATATTCTGATCCCACAACTGCGATCGAGAAGGTAATTGCCCTGTTGTATCAGAGTCGAGGATTCTATCATCTTCCTCTGCTTCATAATCTGCCACGACATGGTAAGGCAGCAGCCTGTACCATTGAAAAGTGCAGAAGTTGAGACAAAGACATCTTAAATATTCTAGGAGCCCTTCCAATGCAATAAGACAGTTTGCGGGGAGGTGCAGAAAGCATAGAACCAGTAATGAGATAGGGTTTACGGGGAGGTGCAGAAAGCATAGAAACAGCAATGAAATTTGCAATCCAGCAAGAAAGACAAAGGACAACTTTGCTGAAATTATCCACCATTCTTCTCCCACAATTAATAGCGTTTTGGAGTTCACATAAATATCTCCTACCACCCAACATGATATTCTTTTTATTTTCAAATGCTCCAAGTTAACCATCCAAATGAATCATTAGTTGAAAGTAGTTCATAAATTACTCTATTATGTCATCTTTCGTTCGGGGCAAATTATAGCATTCACCTAAAGTATGTACCGCCACCTACAACCATTCGTGAACACTAATAAAATTGTTCATTTTATTGCCATGCCTGAACAATTCATGGGCGGGAATATGCACTAATTTGTTATTGCATACGAATAAACGTTTCTTAATACTGCAGGGGGAGGAGGGTTGAAAAAAATAATCCATAAAGAACCTAAATGTACCACATTACAGTTTCATTTCACCCACACATCGGGAACCAGTTTAGGGCTGATCCCAGTGCATTTGCCCTTGGTATAGTTTGGGGGGGGGGGGAATCTCTAGCATAACTATTATGGGGATACTTCTAAGTAGATCATTCCAAATTTTGCTCCTCTTTATTTTTCACATAGTCTGGAGTGGGGCCTAACTCTCTAGTGCTAGACAGAGATTATGGCTCACATCCCAAAAGGCCAAACCATGTGGCAAGTGATGCCATCAACATTTGCAACTCTGTTGATGATGTTTTTTGGTTAAATGAACTGGCAAAGCAGGTAGAGCCACCTGCTTGTTAGCCCAAGTTACACCATGTTTCCTGACATCCATGACGTAGGAATAGACCACTCAATAACTCATGAAAAATGAAAATGTCTGATGACATCAAGAGCTCCTTAATTTCTGTAAACATGTACAAACATCTCACATATTCAACATTTTGGAACGCCCCCCTCCCCCCAAAAGCAGATTTCACAAAAGCACAAAACCTCAAGGAATTAAACCTTGGTTTCCCTTGCGCAAAACCAAGCCTTCCACCACCAGGCTATCTCCAAAGGTGCTTACAGTTAGTAATAGCTTGTTAAAATTATAATCAACTTCAGGGAAGCATAGGTTGCTTCATATTTTAGAATATACCATGATAGTTCATAAATTGAATGAGCAAACTAAAAAGAGAGTCATATGCCATCTATTCAAACAAGATGGCATAGTAACCACTTGCATGGCACACCTTGGTGCAAACCGATAGGTCCTCAGACACAGTCCCAAACCCAATCTGTTCTTTACTGAAGAACCTTTCTTTTTTTTCCGCCAAGAGTGAGGATGCTGCGAAGTTTTATTGGGAGCAACAGCAAAACATCTCATGCCTTGTGAATCTTGTTTCTAAATACATTTGAAATAGTCAATCTCTGAAAGATTAGGTTAGTATCACCAGGTACCAACTTGATTACAACATCCAAGAAATGAGAACTGTTCACAGGCTCCATAATCCCCGGAATGCCACTTTGACCACTCGGATGGAAATGTGGATTATGCCTCCAGGAAAGGAAAAAAAAGGCTTAATTTAGGCTTCCAATCACCTGACCTCAGATTCCCAAAACATCAATCACAGGGTAAGAAGCATTCTTGGTAACTATGACAAACTCTATGGTTAATGCCCATTTTCTCATGCCTGAAAAGGTCGCTACCGGAAAAGCTTCCGACTATTTCCAACAGCAGATAGTCTCACTAAACTATCTGCTGATGTATTTTTCTTGTAAAGTAGTAGCCAGACAAAGCCTTTTGACACCCCCCCCCCCCCCCAATGGGGGCCAGGATGAGAAGAAAATACAAAACACACAGAGAAGTCGGGAGGGGGGATATATATATATATGTATATCCACGTACACACATGCAAAAAAGGAATCCTACAAGGATGGATCTCAAATCCAGCGATGAAGCTAATCACAAACACCCCTTCCCAAATCCCCCTAAAATAGGAGAAGGGGGGCTATCGAAGAAGAGGAAAGGCAGAAATTTCCTCATTCTCCTAAAGACACAAGTCTACCCCAACAACTCTCCTATTTCTCCAAGTTCAATCAGCAAAAAAATAGCATGAGGAATAGCTCTGATGACTTTTCGTTTGACATTTCTCCAAAGGAACACTCCCAACCCATCAATGATGTTGGATAGAATTAGCAACAACCAAACAAGAGCACGCACAACTAAAGGGCAACTCTCACAGAGCTTTAACCAAACCAGCACATAAAGGCTAAAGCACCTATAGACCAAGATTTCGGATCTCCTCTGCACAGAAACAACTAAAGGAGAGCATAAAAAAACCAATGGAGTAATAAACGATTGGCTGTTTTTAGGTCACCTTGGCACATAAAGCCCCTATAAACAAATGGAGTAATAAATGATTAGCTTGGGAGGGTTTCTTTGGTAGGAAGGTGAAAAGGAAGAAGAAGGCTGCCTTGACTCTTCCTCATGCAATCTTTTGGAGTATTTGGAGAGAGAAAAATAGAAGAGTTTCCGAATGTGTAAAAACTCCTTTCCAGCGCTTGAAAGATAATTTCATCAAGACGCTCTACTTTTGGGATAATGGAAAGTTGAGCCCTTCCTCTTTTGATGTGGCCTATTTTGTAGATAGCTTATATTTTGGATGTATATAGTCTTTTGGATGATGCTTTCTATGCATCTGATCTTTTGATCTTTCCATATTAATATTTACCTTTTCCCTATCACCACCAAAAAAAAAAAAAATATTTCCCTCCCGTCAATAAATAATTTCAAGATTGAAGAGTTGTATTGACTAAAAAGGGCTTCTTCATCCAATACTCCCAAGGGAATTTATTATCCGATAATGGAGAGACGGGGGAATAAAGACTATAAAAGCTTCGAAAGTATATTTCAAAATGAACTGCAGGAGATCCCAACTAGCCACGGCATGAGGACCCCTTCATAGAATCCCTGATAAGGAAAAATTCAGAAAACAACAATTTTAGTTGTAGATCACAAGTATATGGTCCATTCTTGATAGGAGGTCGTATGATAGATATATTTCTAAGTTTCACCTTTAAAAAGTTGTACTTCTACAGAGATCTGTTTGTCATTGATAATGTAACATTGCAACTATAGAGTGTTGGCTCTAGTAGAGGGATAACTCCAATGGAATTTTTGTCTCCCCTTGCACTGACATTTTTTCCCATGGGCATAATAGGAACTTTGTTGCATGGAAGAGCATGTCTAGCAATGGGGAAAAAAAGGCTTGTGTTCAAAAGATGATGACAGCCAAGAGGATGATTTGTTGGACGCACACAACGTTGGATAAAATGACAAATGAGATGAAAGTAGAGTATATAGTGGTCACTATAGGAGATGCAAGAAGACTTATGCCTGTCATTTTCATGGGTAAATTGCGGGCTCCCAGATTCCCTTCCCACATTTCTTTGTTTTTTTTTTGGGGGGGGGGGGAAGCAAAGATAATATATTCATTGGAGAAAGGGAATAGATACAAGAGAGGATGCTGAAAAAAACATCCAACAAAAAGCTAATTACAACCCCAAAAAGAGGCTATCCACAAAATCAATAATATCAAACCAAGAGGAAACCCTCCTCCTTACAAAAGAATAAGGTCTTGAGCCATTTGTCTTTCAACTACTCAAGAGAAGTTTCGACCCATCAAAAACCTCTTATGCCTCTCCATCCATATAATCCAAAAATGGCATATCGGGGATTACTTAGAAGGCTCTATATTTAACCTTCCCAAGGCAATAAATGATGTCTCACCATGCTAGGCACCACCAAATGAAGACCCAACTGCAAGCTAAATTCCAAAGGTTTCTAGCAAGAGTGCAGTGGAAGAGAAGATGGTCCATGGTTTCCAACTAGCCTTTGCACATGAAGCACCTATTGACCACAATTTTGCCACTCTTTTGTAAGTTACATAAGTTAGTATCTTTCCATGAGAAGCTTCCCGCACAAACACAGACACTTTTAAATTGGTAGAAGACTTCCAAATAATATTCCAAGGAAAACCACAAATATAAGGAGAAGATGACGCATTGTCAACACACTAAGAGAGGTGAAGAAAATAAGAGTTAACAGTGAACCTCCCAATGACGTTGAGATTCCATCTAACCATGTAAATTGGGTAATCATTGAGATGCACCCCGTGAAGCATGTTGAAGAACTGAGCCACAGTATCACCCTCTAAGAATGCATCACAAATAAAATCAAGGGGCCAAACAAAAGAAGTAGAGTTGTTCTCCAAATAGTAAGAGACATGCACACCCCTATCCTCTGGGCGGGGCAGAGTGAAGGGAAGCAGTCCCTCAAAAGACCTCCACCGCACTATTTGTGATGCCAAAAAGAGACAGAGGAGCCATCACCCACCTTGAAAGTAATGTGAGGGTAGAATCTTTCCCAACCTTAGTAATGAACGTTCAAAGTCCAACACCATAAGTGCCATAGAGCTTAGTTGGAACCCAATTAAGGCCCACCACCCCATACTTGGTCTTGACCACAGTTCTCCAAAGTCTCTCTTGCTCATTCATAAACTTCCATAACCATTTACCAAGAACAATCTCATTAAAAACAGTCAAGTCTCTAATGCCTAAGCCACCTTAGGAAAAGGTTGCTTAAAAATATTCCATTTTACCAAGCGATACTTGAATCATCCTCAAAGTTTCTTTGAATAGCTTCTAACTTGTGAGCCACCAAGCGAGGAACGGAAAAGAGAGAAAGAAAGTAGGTTGGGATACTAGAAAGAACACTTCTGATAAGTGTCAACTTTTAGTGAGAAACATGGCTTTCTAACCAGAGAGTCTCTTGTGAAACCTCTCAATCACTGGTTTCACAAATGGATTCTCTTTGAATATTGCACCAATGGAAGAGAGTGGAAGGGAGTCCAAACCACAACTCATTCCCTCCCATTTCTACCCATTCTTTCCAATTCGTTTTCACTCATTCAAAAAAACATCCCTTTCTTATACAATCTTTCCAATTCCTTCTCATTCCTTTTTTTATCTTTTTCACTCTCAGTCCAAAAAAAATTTTCAACTCTTCTCATTCCATTCCATTCCATTCCTTCCAAATCCTTCTCACTCCTTCCTATTCTTTCCCGTTCCTTTTGTATCCCATCATTCCCATTCCATACCAATTCCTCCCTAAAAAAAAAAACATGCCCTCATATGGTTTAGCCATGTGAAGAGAAGGGGTATCAAATTAGATTCGTTCCACTTGTGGCTTCCTGAGAACATGCACTTCATAGAATGGCAGTCTATGATTATAGTCACAAATCAGAGATGAGCACCATGTTACACTCTCATTAGACTTTGACACTTACTATTCTCCTCCATCGCCTGAAAGACATTTTACCCTCTTGATGGTAAGATCTTTTCCATTTAAGAGCTCATTCTTTTCACAAGTAAATACTTGGCTCCCACTCATTTCCACTCATTCCCACTCCTTAAAGATAAATATCACTCTCTCCTACTCCATTCCGCTCCTTCCCACTCCTCCTACTCCCCTCCACTACTCCTTGACATTAATAACTCTATCTTTCTCCTACTTTATTCCATTCCTTCCCACTCCATTGCACTCCTTTCCACTCATTCCCACTCTTGCAAGAAAAAACCATTCCTTCCCTCTCCATTCTATTTCTTCTTGCTTCATTCCATTTCTTCCCATCCACAACCCAACTTACCCACGCGAAAAGATCAGGACCTAAAGATACACCTTCCAAAATGCATTTTAGTTTTCTCTTCATGCAGATAACAAGAAACATGGAAAGCCTACATTTATAAGCCAAAAATACATAGGGATGCAGAAATTTCCAATATATCATGAAAATCCCAGGTTCTTGAACAAACATTGCCTAAGAAATTACTGAACTAACAAGTAACAATCAACCAATATAACAATAAGAATACAAAAGAAACTATTCATGTTGATCTCAATCTCCCTTAAAACGTTTTCCAAAGTTTGTATCATTCTTCTACAGTTCTACTAAGGGGGAAAAAACTTCGACTACAACTTGCAGTATGGGCCCTATGGGTCCCATTTTCATAGGCAATGCGGCTTCAACTACATGTTCATAGAGAAGAGAAGTATCCGTTCATGTGCAGTTTAAAATGCACATGAAACAAGTCCAAACTGTAAACAACACTAGACAGACTCAAATGAACCTCGTGGAAGAAACAAATAGCTTCTCCACAAATAGTGTGCTTATTTCTACATTTGCATCTTAAAAATTAAGAGAGACACTTTCACTGTTCTAAAAAAGCCCTAATTCAGGTTTTCAACCATTTATGCTTTATACAATTAGGCTCAATTACGGAATTTCATTGTGGCATGTGCATATCATCTTTGTTTATCTCTGCCTGCACAAACTGAACTTCTTCAAACCTTAACTCCATGTCTTACTAGAACATTACCTTAGCTCCTTCACCTTCTCATCCGGCTCTTTAACTTCACAAATGCGTTCACATTTTGAACAGTTCAAACTTCCAGAATATGACGACATATCTATTATTCCACCCAATAACAAAGCAAAGGTTGCATGTTGAAAGGGTTTCATAACATAATCATAAGTCTCGGGGGGGTGGGGAAGAGTAGAAAATGATGATGTCCAAATAATTTTTAAAGAGTGAACAAATGGTTGGATAAGCAGACAATGAACGCGAGCAAACTGTTGACCAATATGTTTTCCAATAAGTTAACCAAATTATTGAAACAAAAGTACAAACAGTCCTACAACCTCCCATTAGACAAGTCCAGTATCTAGGCATTCCTTCTGGCAAGGAATTCTGCATTGTGGCTGAAGTACCCAGATCTTCTGCAGCTTAGTGCAGGCTTTGGGTCAAAATTGAGCAAGATACAAGGCTAAAACTTGCTCTGAGGAATATTGAAAAAATAGCAATCGGCTTCAACTACTCGAGTCTTGGTTACCCAGAGTACATAAAAGGCTAAAATAGAAATTATGTGGGAGCAAAGCTCACAGGAAAGACTCCATAGCTGTCGATGTGAGGAGTTGGTAGTGGCAGATTGGTAGTACTTGGTGACAAACATCATTAGCAATCAGTGTCAACGGTCAGATTTGGGGAACAAGAACAGATTATTGTGCTACAATAATAGTTGACGAAGGATCACGGCAAAACGAGGACAACCTTGGATTGGTACAAAAATCCTTTGGAGTAACAAACAGATGAAGAAGCTCAAAGACATCGAAAAGTTTCCCCAAATGCAAAGCAAAGGTATGGAAACACATATTCAAGGCATCCAGGGCAAATGGATCAAGAGACCCTATCTTTGGGAGACCAGGTTCCTTTTGCTCCTTTCTGGTGGAACCTATATCTAATATCTAATCCCTTTGTAGGATGCTATGTATCCACCCAATTTGGTTTTTTAATCAATATACAATCTTTGACTGCCGCTGATCATTCCCCCCCCCCCCAAAAAAAAAAGTGTAATTGAGAGTTATATGCTCAAATTTTTTTGGCAAGTGAAAATCCATAGATAACTTTGCTAAGGAGTAACCTACCTAGGAAGAAGTAAACAACAAATGTTTAAGACCAGATTATCTCCTCTTGCATTTGGCTAAAAATAAAAAACATTGACAAAAAAAGTTGCATACTACTTTTCATGGTTAAAATCGCATGGATGGTACAGCAATATCCCATAAAACACACAAAATATAATCACAAAGTACGTGCATCTCCCCAAAAAAAATCAAGCATAAAAGTAATCTCAAAATGTTACCTCAAACCCTAAACAATTATCCATCCAAGATGCCACAAACCTAGAAAAAAAAAGGCTCCGGTGTGTAGCAGAAGAAGAGAGCAATAACCAGAACCATAATAAACCCAAAATTTAACAAATGGTATTGAAATCAAAGCACAAAAGAAGGAGATCCAGACAAGAAATATGACGAACCTTTCACAAGCATCTTCAAGGGAAGAAAACGGACGCTTGAAATCAGGGTGGCAAACACGCCAAGCATCCTGGTACGCCATCTGAAGCTCCGCCTGGTTACCCGCTAATGGCGGCGGCTGTTGCTGGGTTGGTGGCCTATTCACCTTCTGTTGTAGAAGTTGCTGCTGAGCCTGGGGACTCGAATTAGGGTTTGGACGGGGCGAAGATTGCTGATGTAGAGGATGAACAGAATTAGGGTTAGGGTTAGGAGTCTGGCCAAGATTGAGGGGTCGATTAGCACCAAGAGGGCGTAAATGGGCATCGATGTTAGACGGAAAACGAGCCATGGCAGCTTGTTGTTGCTGCCTTTGTTGTTGTTGCTGCTGCTGCTGCTGCTGCTGCTGCTGTTGTTGTTGTTGCTGTAATTGTTGTAGAAGATACATTTGCTGTTGTTGGTGTTGCTGTTGCAGAATCAATTGTTGCTGGTGCTGCGCCAACGCCTTCGCTTCATCCATTTCTGGTCTCTCTCTCTCTCTCTCTCTCTCTCTCTCTCTCACAGAGCCAGAGATTGAAGATGAATGAACGTTCAGAAAGAAACTGAAGAGCTTCCAAGTCCTCGATTAAGAATTATCAACACTCATTTCTGAGTTATGAACGTTGTGCATTTGGCCATTCCCCATTCTCCTTTTACCCTTTCTCTTTTTTTTTTGGGTCTTGTTTTTGTTTCAAGTGAATCGAGGGGTGTGATTTTGAGATGATTTAGGGGCCCTTGAGTTTAAGAATAGGACTTCAATTATCATAGCAAAAAGAAAAAAATAATAATAAAATACAAGAAACTGACAGTTTTATTTGATTGTTCACGGATAAGGTCTTTATTGAATCTGATCAAGTCCTTATATTTCTATGTCTCTTGTTCACAACAATCCTTTGTTGATTAAATAGAGTAGGGTTAGGTTACGTAGAGGGGGTTTGCTTACCAATAAGGGAGGAAAAAATTGTACTTGATAATATGTGCTTAAATAAGACATTTAGTAAGTTTTGCATGAGATCGTCTTATATAAAGAATATCATGAGACAAATGCTTTTAAGGTGATTTTAATGTAGTTGAGGTGAGTAATAATTTATTTATGTGTGTTTGTAATAAAAGTTACTGATAGATAAACTATTAGTCATTTTAAATTAAAAAGTAACTTCAAAACATATTATCAGACACTGCAAAACAGTAAAAAAGTCACCTTTAAACGAGCTTGTTTTACCATAGCTCTTATGTAAGATGATTTCAATCAAGAATTTGTGTTAGATATTTGTGTATATGCATGTGCACACATATATATGAATTAACTACAATCAAAGCTGAGTAGTTGGTGAAATGATTGATGAAAGCCCATCCACAACATATCAATGGTTGAGAGATTAATAGGGACTTGTAATCAAAGTTATTTCAATAGGTCAATTAGGAATTGTCATCTGTCAGCAACTCCTCACTATTTTATCTCTTATAGTAGTTGAGCCTTAAGAAACCTAAGCGATATTACCTCCTACTTAGTGACACAAAAAGAGTGGTCAGGTTCTAGCGAGCAACATATGGAATCCTATTAGTGTATTGGTGATCTTAAAACGTGTTGAAGTCCATACACATCCATGGAGCGATGCGTTTTAAATATTAGAAGAGATAAGAAGAAAACCCAATCTAGTTTATGAAGACAACCATGTCATACTTAGCTGAGTGAGACATGACATTTGGTAATTAGTTTGGTCATGGTTTAGCATGGTCCTAACAACTCTTTGTATCAGTTAGTGCCAAGTTGCACCCACAAACACATATTTGTCATGGGGTGAGGTCAGGTTGGGGGGGGGGACACAGATGCATCATTGAAGACCTTGACACTTCTTGTGATTTCAAATATGCGGCACATAATGTCTTACTCTAAAGAAAGGAAAAAAAACATTAGCATTTTTTTAAAGCAAAAGGTTATAGTGTTTGTACCTTGTCGCCATGCTACAACCACAACATCATAAATTGATCAACTCTTCATAGTACACGTGTCTCGATTAAATTACTAATCAATGTTTTCCATTTTAATTCAATTTCAAATTATTTTTAAAATCAAAAAATAGATTTCTTAATTTGATGAAATATAATTGAACAAAGATGTATCCTTAGTTGACATATTCATATATTCACATTAAAAACCCAAAACTTCTTTCTTTTACGTCGTGTTCCTCTTTTATCTATCCCTTCCTCACACAACCCTCCGTTATTGTCGGCCAAGCCTCCATATTCTCTCGAAGCATATTCTTTGAGTCTTACTTGTTTCCAGTTAATGTTTCCATTTTCATCTTGCCTAGGGAGAAGCACCCATCTTATCCTTCATCTTTTTCTGACACTGTACACATGTACATTCATCATAATTTTCAACAAGACTTTTCCAGCTGCCCTGTACATTTGTTGTCGTGCAAGCAATATCACTTCCTGCTCCAACAAGCCGGATCCTAACAAAAATATTATGTATGTGCATGGTGGACGAGAACTGGTATCAATCAAAATATACACATAGTCAGTTGCTAATACTGAATCTTGGAATAAAGAATTATTCATTGAAGTTTTCTTGAGGTTGAAAAGAATAATAAGAATGAGAGGACGAACTAGCCTAAAAAACATAGTTAGTAGTGTAAGGAAAATTTTCTGATAATTGAGGGGACCAAAGGCTACGGAAGGTTAATTAGGCTGAAAAGAGGTAGAAATATCAGTAGAAGTCGAAGGGTGCCTAGTCTTGTGGCTCCCCCAATGCACGATCTTTAACACGAATACCCAGTGTCTCTCGAGTAAAAGCCAAAAAATATTAATATATAAATGAACAAGATCAATTAGTAACTAGAAATTTGAAATTCAAGCAAAAAGCAATTAGTAAAATGAATAAGATCACCTAATATTCAGGGATACCAAATTTAAATAATAAACGATTAATAAGTGAACAAGAGATTTAATAAAGAATCATGTGAAGTTCAAGTAATCTTCATTCGATACATTTAAGTAAATTAAAAGTTCGATGCAATTTGATCAAAATTCATTCATCATCATTAGTATTTGTTGTCCTCATTTTCTTCCTCATCCATCTTGTCTACTCAATCTTCGTCATCTTCTTCGATATCCTCTTCTCTATCTTCCCTTGGAAGTATATCAAAATGAATTTCTTTAAGAACTCCATTCCTTGGTCTTATGCTTTCAAGAGGTACATCATAATGTGCAATACATTGTACATCATCTCGTCTTAGCAAGCAAGCCTTAATGTCAAAGGGTTATTCACATTTACTGTTTGTTCAGTTGTCACAGTACACCAAACTGCTTTTTCCCTTCTCTTATTAAGATAAGGTACATAAAAGACTTGTGTTACTGTTTGAGCAAATATGAGGGGGCGTACTTTCCTCACCTTTGACTACAATGAATATCAACAAATAAGAATACCAGATTAATCATCTACAATATCAGCATCCCTGGTTGCCGTAATACATACTCAACTTTTTAATAATCCCTTTACTCCTCTTTCGTGCGCGAAATTTATATTCATTAACATATTAGATGGAATAGGTTGTGACGACATTAGGCGGACCCAACAAATTACACAAAGATATTTCTAGTGTGTATGCATTTATTTTATTGTCATGTTCTTATTAGAGAAGGAATCTCATAAATAATCATAATTAACGAATATCTAACACATACTCCAATTATGTTTTAAGTCTAGACCATGAGGAAAACTTTGCTTCAATTTTGACACCAACATCTTTGTCATAAAATTGCACTTATTTTCTTGCTTAGACAAGTTGCAAAAAAGCAATGTCATATACCATTACACAATATTATAAAGACAATAAATGTGGCTAATTAACATGATACTCACTCTAAGTATGGTTGAGCTTCATCAAAATTCAATAGTTTAAGTAGCAACCTTAACCTCTTGTAGGGTGGATATTGCTTTCTAGCGTTGCCTCTAGGAGAACCTCGCAAGTTAGAATAGATGAGGTTTAATGGAATGCTTCATTCTCCATTCGATAATTATTCCATCTAAATCAAGTTCCCACTAAAGGAGCATGAAATCCAAAGTAATAAGCAACAAATAAGATGCCTCTAGACCTAAGTATGTTTCACAAATAGACCCTCCAGGGCGAGCATCATTTTCCACCGTTCTTTTTCATTGTTCAATACTGGAATACTGAAAACTTAATGTACCAAATAGTGGTGATCATTATCTCTCAAAAGTATACATCGATTGTCACCACACTTCTCCTAAATATCTTTAATTAGCAATAAATATGTAAATGTTCCACACAAATTAGTAAAACTTGACAGGAAGATTATCTTCAATTTACAAAGAATAATAAGAACATTTGCATCCATTTATAGCAACTTTTTTGTTTTTGACACTGTTAAGCACAAGACTTTTAAAAATTGAATTCTATCAATAAAAGGATTTCAAACTTGGCCTGGTAGTGCATCAAATGCTATTGGAAAAATCTCTATAAACATATAATAATCATGATTTTTTAAATTAGATGACTTTGCTCTATCTACATCTGCATAATTAGGCATAAATAGTGAGTAATTGTCTAACATCCCCGACTTTGAAGCCCATTTTCATGTATCTCTATTTTTTGCTTTATATTTAAAATAATATTGGCTTCTGGCTTCACAAATTTACCATTCTCCGAGTGCCAAAGCTCTAGTTGCTTTCGATTACAAAGTGCTTCCGATGCCCAATTGAGCCTTTAGTTTATCTTGGTCTTGCTCTTGCCCTTTACCATCCATAATGGCATTAGCACATTGTCAAAGAAATTCTTTTCTATGTTCAGAACATCTAGATTATGGCCTAGGAAGTTTACCTTTTGATATGACAACTCCCAAATATGCTCTATCTTATCCAATTATGAGTTTTTCCAAAGTCGAAAATCCTAATAAATGTCATCTTAGTCATCTTAGAAAGGTTGATGCTAAATGCACAATTTGTTGCCACTGAACCTCATTGGAGGGAAAAAAATGTTTATTTCTTCTAAATAGATGACGTGGTGGCAAAAATCAACGATGACAATTAAATCAAGTACCTTTTCCCCTTTTCTTCGGCAAAAAACATTTCATTTGATTGATACAAATTGCACAACTAATGAGCCATGAGCGCTCCATTCTAATAGCATGCTAAAACGCCCCACCATTAAGCAGATAGCTACGTTACTATTGTAACATCTGGCTTAGACATCCACAAGATTGTCTAACTTCCTCAATTTTAATTATCTTTTAAATTGTGTATTATAACCCTCTAATAATAAATTTGACTATGCCTGGTTGGATAATTTCTAAAACATACATCTTATTCACAATGAAACCATATCCATAACAATTACATACTTTCATGGAAAATACATCCACAATTGTTTTTACTAAATATAGGATGGAACATAGACACATTAAAAGTAAGTTTTGGTTTCCCAACTTGGTTATACGAAAGTCTTTGGCCATTACCATTTTTGACACTTCCTTGGCCTCCTTTTAAATTGTGAGGTCAAATAAGTCATACACATTAAGCAACGCGTAACTTACCACGAAAATGGGCTTCAAAGTCTTCGACCTATCCTAAACTGACCTAAATTTCTCCATTTGATACGTTGTATCCCAGATCTATGGAAAAATCACTGCCAGATACCGCACTTTGTGTGGAAATTATAACTAGGTGATCATGTTATTAGAATATATTTAAAAGGGACAATATTCTGTCGAAACTATTTTAAGGGAATCATTCACTGTTTACGTTTTTTTTTTTTTTAAAGCCCTTAAACTTTTCATATTTGCGTTTTAGCCCAAATCCTTAAAAACTCTCTCGAAAAATTTAAAATTGTGTTTGTGATTTTTTGGTCACTAGTAAAACTCAAGGCCCTCTTTCAATTGATACCATAGCCACGTGATTAAAAATAATTAAGATTATTAAGCTAATTAACTATGATTAGCTGTGATTAATGCTTGAATCATCACCTACTTGTCTTGGTCCTAATTATTCCCATATTGTTCACTCACCAGAAGGTAATACCTCATTAGCACCTCAATTAAACTATATCACAGATATAGTTTTAGAATTAAAAGTACAATTAGCTAAAATTAAGACTGAACTTAAGGAGTTTAAGAATCAGTTAATTGTAGTCCATTTTTCTCTTATTAACGAAGTTAGGCATAGCGAACGAGCTACTCCCAGTATCAGTACTCCTTTTCAGCATAAATATCATTTCCAAAACCCAAAAAATAAAATCCTATTTCCTTTATACAAGATTAAAATCCAAAAAGAAGTAGGAGAAAAATCATGTGAAAAATCAGCTGAAAAAGCAGAAAAAGAAGATGAAGTATGAACAATATACTCTTGAAGAGCTACAAAAGATGTTTGAGAAGGAACAAAATTTGGAAGAATTAAACAAATCATGAGCGCCATTAGCGATAAACATGACGTTTTATCTGAGGAAAATAAAGAGACTAATAGTGTCCAATTAGAAGAAGAAATATATGAGCAGATGAACCTTCTTAAGCTTGATATCTTAATGCATTACCTTTAGAATAAATTAGAAGAAAATTGGATAAAAACTATGGCAAAATGACTGTTGAAAATGAGATTAATAAAATTGGAGAAGAGATTGACTTATATGAAATAGAGGCTAATCTCGTTAAATATGTCGTTCCTAAACTTGAAGAATTTGGCGAACCTTCTAAGAGAAATACTCATTTTTTAAGACCTAGGTGCGTCTCAGCAGGATGTACGAGCAATTTTTTCTTTGGGTTCATCCCAAGAAAAACCACAACTTTTGAATAAATTGATCTTACCCCAATTAGTCAAATAGGATATATCTTAAACATTGATGGAGCCCGTAATAGAGAAGAAATATTTAAGCACTAAAAAAAGGGCATGAATAGTATCTTAAATCTAAACACTACATGGACTGCGGAAAATTTTCTAAATTACATCGAACATAGTTTTTCTGGCACTCTAGCTGACTGGTATGTTTCGTTAACTGAAAAAAGTAAAAATACATTAAGAATGAGGGAGATACCAGCAGCAATGCTCAAAAATCTATGTAAAGAAATTGAAACCGAGTTCATCGGAGTTAAACTTGATTTCAAAGAGAAAACAAGAGAATGGCAAAGCAAGATTAATAACATAAAATTATGGGATATGAGATATATGAAAAATTATATTACTGAATTTAGTCAATATTATTACTAAATTAGACATAATGAAATCAATCTTGGTATGTTCTATGATAAATTGCCGTATCCTATAAATTCCATAATAAATGAAAAATACATTGCATATCTGGAACGAACAGATGTTATTGATACCCTTGGTTCTAGAATCTCTTATCTAAGAAAATAGATCAATGATCAATATCTTAATTCCAAAAGTAAAAGAAAATTAAGAAGCAATTCCTAACTTGTTAGGATTCGCCTCACCACTAGGAAAAAGAACCTGAGAGAAGACTTAAAATAAAGTTTTATAAGAAAAAGAGTTTTAACAAGTAAAGGGGAGAGAAATATAACAGAAAATATTATAACAAGCAAGTCCTAAAAAACGTAGATTTTTTAAGAAAGCAGCTTATTGTCCTGCAGGGAAAAACAATTGCAAATATTGGGCATGCGGAGAAGTAGGACATTATACTATGAATGCAAAAATAGGAAGAATAACAAACTGATTGAAACCTTGGAAAGTTTAGATTATGTTGAGCTTAGTGAAGATGGGGCTTTAGACCTAACTTTAAGCAACAACAAAGGAATTGTTGAAATTATATTGGACAATGAATATGAAGAAAGTGATTACGAAGAAACAAGTTATATGATGGAGAGTAGCTTTGTCAGCCTTGGTGATCTCCAAAAAGAATAATTTGTTATAGACAATGATCATGAGGAAGTCAAAGGAGATTGACTTCTTCCCATAATCCAAAAGGACATGGGCCTTGTTTGGTAAATAGCTTTTTGGCCTCAAAAAGCTCTTTTTGTACGTATCAGCTGTTTGACTTGGGTCAAAAAACTCTTTTGGTTGTTTGGTTAGATAGCTTTTTGAATTAGCTTTTTGGGTATAAAAAGCTAATTTAGAAAAAGCTCTTTGGAAGAGCTTTTTGCATTAGCTTATTACTATTCAACATTAAATTTACGATATTATCCCTTTTCTTTTGACATAATTACATTTATTTAGTTAATATAAAAATCCTACTCTTCATTTTCAAATGGGCTACATGTAACATTGGACTTTTTGTTTTCGATTTTTTTCGTTGGTTTTTTGATCTTTTGGGACAAGAGTTGTGGAAAATCATGATGTTTAAATTAATAATTTTAATTTTAAAATTTCTTCAATTTAAGAAATAATATAGATTAATTAGTATTTTGTGGTGTAGATCTTTCTAAATGTTATTATGTTATAAATTTTAATTATTACCAAAAATAAAATTAAAGTCAATTAAACAAAAAATCTATGGTAATAAACATCAAATTTGGGTGAAGGTAATTGTAATTTTATATATTTCACCAGTCACAATCTATAAGTCACAATTCATGTTAAAAAGAAAAATGAAAATGAAAATGCAATAAAAATAATTATGTTATTAAAAAAGTATTAAAGTTTTGTTAAGGGGTACAAGTGAAATTTCATCAAATAAGCTTGTTAGAAACAGCTAATGTTACCAAACACCTTTTTCAGAAATAGTTAATGCAATCAGCTAAGTCAAACCGCTAATACAATCAGCTAACAGTTAACAGCTAATTCAGTCAGCTAATAGCTGATTGCCAAACAGGGCCATGATCTATAAAAAATCTATCTTTCAATTAGAAAGCAAATACATATGTGAAATGATGGAAGGAGATCTGGAGATAAAGGATTGCGAGTATGATGTTGGAAAAGTTAATCTTATTAATTGGGAGAATATCCTTAAGCATAACAAAGATAGAAAATATAGGTACATCCATGTTGGAAGTGTCCAAGTTCAAATCACTCCATTACAATATTATGGTAAAGATATTGATCTTTACGCTTTACTCTGTGATATTAGGCATACTAAATTTAATAATTAGATAATCACAGGGACAAAAATCAATTTATGTAATGGGTCAGTAGGTTTCAACTGTCGACCTAGATATTATGTGAGTCTAAAAGAAGAATTTGTAAAAAATTTCTTATCTCTTAAGATAAAAACTGTTGGGATGGACATGAAAAGAGGAGGATATCCTTTAAGGATATTCTGAAAAATCATCTACAAATTAGATAATACTATAAACTCAAGGACTAAGGTGACAATGATAGAAGTAGAAAAATTTGAAAGTCCTACCCCTATACAAAAGATCTAAAGAATTAAGTCTAACCCTCAAGATATAAAAATCGATCGTTCATGGATATCTAACTTTGTCAACCCTATAAAAATTTATAAGAAAAATGTAACAAAAATTGATAAGGAGGGTAAAACCACCATTAAACCCCAATTATTAAGAATCATGAGTACAAAATCAGATTGGAGAGAAGGATCTTCATCAGCTAACGAAGAGCTTAAAGAAGATGATACAATTAGCATGACTAGTGAAATGAGTAGAATAGGTTTTGAAACTATAAGATCTAGCATAGATCGAATAAAGAGTATAGATAGAAAGGCCATTGGGTACAAACTAGAACTGTTAGTGAACCAATCTATGAGGATGAATTAGTCAAAAACATGACTATGAAAATATGTTTTGAAGCTACCAATACAAATCCTAATAGTATCTACATCCCAATAAAGGTATGTTTAGAGGGATATAATAAATTCAAATTGTATGCTTACATTGATAGTGATTATTCTGTATGCTTTGGAAAAAGATTATTATTTCTAGAATTTATGTGGAATAGAACTAAAAATCCTTTACAAGTGAGGATAGCTGAGAATAACATTATGAGCCATAATGAGGCAATAGAAGAGTTATCCATAGAATTAAGAAGAGTTCAATGCATTATACCAGTTCTATGGGTTACCGATCAACCCTCTCATGATATGATTATTGGAAATAATTTTCAGAGATTATATTCCATGCATACAGACCGTAAACCAAATAATATTCACAATTAATGGGTACTTAGTTCCTATTGAAAAATTAAGTAAGACTTACACTCATTAGAAAATTGCGTTTAAACGCAGCCAGCGTGGTGAGAAGGTAATGCCAGCATAACGTAAAATAGCATTAACAATCTCATTACTCGAATTGTCTATTAAAGAACAGACTATCGAATAACAAGCAAAATTATATAAGGAACTCTACTCTGATAATCTACTAAAGTTTTGGGATAAAGATAAAATATTTGCTAAAATCACTCTATTAAATCCCAACACTATTATCCGAGTCAAACAAATGGTGACCAGAATATCCAAGAATTTGATAAACAAATTAAAAAACTTCTGGACAAATGATTAATCAGGAATAGCAAGAGTTCTCACACCTATCCTACTTTTATGGTAAGAAATCATGCAGAACAGAAAAGAGGAAAAGGTAGAATGATAATCAATTACAAAAAGTTTAATGATAATACTGTCTTTGATGGCCATTATATTCCTAACAAAACAATCCTTTTCAACAGAATTCAAGGAGCCTCTTAATTTTCGAAAATAGATTGCAAAAGTGGCTATTAGCAGATAAAAATGGATGAGGAAAGTATTCCTTTAACTGCATTTAGTGCCCCACAAGGACATTATAAATGGATAGTAATGTCATTTGATCTTAAAAATGCACCTCGAATATTTCAAAGGAGAATAGATAATATCTTTAAAGACCTCAGTCATTGTTGTTTAGTTTACATTGATGACATCCTTATCTTTTCTAAAACCATAGAATAGCACAAAGATGATATCTTAGCAGTCTTCCAGAGATGCATTAATTATGGCATTATACTCGATAACAAACAAATGCATTTATGCTGAGAAAGAAATTAAGTTTTTAGGTCTAGAAATAAAAGTTGGACAAATCATCCTATAAAAGCATATTCTAGAAACAATAGAAAAATTCCCTGAAAAGATTGAAGATAGGAAGCAGCTGGAAAGATTTCTCAGATGCCTTAGTTATACTTCAGATTTCATTAAAGATTTAGCAAAGTTAAGAAAGCCATTGCAGCAGAAACTCAAAAAAGAAGTAAGTTAGACATGGACCACTAATGATACAAAGATTGTTCAAAACTTCAAAAAGATGTATAAAAATCTTCCTGTCCTTAATTTGCCTAACGAAGGAGATGATTTAGTTCTTAAAACAGATGCCAGCAATGAGCACTGCAGTGCGGTACTCAAAATCAAAGAAGGAGAAAAACTCAGCAAATATTACAGTGGAAGTTTTAATAAGGTAGAATACAATTATCCTACAATGGAAAAAGAAATCCTTGCAGTCATAAGAGGAATTGAAAAATTCTTAATTGTTTTAGCCCCAAAACCTTTTTTTATTCGAACTGATTGCAAATAAATACTTGGATTTGTAAAAAAGAATTTATCAAATATGCAAGCGTAAGGGCGATTCCTCCGTTGGTAATTATGGCTTAACCAATTTTCCTTCCCTATTGAACATATATAGGGATCGAAGAATTCTCTGGCAGACAGTTTAACTCGAGAACTCGCCAATGGTGATCATCAAAGCCGACCTCCTGTCAGAAAAGGAGAAAATCCTTAATGAAATGCCATTTCTATTAGAACAGATTACGCCTTCAAGTAAAGTCTTTATTGATAATCTGAAATTCTATTCAAAAAGTAGATTGCGTTTTGGTCTGCTTTCTAATGCCTACCTAATAGCCCAAAGTTTTTCCTTTCTAGAGTTACAAATTAGTCACCTTCAGTGTCCTTATGATATTCAAGAAAAAATAAGTTCTCATGTTCGAGAAAAATGATTCGATGAATGGTATGCAGCCTGTATCGACTTTTATTATCATTATTCCTTTGATATTTGAGAGTTTTAGAGCACAACAATCTATTTTTTCAACAGATCTGGAGTAGGTGGCATTTGTTTCTCAGCATTCATTATCTCTAAATGATCCTGTCCTTAAAGCTTGGAAATACAGGACGGTACTTTAGTTCACATAAATCGCAGATCCAAAATTCCTATTTTTCTCAATCTTAACTAATTTCTAGTAATATATGTTCAAAAGGATCCATTGAATTCTTATATCTCCTGAGGGTCCAAAAAATTTCAGTTCGAAGATGCCTAACTTTAGAGGTTTAGAGCACTCTAATTGAATATGAAAATGGAAAAGCTAAACCAACCCATTATCTTGTCAAATCGTTGATTGCGATGATCTCAATGACCAACGACAAAAATGGATTCATGAAAATTCGGTACATCTAGTTACTGATCCTACTTTATCAAGGGTCATTGGACTTTTCAACATTTATCATCAATGTTGGGCACTAGTTGAACGAGGAAAATGCATTGTGGAAACACTACTTCGGCTTATGATAATGAATTCAAAGACTACATGAAGGTGGAAAGAGCAGTGTCAGAAGATATTTTTAATTATCTCTTTGATGTTGGAGTTGGAAAATTCTTATCAAAAAAAGAAAAAAAATATCTCCTTGAATTATTTGAAGAATAGGATCCAAAGCACCTTAAGCAACTTGATGAAAATTTTGATGATTATCCAGATAATGATGGTATGAAAGATATAATTGGAGATGAAGAAATGCAGAATCTCAATTATGATGACTAGCCTTGTCATCACTAAAAGCTCTGAAAAGTGGCTGCCCCATTATTGTACTATTTTGACAATTGTCTGGTCTGTAAAGTAAAGTATGTACTGTAAAGTCAGTATGTACTGTAGCCATGTGAAAAATCTTTATGTATTGTAGCCATTAGACCATCCTATGTACCCTCATCCCCTCTATAAATAGAGAGGTCGAGTGCTGAGAAGGGACATAGTCATTTGAGCATTCTTGAGCAGAAGATAAATCAGAATTCTTCATTTCTCTATAAGAAAGCATCTCTAATGATTTTAGCTTAAAATCTTTCTTCAATCTTTCCATTGTAATATTTTTATTTTCAAGTTTTCAATAAAAGAAGTTTTCCCAGTAGGGAACGTTATCCAATTGAACCTCATGTCTTAAATATTATAATTTCTTGATTAAAATCTCACTATCCGTCAAAAATAAGTAAAACTTTATTAGTGACTATGGTCCGGGTCTGTGCTGTGCCTGATCTAAAGAAGGTGGGATTGAGATTAACAATCTTTGTAAACCGAAAGTTAGAGGAACGTCGGAGTCCAGCGTCGACTATGTTCAGGTAATGGTCGAAACTCTCTAATTAAGTTTTAATTATTTTGCTAAGCATAGTGGGCCGTTAATCACATAAAATATAATATTTATGATATAAGTAGTAGACTATGATAACTAGTACTAGTAAAGTTATTATAAGAAGTCTAAACAAAAATATAAGCTTAGTTTTATTAAAAACTATCAAAAAGTTGAGTATTTGTGTGTTAAACCTCGTTTTGGGCAAAAGTTGCAAATTCAGAAAGTTCAGTGATTAAGTTGCAAAGAAAAACTTCGGCCAGTAACTATTTCGAAAAGTATTGTCCCCTATTAATAGTTTACCTAAAACAGTAGGTACTTTGGAATACATTCTAAAAACATTGACCCCTAATAATTATTTTCATAGAATCAGGGTACCATAGAGTCATAAATTGCCAGATACATTGTTGCTTGTTCCAAGTGTAATTTTTCTCATTCTTATCATTTTCATTACTATCCATGAACATTTTTTAAAAATTTTTTGATCTACTGTTAAGTTATATGCTTTAGTGAGGAACTAATTGTTATATTCATTTGTTTTTTGGCTAATTTTTTGATGAAAGAATTCCTTGAAAATTTGTTAGGAAAATAATGAGAAACTTGTTGTTATACAACCTTGGAATGCAACACAAATACAAGGATGTCCCAATGTTCGACTATGATTTGGCTATTCTTTTCCAACTCACGTTATGCTTCGCATCATCCTTAGAATTACTCTTAGTATTGTCTTCCCTTATTGCCTGATCACTGTTCTTATCATCGTTCTCTTCGTAAGTATTTTCATTTCACTCGTTATAGACAACACCCTAGTCTCTCTAAGATCTAGTTGTCTGTTGACGAATAAGTGTATTTGGTCTGAAATTGTACTTGACATGCATGTCATCAAGGTCATTTTTCAAAGATATAGAGATGTGCAACCATGAGGGTTTTTTAAAGGTCAATTTCTTTGGCAAAGTAGCTCCATCACTTTTTGTGCAATCATGTAATAAGTAATTACGTTAATCTCCATTGATAGTACATAGTTTGACATATGGATGAAACAATAATCACTTAATGCAAAATCTAGATTTTTTTTTTAGTCCATATATTGCACATACATTGTAACATCATTGATATTTCTGTTGTCTCTCTCAAAAAAAAAAAAAAAAAAAATCCTTAATCCCAAGATTTCAAAACTCCATCATCTTGAAGACCATATTCTAAATTCTTATTATTCTCTGTTTAAGCATTAAAACCTTGAATAAACCACCTGTTGTTTTGCTGAAAAGTCAGATAAACTTTGATTAAAGTAAAGTGCATATAAACATTTATAGCACATGAACATTTAATCTTGAAGTTTGCTGAATTTATTTTCAATATTCCTCCCCTGCCATCACTTGGTGTAGATGCTTGGATTCAATCATCCTCTTTAGCCATAACCTTTTTTTTTTTTTTTTGGGGAAGTAAAAAAGGTGTGACATTATAAATATTTCAAATCCAACTTAGCTAGAGTTGCAATCCCATTTGGAAATGTCTTATGTATAAACTACCATCTACAACATGTAGGGTAGCTTTTGAGTCTCTCTGTGGTAAACATGTATACAAAATAATAAATTTTCCAAGATTTTATCATATGTATGGGAAATTTTAACATTTTACCAAATCAATAGTTTTCAAACTTAAAATATAGTTATTAAGTGGTATAAGTTATAAAAATTATTAAATTAAGATCTCCCATATATTAAAATAGATTATGATAAACTTAGGTGAATCATAAATATTGCAATTGGACATTAGCCTTATAATTTTAGGAAGAAAATCCTCAATACTTAACGGATTCTGATTTGTGGTGCATAAACTTATTTTCCTTATTTTTGAAATGATGTTAACTATGGAATTAGTTTCGGGACTATATATATATATATATATATATATATATATATATATATGAGTGCGTGAGTGTATGCATATCTGCACATGCACACATATCTGCACGCGCGCGCGCACATATATATATATACATATATACATACATGCATATATAGAGAGAGAGAGAGAGAGAGGGGGGCAGATTGAAGGCGCCCCAATGGGTGCCACGACCCCTTACAAGTTCGTCCGTATATATTAAAGGTGAATGCACCGTATGCAAACATTGCTGGCATACCGGCTTGGCCCTCCTCAAACTCTTCTTTATTTGCCTGTGGAGTGAGATGACGCTGATTCATGGCCAAGACAAGCAAATGGACAAACTACCATAAAAATGCATGCAAAGGCAACCGAGAATTACAAGAGAAGTCACACATATCACACTCTTCTCTCTTTATCTCCCAGAGACATCCACCCAGCCATAAAACATGAATGTTTAAGTAGAATTATGTGAATGTGAGAAATTGTGTCATAACAAACACGAAAACTATTCGACTCAATAACGATCATAATAAATTCTTGGTGTTCAACTCAAGGCTCAGGCAAGGGCAGACCTATATCTTGAAGGGAGGGATCGGTCCCAACACCTGTTAGATGAATTTTTCCAAAACTCTCGGGAAAAGTCCCGGAAATTATTTCAAAACACATATAAAGCATGAAACTAAAAAGTGAAACATTCTTATGTAAATTTCTGAATCCAAAACTCCGCAGAAAAAATCCCTTATGTTCCCCAGTATTCTCCCCCCCCCCCCCCAAAAAAAAAAAAACCCAATCATAACTCATGAGAGGAGAGGGGATAAAGCCAACCCATTGCACCCACCCTACACTCCACCCATGCATGCCAGTAGGGAAACAGCTCCACAACGTTGTGTCCTCCATTGTAACATGCAAATCTACTATTGAATGTGTACTCCGAGACAACCAAAACAAACTCTATAATTTATCATGCAAACAGCATTTCATAACAGTATCTTATACATGGGAGCCCATGCCACTAAAATGTCACCCTTTTCAAAGAGTAAGAGATTGTTTCTTTGAACTGCCAAGCAACATAATTTCTACTGAACCCTAAATCGACCAGAGGGAGTTGGGATAGGTTTGAGCACCTGACAAGGAGGGACAGGATAGGGCCCCTCGATCCAATCCAAGGCTCCACAGTTCCTGATATGGAGGCAGCGAGCGATACTGGTGGAAGCGCCTCAGCAGTTGTAAGCCAACAAAGGCGAAGGCCCCTCGGCGCCTATGACAGGAGAAGTGGTGCGCTGCTTGGCATGTCAGATCAACCCATGTTGCAACAGCGCCTTGATAGCTTTGCTGCTAGTTTAGTTCATCAACCCTGAGGCAGCATTTGTAGGGATACATTCCTGACAAACGACGAATACCTCTTAAACTCCTTCACTTGAGGTCTTCAAGCTACAAGCTACAAAAGTCAGACAAACAATGAATCATTGAAAGGTACGGAGATGTCAACGATGACTTCACCTTCGCCCAAAACAATGTCAAGAGCATTTGAGGGGACCATCGAAGGAAACACCATGAATGTCAACCAAAGGGTTTACTTCAAATAAATAACACACTTTGGCCATTGCCAATTGCTGAATGAGCGTGCCTGCAATGGGCCATTTTACAGCACAGGGTCACAAAAACATGAGGAAAGGTACAATGGAACCCTCGCCAGCTCCTGATATAATAGGGGAGAATGACACTATTGCAAGATTATGCAATCCTTCCATAGTCTTTTCTTCCACGAGATGCTGGTGGAATGTTGAGAAGTGGATTTGTTCTACGTCCTACAAAAGAGGGACATTGATTGTCAAAATAAATTATTTCATATCTTCCCTCATATCGGCTTCTAGTTTTCCAGCCTCCATACCCTTCCCCTTCAAATAAGGGGCGGGAGGAGACTAATGAATAAGAAGTGAGAAAGGAACAAGCAATTATGGATATCCATTATGAAAAGGAAAAGTCTCAGGTCAGGTTGAATCATTAACAAATATTGTTCACTTTGCTTTGGTCAAGTTGGTCATACCCCAAGGCACGGCATTATTGAATGAGCTGCCTCGAGGAGAGAGGGGGTTCCCAGGATTGTAACCAAGAGAATTATGTTGTAACTTCATATGGGCACCCTCATTTCCCTGCATGACTGAAGATCTTCCCTGATTTGATCGCTGAATAGGCAGCTGCCCCAGACGCCTTGGAGATGTTGGGGATGATTGAGGCAGAAACGTTGGTGTCTGCGCCATGGAACGGCCATATCCAGGAGGCAGATTATAAGTATGTGCGCTGGACACATCTGGCTTTGGAAATCCCTGTCCAGGCGCACTTGGCCTGGATCAAATCACAAGAGACACATTAGAAAAACCTCAGGTAGGTATTTTGGCCTTCCCTCAGTTTCTACACACGCTCAATACAATGCTTAAAATGCACACACTACAACAAACAACACTGGCGACCGAGGAATGGCGTAGTGTGAGTAATCCCACCTTCCATTTAAGAGAGGTAGGCTTGAGTTCGACCAGAGGCATGGGTAGTTCCCCTCTATCTTTATCCCCTGCTCATCTCCAGAACCTTCCAAAAAATTTAAATAAATTAAAAAAACTGCTCCCTTTGGACTGGCCCTCTCATTTCCTTTTGCTCTTCCCTATGCCCTCTCTTCCAAGCCATCCTGCAGTACAGCCTTCTCTTCCGTGGAACTTTCCCACAATGGTAGCCACGTAGCTACTTTGGTCCAGCCAAAAAAACTTGACCATAAACCTGTTTATGTTTATTTTTTCCTCTGAAACAATATCAATCTGTTTCTGATAACTTTTTTACTTTTTTTTTCTCTCCCCTTCCCAATCCATGATCATGAACCTGTTTATGACTATTTTTTCCTCTGAAACAAATCAATCTGTTTATGATCACTTTTTCATGTTTTTCATTTCTTCCTGCCTTCCCAACCCACCTTCCTCTCAATTCTGCTCATCCCCCCCTCCCCCCCCAACAAAAAACAAAAGGGGAAAAAAATCCCTTGACAGCTACATGTGAGTACCGACTTGGAGAGATTTAACACGAGGTATGGAAGCATGGGACAAAGTCAAAAACAGTTGCTTGCACACCATGCTCATTATGAGGGAAACTGGGTATGAATAGAAAACCTGACATTGGGCACATCCTATACTCCCACCTAAGAGAACTTTTTCCTTAAACTCCCTCTGTAATTTTATCCATTTCTTTATTCATTGCCGGCTTTTGTTGGCATGTTGGTAATTTGCACCAGCACTTTCTTTGGGAGGGGAATAGGTCAAATTTATTTATTTTAATTTTTATTTTTTTGGTAAGTAATCAAAGATGTATATTAAAAGGACACCAAGGGGATGTCACCGATGTACAAAAAGGGTAATGCAAAAATATTATGCCCTTAAGCTCTCATCCATATTGCAATCAATAAAAGCCAAAAAATTTAACTCTTTGTTACCGCTAAGCCCCACATTCCAACTATACAATCACCTCAAAAAATAGAGCTTGAAATCTTAAAATGACAAGACTTTGCCCTCAAAAATACGACGATTTCTCTCCTTCCAAGTGGCCCACCAAATAGCCAAAGAAATCATGTTCCAAACTCCAAGGACCCAGCTCTTCTTCATCCTTCTCCTCCAAGCCACTACCATATCTCTCACATTAGAAGGTTGAACCCAACTAATCCCCATTAGAGAGTGATAAATCCCAAAGCGAAGAAACCCACCGACAATGTACAAGAAGATGATCCACAGTTTCTTCCTCCTCCAAACACATGGAGCATCTACTTAGACCTCTAAAATTTCTTCTCTTAAGCATGTCATTCGTGGGAATCTTGCCTAAGGTGCCCAAGCAAAGAAATACACTTTTGTGAGAGCTTTAGACTTCCAAATGGACTTGGCAGCAAAATCACAACCATCCAAGGCTTCAAATTGTGTTGAACAAAAACTCCTAACACTAAAGGAATCTTTAAAGTTTAGTGACCACACAATCTCATTATTACCTTGGGACAGAACCTTTTTGCCAGCAAGTACGGCTAACAAATTACAAATACTATCCTCTCCCCAATTATTAAGACTGCTTACAAAAACCAAATTCCAATGGCTAACGTCACCATTCCAAGAAACTACTTCTTTAACCGTCGCATACTTCAAACGAGCCATCCTAAAAAGATTGAGAAAAAGATTCTTCAAAGGTCGATCGTCATACCAAACATCGTGCCAAAATAACACCCTTGTGCCATCCTTCACCTCAAAATGCACTAAATATTTGAAACGCTCAATACCTGCTAAGATGGATTTCCAACAACCAACCCCATGAGGATAAGGACTCTTTTTACTCCACCAACCCAACTCATCTATCCCATATTTTGCGTTGATCACATTTTTCCACATAGCATCCTCCTCCTTTGCAAACCTCCACAACCATTTGGTCTTCAACGCTTCATTCATAACACGAAGAGGTCTTATGCTAAGTCCTCCCTACTGTTAAGGACGACATACCTCATTCCAATTGACCCAGTGAAAGCCGTTACCATTTTCATTGGAATTCCACAGAAAATCTCTCATGATTTTCTCTAACCAACTAGCGATGCTAGCTGGGATGGTGAATAATAACATGAACTAGATGGACAGACTACACAAAGTGCTTCTCAAAAAGGTCAATCTACCCCCTCTGGACAAAATCTTAGACTTCCAACCTGCCAATCTCTTATGAAACCTCTCAACTGGGTCCCAAATCGCTATGCTCTTATAAGGACCAAGGTATGAAGAAGGTAGATGATCAACTCCACACCCAAAGAAACGGGCCAACACATTAACATTAGGCACGTCGCCAATCGAAATGAGTGCACTTTTGAAAAGGTTGACCCTTAGTCCAGACATAGCTTCAAACAGGAGAAGGATGCACCTTAAGTAGCCCAAATTACTCTCGTCTGGCTTGCAAAAAACAAGGGTATCGTCGGCAAAGAGCAAATGGGATATCAACTAACCCTCAGAATGAGGGTTACTAATATGAAAGTCATTCAAGAAACCTTCCTCACCTGCTTTAATCGCCAATCTACTGAGAGTCTCCATAACCAAAATGAACAATAAAGGCAACAACGGGTCCCCTTGCCTTAGACCTCTTGAGCTTGAGAAAAAACCAGATGCTTCACCATTAATTAAGATAGAGAAGCGCACAGTGAAAATACAAAAAGAGATCCATTTCCTCCACTTGTTAGGAAAGCCCATTTTCTCAAGAATAGCTAAGAGGAAACTCCAAGAGACATGATCATAAGCCTTCTCAATGTCAAGCTTACAAAGGAAACCAGAAATCCCAAATCTAATATAAGAATCAATGTACTCATTAGCAATCAAATCAGCATCCAAAGTTTGACGGCCAGGAACAAAAGCATGCTGCGAGGGACCCACAACTTTTTCAACAACTTTCCTCAATCTTGAAGCAAAGACTTTAGCAAGAATCTTATATACACTTCTTACTAAACTGATGGGCCTACAAGACTTAATATCATCTGCACCAGCCACTTTGGGAATCAAGGTAACAAAAGTAGCATTCAAACTTTTCTCAAAAACACCATTATTATGAAAGTCAGCAAAAAATCCCATCTCCCCCTTGACAATAGACCAACAATGCTGAAAAAAAGCTATATTAAACCCATCTGGCCCTGGAGCTTTCTCATTACCTATCTCAAAGATGGCATTCCAAACTTCATCTTCAGTAAAATCTTTTTCAAGATCCCTAGCATCATCAGGGCTAATAGAGACAAAAGCGATACCATCAAGAAAAATCCTTGATGGTTGATCTTCATGATACAGATTCTCATGGAAGTTGACAATCGCATTCTTAGTCGAGGCAACATCAACATAAAGCTCGCCATCCACGTGAATATTGTGAATAGCATTAAGCTTTCTTCTCCTATTTGCCACCTGGTGGAAAAATTTGGTATTTCGATCACAATCCTCAATCCATTGTTGCTTTGCTCCTTGGCACCAAAAAATATCAATGGATCTTCGCACCATAGAGAGTTCTTTTTTAACTCCCAATCTTTCAAATCTATCCACCCAGGAAAGAGACTGTTGTCGCTCCTTCTCATCTAAAGCTTCACTTTATCCACCAGACTAGCCGTCTTAAACTCTAAATGGCCAAACACTTCTCTATTCCACTGTTTAAGTTTGGTCTTCAAAAAGTTGAGTTTCTTTGCCAAAATAAAACTCGAAGGGCCAATAACATTCAGTTTATCCCAAACAGATTTGACAAGGTCGTCAAAGCCATCCGCCTCAAGTCACATATTCTCGAATATAAAAGGACGTCTTCCTCTAGAGACTTCCCCAACCCGCAGAAGAATGGAAAAATGGTCCGAAGTGATTTTTGGAAGGGTAACTTGATGAACCCCCTGAAAATGATCTTCCCACTTAACCGAGAAGAGAAATCGGTCAATACGAGATAACATAGGAACCTCCTCATGGCTGGATCAAGTAAAGCGAGCACCTTCCAAAGGAGGGTCAACGACATTGCAAGAGTCAATAAAACTAGAGAACTTTCTCATTGCCCAAGACGACCGACCACCTGTGGATCTCTCTGAAGGAAACCTAATGACATTAAAATCCCCACTCAAAACACCACGGAATGTCCCAAGAAGACATAAAGAACGACAACTCCTCAAATAAAGCCCGTCGCATACAGTCGTCATTAGGCCCATATACCCACAGACTAATCGCTATCGGCCGACAACAACCTCCAACTTAGATTCTTGGGGAATAGCAACATCGCAAACAAAAGTACGTAACGCCCACTTAACATCCCCCCCGCTTATTTGGACAATTGAGCCCCCTGACATTCCAAGCAAGCACATTAACGACTGGCCCCATCCGAAAACAGCCTATCCCTATCAAGTGCATCCCCCATACTCTCTTCAATCAACTGATCACCTCTCATTCTATTTGCTTCCAACGATGCAAGAAAAGAAAGCAACTCCATTTCTCTACCTTCAACGGCCACACCCATCATCTTACAAAAAAATACCATTCTTTCCAAGACCCACGCAGAACCTTCACTAACATTCCCTAAATAACTAGAACTGGGCAAAGCAGCACCATCTAAACCTTGAGTGTGGGCTTGATGCAGAGCTTCCTCAAACGACGAAGGCCCTCCCACCTCCTGCATAATAGGAGTGCCCGACTCAGAAACAATGAGATTAGTCTTTCGAAGCTTCTTACTACGAGAGTAAACAAGCACACTCGTTGATGGTGAACAAGCTCCAGGATGCAACTCCTTCTCCACCACATTCAGAGGTGATTTTGGGATTCTTGAGGCACACGGAGAACTATCGTATTAGTTACACTCACAATCAGCGGAGGGATAATTCTCCAAAAGATCTCTCAGCACTTGGAATTGATTAACACAGGGAGAAGAAGCCTCCAAAAACTCCTTAGAACCACTCTTCTTACAAGCAGACATTGGCGCATCATTAACATGGTCCTTGAAGGAGACCTTTTGCTTCAACACACTACCACTAACATTATGTTCTTCGCAAATCACGGCTGCACAAACATTCCAGGAACCACAATCCCTACACTTCCACCCCATCAAAGGCGAATTAGATGAGCCATCCAGATGACCTCGAACAACATTAGCAAAAGACTTATCCCTGCTCGCCGGAAACCTAGAGGGAATAAAAGCATTCCTTGGTGGAGGAGATGGGTTCTTATGACCTTCAATCAAAGTCTCCTCAAGAATCTTTGTCACCCCAAACCAGCCCTCTACCTTAGCACCCTCAGGAAAGATCACTGACTTAGCCTGCCCACCATTACCTAAAAGAGAGAGGACAATAAATCTACCTTTGCCATTCTTTCTCAGTTGAAGCAACAGACACCTCTGACCCCACCTAAAAGTTTTCAACCACAATGGTTCTCCCTTTGAGAAACAGAAGTGAACCATTTGTACTGCCATCCATCGAAATTCCTGGAAGCTCAACCGGATAAATGACCTTTCCCTTCTACTGACCTCAGCAACTTTAAAAGGAAAAAGGCCTCCATCACCCCTAGTCACTTCCAGGAACTTCCCTTCCACCCTCACAGAGACATACATGACAGAGAGACGGGGCAATGCAGCATAGCCGGAGGAAGAAAGTCCACAAAATGAAAAGAAACCCACCACTGCCCAGCACTACCCAGGAAGGAGAAAACACGTAGAATTGCAAAAAGATCCACTTACCGTGGCTGGCTGGAGACAACAGCATCACCAAAGGACAGAATAGCTGATTTCGCGCCGGAAAAATTGGTTTAGGAACATTCCGACGAGAATCCAACGGCCGAAAAATTCGCCGGCGACTGGAAAACTGCCTAAGAGCTTGCCGGTGGTGACAGAAACTTCCGACCAACCCAACTCCTTGACCGGAAAGCACCAGAACCCTCCACCAGTGCACAGATATGAAGAAAACAACCGGGGCGACCCGAAAAGCCCAACGAAGACCGGCGAAGGGGCCGGCCGGCCCGGAGACCCAAAGTCAACCGGACCTCAGGTAACCCCCTAATGACCACTCCGGGCACCCTGAACCTCACGGCCACTAGAGAAGCACCTGGAGAGAAAATGGGGGGGAGGGTCGTGCGTGCCTGGAGAGAATTTTTGGGAGGGGAATAGGTCAAATTATTGTTGTTTTTTCAAATTGGGTCCATGAATGAGCTAAACTAAAGCTTTAAAGATCTTCCGGTTATGTTGATTAATAATTATAGAAAAAGAGAATATTGAACAGGCAAGGACCTTGATTTTTTGATGATGAAACTCTGATATTCCAGCTATTGATCGAGGAAGATAAGAATCAACACACCAGCTCCCCTTGATAAGCCGCATGTTAGGAACTCCTTACTACATTGCATGTGAACAACTTGTGTCTATCGGGCGGCAAAAACTACTACAGCTTATTCAGATAGTTAGATAAAGCTGGCTGGCTCACAAGCGTCCATACATAGTGAGATCAGGGTCTGTAAACTATGATCCCCACAGCTGATAAGCTGTGCACTGTGATTCTTAAAAAGAGGTTCGTATGGAGAAGGCCCATGATGCCATCTATAGGAGTTTCTCTGCCTTAATAGTTGGATCCCTTCTTCCTCTCTTCTTTCTGTCAATTCTTTACTTCATCTCATCATGAATTGGGGGGAGATTGACAGAATTCTGTCCATAATATAGCCCTACTATCTCCTGGAAGTGTCCTCCTCCACCCTCCCAACAAAAGAAAGAAACAGAAAGCTAGGGAAGGGGTTGGAACCACAATCTTTATATATGTTCTTACAGAGGAACCCACAGACCGCTTATGAAGTATTTCTTCTAGAATGTAAAATCCTCTACACTCTCTCAACAATCATTTGCACTATTGAATGAAATGGACGTAATTCACTACGCCCAACAGTTACTCTGATGACATTTTACTCTCCACATTTTCACACTATTCCTCTATGGTTTTGCAGTAGAAATGTATCGTCTATCCAACAACTGTGAAGAGGGGGGAATTCAATGGTCAGCACAGAATTTCCAAATTTAAGTCAGTTCATCAGGAACTTCAAGACTTGAGGATTCCTAATAGTTGAGGCTCAAACATGCGCAAGGACAATTAGACATTTCACGTTCGGCAAAAAGCAAGTAAAATATTCGGAAATGCAGAGTTAGGCACTTGGAATTGTAACCCGCATCAGAGCATTGCATAGAAGTCCATGTAAACTTGTTACAATTCCAATTCCTGAATGCTCAACATACTGTATGCAGTGAATGTACAAAGTCCTTCAAATGCGATGCATTCATTGCAATCAGCTTACTGGAAGTTCAGTTTCTCAAAAATACCTAAAGTAATACAAAGCCTTTGTATGTCATCCAAGAGGCAATCATTGGCAAGGTGCAGACAACAATAATTACAAATAAACGAAGAATTGAAGAACCTAGCATAAACCATCACACCATATGCGTGTTTATGCCAAACAACAGTGATAAGCTACGCCGGGTTTATCTAACAATTGAAATTTTACCTTTGCAGTGATTGATTAGAGCTTCTGTTTGAGTCATGGTTGAATCTTCCAATTATGCCAAAAGTTTGTGGATACGTTACCGCTTGATCAACATGCACCAATCTACTAAAATCGGAAGCGATGCTGCTTGCATCAGAACTGTCCTCTTGCAAAAGTAGTTCATCACTGAAATAGAAACCAGCAAGCTTACAGAATTACCAGGAAAATTTCTTTTCCAACTACTATTTCCAAGCAAGATCCTGCAAGAATAGAAAGCTCGTCTACTTTTGCAATGTCTCACCAGTACTATTGCCACTACTATCCAGTATTCAACCAGGCCAATCAAAAGTAAGATCCACAAATTCCCCGGTACCGTACAAAATCAGACCTGATAAAACTCTCCGGATCGTTTTATTTTATTTTACTTTTAGTTACCAAAAGTAATGTAACGCTGTCAAAATAAAAATGCCTTCTAGAAGTTTTTTGTGGCTTTCTCAGAAATGGCCTCTCTATTTACTTGCAGGGGTAAGGTTGCCTACTTTTGGATCTCCCAGATCTTGTTCACCCAAGGAAGACCAACACTAATAGTAGTTGTATAAAAACACTGCTAAGAAGTAAAAACACACAGAGACATACCCCAAAAAAAAAGGCCCTCAAAGAAGGTTGTTTACTAGAACCCGTGGATTTATGTTGTTGATCATAAACTTCTCTACCTTTGCTTTCCCCGTCTATTACCACCCAATCAAATTGACCCATATCAAAAGGTACAATGTCCTAAGTGATCAGCTTTAGCATAAAAGTAGTGACTGGAACCACTGTAAAAGGGAGAAATTATAAAATACTTGGTAAAGCAGGCTCCCTAGTCCATAACAATTGCAAACCAACCTGAAAAATAAGGCATGGTCCCCCTCCCCTTCCTCGTGACTTGGGAGGCAGTAAGCAAACATACCTATAGTTTGGATCCCAATCACCAGGATCAGGTGATTCTGCAGCATCAAGATTCTCGTCAGCAATTCTTTTGGCTTGTAAAAGCTGCATGCTTGAATCAGTGCCGAAGTCACTGCTTCCATGCAGCTGCTTCCAACTCGTCACATTAGATTTTAAAGGCATATGCCATGGGCCACCAGACACTTGTGAGTTTACCTCACCTTGACTGGAGCAAGTATTGACAGCGAAATGCCCTTGCAAATGCAAAGATGGTGGACCCTCCAGAGATTGCTGATTTTCAGAATATCCCGAACTTTTCCTCCTACTAAAGTGGCTGACTGCAACACCTTTTCCCAGGGGAGATCCCTGGCAAGTGCCCCTAGCCGGAGACATAGAGCCATAATGTCCAGGAGAACTAGAAACCTGACTGAAAGTACTTGGTGGAGTAAATTGTGAAGGACTAATTCCAAGGGGCAATGCTGTAAAATTTCCCATGGATGGACTTACTCCAAGTCCATGAGGGCGATGATGAATCCGCCACCTAGCATCCGGGCTGGTTCCAACCATTGATATCCCACCTTGAGGATGGATATTCATAGCTGACGGCCCAACAGGTGAAAAATATGTAAATGTATTAAAGTTATCCCCATAGCTTCCATAGCTGCCTCCTAGTCCGCTACAATCTGTATAACTATTATGGCTTCCAAAACTTCCGTAACTACTTCCATGGGCATATGGTGCCCCCTGAAGGTGCTGACCAGCGTGCGTAGCCAGAGTACGCCCTGGAACCTGCAGAAATGATGCTAACAATTAAGAGCAAAAATACGATCAAAGCCCCCACCCAAAACACAGTATTCAGAAAGGGATGTAGCAACGATGATAAAAAAGATTATCATCTTTTTAAAAATTATTAATTAAAAAAAAGATCCTGAAAGCGTTACAGTCTCACATTAGGAGAGAGGCCAGCAGCAAACCAATGCCCTCCACCTGGATGGTGGTCCACCTTGAAATTTTGTGAAACCGGCTACTCAAGACAATTAAAACACAACACAAAAAGAGGGTTAGAGAGCTTTCAACTACGAAAATACCTGTGTAAAATCAGTAATTAGCTGTAGGCAACATCGATGCCTTACAGTGAATGAAATAGACTGATAAAGCACGCAAATAAGAAGTCTTACCCTTAAAGTTGTAGAGAGGTTGATTCAGTTGGACCCTAGATTAAATACCATTAACTACCGACTATTCTACAGAAAATAAGTAGAGGATAGTTTAGTGCGGCATTTTGCTTTATTCAATTAAATCCAAGCTGAAGGCCAAAAATTGACTCTTCCAACTGGCTGGACTACGACAAAAGGTCACTGACAATGGAAAAATAGAGTGTATCCATTAATATTCAAAAAGTGAAGTCAACCAACTACCAGCCATCATTTCTCAATATGGAGACATGTTCACGAGATTGCAATATCCATACACGTTCACATTATAACAATTTGGACAAAAGTTTGCTTTCTATCCAATTCCAGTCTCTTTATAACCTTTTCCATCATCTCACTCACTCTACAAGCCTTAACCTATGTTAGTTGGACTTGACTACATGTGTCCAACATGATCATATTTCCACATATGAACCTTGCTGAATTATCTGAAAAAATTTAATGGTTGGTATATAAGCAAGTGTTAACTGCCCTTTAATCATGTCAATCTCAGAGACTCCAAGTAGCATGTTTCAAGTTCTCTCAAGGCCAGGCATTTTGTGTTGATATTATGTGCTAAGTTGGACGCTAACAAAAACCCCTCGTAATGAAACATCAAAAGCTTTCCAACCAGATAACTATGTCACATTCATACTTAGTTGGCAGGCAGCTCTAGGTCTTGAACTCGTTAAGACATTTGAGGATTTGAGCTCTGAAAGACAGCTGTAGTTCTTGAACCCTTTAAAAGTTTCCTTTACTGTACCTTTTTCATAGATGTGCTAATTTTTGTAAGCAGAACATGTGATGATTCTAAATTCTGAAAGATCATAGCAATAATTCTAGACAGGCATCGATCTTTCCATCATTCAAATGTACTTGGGTGGTAATTCCACAGGTTGATCATACAGAGGAACACGGAAATGGATGAAGACATCATTCAACAGCTCAGGTGGGGTAGTACAAACTCCAGAGAGCCTCATGGGTGTCATTTTAAAAAGAAGATCCTAGCTAAACTTTAAGGAAAGTCTTACAGTGAGACCACTGATCTAATGTGACATTAACTTCACCCAATAAGCATGTGCACACCTGGAAGATGTCAATAGTTAAGGGTGCAGTGGTGGACGTGTGGCCTCGACAGAAAGACAAAATCAAAATGATCATCAATGGAAAATTACCAGTTAGCCCAATTGAGGACAAGATGAAACACATGGGAGCTAGAACATTGGGGCATGTAAAAAGAGGACATCTTGAAGTAATTGACAAGGTCAAAAGGACCAGTACCCTCCAGGAGGAAGAGGTGGAGGGTAGACCTAAAAAAAAAAAAAAAAAAAATTCAAGTGAGGCTATGAGACATAACCTAGCATAACTAATCATCAAGGATATCATCAGGGAATAAGCCAGCGGCGATGTAGAATTCATGCAAGCGATTATAACTATGACATAATTAACCCCTATTACCCGTTTCACTTTATTTTCTTTAGCTGTTTACCATGAGCATCACTTCAGTGATAGTACACCAACGTCCCTCCTCTCTAACTTCACATGTTATATCTTCATTTAAGATTTACTTAATTTCCCACCTTAATGGCCCTTTTGACCATGGATGACATCCCTCGATGTCATTTCAATACAATTTTTGATAACTCGTAAAAATTTCACACCTTAATGGCCAACTCATGCTCATCTTCTTTCCAATTTGTTTTTCAAATTGTTTTCTCTAACCTTTAGAACCCTGCGCAAAAACTTTCCTCCCTTTTTCCTTTTTTTCCCATGTAGGTCTTTTGCAATGGAAACATTGCATACACATGCATGATTCACATTGTGCCATTGTTGGATGGCTCAACAATTAGGTGATAATGATGTCACCAAAGTTGCCCCTACCAATAAGAATATCATGTACAAAGCAAAATGGGATCTCCATGGTTAACTTCCTGCATTGCATTTGGGTCAGGACTCCAAATCCACAACAGATGGGCCATAAGTTTCATACATTATGCTGGTCTACTAAAGAGGATATTGATTTCAACCAAGTTTGAGTAGTTTTCCTCTTCAAAGTTGCAAGATATCACCTTGCCTATGGGCTCTAAATTGCACATCCCTTCAGAGTGCTTACATGAGGTGATGCCAGCTTGTCGTCATCGCCCATACACAAAGCTTACTTGTCCAGATATATACAGGAGGTGATTTTACTTACTGAGAAAAGACCTAGCTTCCCACTCAATAAGTCAACATAAGACCTAACTCATGGCTATGCTAAAAACCTGAGTCCAAGAGATGATCTTGCTAGAGATCTTAATTGTCCCTAGAAACCAAATGTTGCAACATGTCCTCTAGTGCATGTAACCAACATCTCATTTGTATACTTCTTCCCATTGCTTCATAGTTTTAGGGCTTACTATTCTTTTCTGTTTGTAGCTCCCCTCAGTATGCTGGCAACACCCCCTTGATGATGCTAAATTTGTTACTTTTTAGAAAAAAGAATCTACCTATTTTCCTTTTTTTTGGGTAGAAGTGGTTTACTTTTTGCTGCTTACCAGAAAAGAAATTATGATTACAAGTTAAAGAAGGCAAGTTTCTTTCAAATTAATTGTCATAATAATGAGTTTTACTACTTGATTGGCGACATGAATAATATAAACATTTAAGTAGTGGAAAATCCAATCTTACCAGAAAAGAAATTATGATTACAAGTTAAAGAAGGCAAAGTTTCTTTCAATTTTAATTGTCATAATCATGAGTTTTACTACTTGATTGGCGACATGAATAATATAAACATTTAAGTAGTGGAAAATCCATTGTAAAGCTGTTAAAGGAAAAAACTGCTCATAAGATAAAACGGAATTCTGCATGCTCTCTGGATGGAGTAAATCTATCATCCAGAATTCTCGAGACGCCAGTGCAAGGCAACTATACAGATACAGGCAGTAGATCCAATGCCAGGACTCTTTTTGGCTCTCTCTTCAATACACCTGAGCTAAAAAAACAATTGTGGACAATTACTCACCACATGAGGTGTCTCAGCCGGAGGTTTATAGGACAGTCTGAATGTCTCTCCTGTCCAAAAGGTTTGTTTTGAGGCCTGCATGTATGATGTAAAACAGTTAAAAACTTCTAAATCAATTGCACATAACATAGGAAACTGAGATTTATTGCTATAGAGAGATACGCTGCTGCGGGATAGCAGCAAATAGAAGAACCTGAAAGGGAAACCAACGCTTTAGGGATCGAACTTCGACAAGTCCCCTCAAAAATCAAGGAGTTGCCAATCGAGCTTGCTTCTCTGGCATATTCATAGGGGAGATATAATCGTAATATTTTAAATTAAACATCCCAGAAGAATCTCTGCAGCAAGCCATATTATCGAGTCCGAAGAATACAGACCTTTAAGTATGTCTCTCATATAAGCTTTTTCCTGTAAGGATAGCAGGCCACGTTCCTTCAGATCCATATAATTGAAATACTCTTTTCAATTACAGGTTTCTTTCTTCTCCCTCTGGTTCTAAACAAAATTAATGAAGACTGAAGAGAGCATTATAAGTTGCAGTAATCTTTCAAAAATGGGATAGCAATTGTTTTACACCTCCCCATTTAGCTGTAAACCTTTTCCTTTTTTTGAAAAAAGAAAAAAAAAATTAGCCAGTGACTTACGTTGGTTGATACTTTGTGTAGCTTCTAACTGACCCAGAGAAATTAATGTCCTCACTAAACTCTTTAACCAGTTCTTTATTGTCAAGTTGCAGCAGTTAATCAACCTTACGTATCTTTAAAACTGTGGGCCAAACACAAACCCGCTACAATTTAGATTAAGAGCTAAGGCTGCGTGCTCCCAATACATGCCTTAGGTGGGACATTTGGTATTAGCAAGAAAAGTGCATCTCAGAATTTCCTAATAAGGCAAATAATAGATAATATCTCCAGAAGTTACATAAGTGCAGAGAGGTAAAGGTGGTGAACATGAGCATTACTCCCTCTTAGGATGTAGTCACCGGGGAAGTATGTTTTAGCCACATCGCAGCAAAAGATTATCTCTGTTGCTTATTATCAAAAGCACTCCTTGGTGCCACAAAACAAAATTTACAAAAGCCAGAAGCAACAAAATCACAACAGGGATTAAAGTCAGATTTCCTCTCCACTAATGATTAAGTTCTGCTCAAAATTATGTTCAAACTTTACCATAATGATTTTGTAATGCTGCCGTGATAAAAGCACGTTGCATGATAGCACAAAGTCTTTTCCCCTAAAACCCGATAAGATCAATATGGGGTAGAAGGAGTCTCTAAGATCTTATTTTTCAGCTGGTGCAGCTGCAAGGAAAACAGTCCTATAGAAATTTCACTTAAAGAAAAAAAACAAATAGTCATTATGACGACAAAACGTCAACGGATCAAATCACTATTGTTTGTCTTCCAGCGCCCCTTGCTTTAGGATGTGACCTATCTACTTTGAAGCAAGTTTCAAATAAAAAGGCCAAGATTGTGGATGTGGCTTGGGGACATTGGAGGTGCGGGGCAAGTGGAACCAAAGGGTCTGAAGATTTTTTATGGCAAAACCTCCATAATTGTAGTGTACCAGATGGGTTTATGTGAACGATTTTCCAGTGTGGAGTTCGTTATGCACAAGCCCTTTCTTTCCCCGAAAACGACGGATGATTTAACTTGAGGGCATCATAGCATTTTTAGCTCTTAGCCATGCCCATATGTGATGTAGTCACAGTTCCCTTGCGTTTGGGTGGTCGCAATTGCATGCTGTTACTCACCGAAATGACAACTGAAACAGTAACAAATGAGCAAAGAGTTGAAAATGCTACAAGACCTAGTGCTCCCCCGAAAACAAAAAATTTCAAAAATAAATAAAAGGAAAAAGAGCCAGAATCCGAGAATCCGAAAATTTGTCAAACCTAAGAATTAAATTTATTGGTGACTGCATTCACGAAAAATTGGTCGGTCAATGTATGTGGCCATGCATACATGCCTTGAAGTCTGAGGATTCCGTTCTTTTGTACTCCTTTTTCCTCACATTGAACTTCGAGGCTTCGACACAGTCCAAATATCGCAACCAACTTTTTTTTTTTTTTAACATGGTTATTTACTCATTACAATCGAATGACAATATTTTGGGGTTACAAAACCTTCCAGCTTTCATACTCGTCCTTTTTGGCTTAGTTAATGCTTGGTAAGCACATTCTTCCCCCATTTAAACAGACCCAGCATCTACGTGATCAATACTTTTCCGACAAACTTGAAGAAATTTACCTTGTATTCTTCGCTTCTTTGCAATAATCAGGGTTGCCCCACCTACAATAATTCAAGTATAGCAATCAATCATTCAAGAGGAATCACAGTAAGTCTAACATAAAAAATTTTCTACTCCTTTGGTCCTATGAAGATACAGTGGACGAGAAGCAGATTGAGTGCATATTACTATATATTACATCCTGCTCATGTCAACGCCTTTGTCCTCTGGGATGTCTCAATGTAACCATCCTAAATCCTAATTGTGTATCTTCCAAGTTTTGTTCACAGTTTAAACCCCCATGGTACAGTGTGTTCATCCTAAATCTTGACAAGGAAAAATAGAATAATTGAATATGACGATAAAAGGAAAATAAATAGTTGTACATATCACCATCAAAAGGTTGGACGCTATCTGACAAAGCACAATATACATCCAATGTGGAAAACTATCCACAAAACTACAGCATGAAAGACATGGTGAAAGTTTCTCATCACCCCAAAAGTAGAGTCGTCAGGGAGATTATCTTTAGGCACTGAAGAATTATTTTCTTTTGCATGTAAATTTCCCTCATAGGAATGCTCCAGAGCATCCTACATCACCTTGCCATCCTTGGTTAAGTAGATTTGTGAGCCAAATCTAGTATGATAATCTCAATGCCACTGCTTCCCAAGTCTTCCATGGCCCTCTCTTACAACCAAGGTTCAATCTTCAAATACCACTTACTAGTGCTACTTTTACATACTTTTTTTACATGATTTGAACCATCCAAGTCCCATTTCCCTTATTCTTATCCCATATAGGGGCAACTCCCACTTTGTCCCCTTCATATCACTATACTCCTTACTCAATTGTAAGCCTGGATATCCAATATCATCCTTATGTCTATTAACCATCATATATTGAACATTTGATTTCTTAATCCAAACAATGGCACTTTTGACAAAAGCTGGTGAATAAAAACCATGCAGTAAAAATTCTCTACCCTTCAAGTAACTGAAAATCACTATTTGTCCAGAAACTACAAAATGTTTCTTCCATTTCTAACATCTCAGTACCCCACCCCCCCCCCCCCCCCCCCCCCCTTATATTTATACTTGGGTCTAATATCGATCATCAATCTCTCCTTTTGCATTTTAGCAATGACCTTATATATAACTTCTTCTCTATCCCTCATACTATAGAGCATCATGGTTCGCTTCCATTTTAACCCACCCATTTCTTTCTTCATTAGCTGAACCCAAAATTTATCTCTGATGTACTTGTGTAAAACCCGTACATACTTTGGTTGAATGTAAAGTAATGGCAATGTAATGCAACAACATTTTTGTATGTAATCATGATCACATAGTTTGCCGTAATCATAATTACAAAGTACATTTTATTACAATCTCAATCTCCCATAAACCACACATAGTCATGAAAAACAAGATTACAGTTTTGTTTTGCATTAAAAGTTGATATATCCAACCACAAAAAGCATAGGCCCCGTGTTTGTCTCCAAGTTCCGACTTCTTGTTAACTCCTCTTGTATTTCATCCATCAAGATTAGTATCACCACATCGTTTGCAAATAACAGACACAACCATGGCACATCACATTTGTAAATCACTCAAGCCACACCACCTACAACTGTTGCAACAAAGAGAAGGGCTTACAGTAAAGGTCTCGGTAACAACCAATGTCAATGAAAGTTGTACTGAACATGGAGTCGTTAACGCTATTTTTTACCTCCTTTATACAATACTTTTATACTCGTTCGTATGCAACAGGAATACCCTTAATCTGCAAGCATCGCCATAGCCACACTAGCCTTATGTCGAAAGCTTCCTTAAAGTGAAAGCATAGACCTTTCTGTCTCTATTGTGCTCCATGCTCTTTTTATGTGATAGCTTTAGCTGTTAACTTGCTGGCACAAATCTGAACTAATTCCATACGATAAGGAAAACATGTCCCCTCCACAGACCTTTCTTCAATCATCCGTTCCACAATTTTTCGGCTAATTAACTTAATACCACAATTACTACTCTTAGCCATCATATGTAGATTTTACCTAAATTCGTTATGGAGATGATATATTTTGCGTGCATAATAGATGGCCTTATCCACCAAAATTTCTTAAAAGATACCGACAACTTACAGCCTCTCATACCGGCTTTCATAAGTAGCACATATGATGTGAGGGTAGATACATACATCTATACACTTCCAGTAAACTTACAATGGAATGCTATAGCTAGGCCCTCGACAGAAAGGCAAGGGCAACGAACTCGATTTCCAACAACTCGGTCTTCTAGCTCTGTCACAAATCAGTCACCCTCACATAGCAAACTTTTGGGGTTTTCACTTCATGCTCTAAGAAACCTCTCTAATTGTTATAGGGACCAACAATTCCTGATCAGTACCATGGACATATTGACAATTGAGGCTGCTAGTCTGGCAGACAACCAAACTTCCCAAAATTTCCCCAGTCCTAAGTGTAACCCTCCTTTCACAAATGGCGGGAAACATCTGTTGCCTTTGGCTTACCATCCCCCCCCCCCCCCAAAAAAAGAAAGCCCCTGTCGCGCCAGATGCCATATATGCAATTAAGACATGCATTTAATCACCAGGTCCAACACAATTGGAGGGTAAATTAGTCCAACTTTTCTTTTTCCATTTCTAATAGATAATGAGAATAAATCATTTATGTCATCTTTGGGAAAACCAAATATGTAATCTTTTGAAAACAATATGTATAGCAACTATCCAGTCGGCCAACTTTTCCGGTGAATCAAAGAATTGAAAGAACCCAATACACCAACAAATTAGCCGGTAAGCTATTTTATTTGCATTCCAGTCCCTCCCCCAGGATTCAAAATGGTTTCTGTCGCGATCGTGGTTTCATTCACGTGGCACACTATTTTAGACTAAAGCAACAATTGCGTACATGTCGCAGTTGTCCGCTCCCGAAAATGCCGTTCGCTCAACTTAAACAACTTTTCTGATCGTCAGTCATCACGTAACTAACCACATTTTGAATCCATGCATAACCCCCCTCTTCCCTCTCCCCTCCTCTCCACGCCTAATTTTTTGTAATCCCCTTCTTCCTTCTTCTCCAAGATTATTGGGGGCTGCTCGTAAAACATTGTACTTGGTTTTCTTCGATTGTTTGGAAAGTGTTCAGTGGTATGTGTTTGTTTTCTTCTATAAATCTTATTCCTTCCTTGTTTCCTTTCCAGGGTTTTGTTTCTCGCCTTTTCTGTAGATTGTTTCTTCTTGCCTATTACACAGTTTTTTTATCAGAAGGTCGTTTTTCTATTGTTCTATGTTTTTTTTTTTTTTTTAAAGGTGAGGAGTACCAAACAATGTTAGTTTCGTAAAGCTTCGATTTATGGATGATGTTTCCCTTCGAGTGAATTGTAGTATATCGCATAAATACACTTCTATGAAGCTGCCCTTCAGCTCCCGAAGTTCAAAAAGCCATATGAAATCGAAGGCTGCAGTTTGTGGCCACGGCCATGTAAGTCCAACTCCATGAAGAAAACATCTGTATAGCCATACCATCCTTTAAAACAGTGCCAATAACAAATGTTACTTAAAGCAAAAGGCCTCAGCAATTAACAGGGTATCAGAAATATACTATTGCAAACCGAAAGCTTAAATGACGTGGACAAGCTACATCATATTTAGACGCATCAGTCATGCAAATCACACTGTCCCGCTTTCAATATGCGAGCGAAAAAAAAGAATCATCAACAAAAAGGAGTGAATAACCCAAGTATGCCGCATCATCCTCCGGAGGATTCAAATTCTAGCTCCAGGGAACAGGCGACCTAAAAACAACTCAGCAACACTACAGACCAAATGACCACATGTCGATGGCAGTATTATTCTTGAAATGCAGTTAAGGCATTATATTTTTTTTCCTGATGCATCGTTAAGATTGTAGGACACAGTACCAGCAAACAACAGCAGTAACAAAACTAGTCGACTAAGCTGAACATGTTTGGTTGTGCAATAAACAATGGCATATAGTAAGCCAACAAGATAAGAGCAGAAAGACATTCAGATGATGCTATTACTGAATCTTCAACCCCATTTTAGATGGAAGTTGAGAATCTCTCCATTGATTGAGAAGAAAGGGGGGGGGGGGGAAACTGTTTTCTAAGATATAATAACTTAAATGACTAGCAGATGGAGGATACTGATAGCCAAGAAGCACTTTCCGTGAGATCTTGTAGTAACGGCTCTGCAGGAAAAACAAGCAGTTTAACTAGTAAAGATGCTCCTCTGCAATAATAGAGTTTGTTTCTGCATAACGAAAAGACATTGACCTGAATATAAGAGTAAACAGTCCGATCCTCCATGCAAGCCGACCGAAATCGATAATTTTTTAATTTTCGCTGGTTTTTCCTACTTCAACAAACAGGAGAACATCAATTTTCGCCATGAAGAGGACTACCAAACTCCCCTCCCCCCTGTTTTTGTCTTTTTACTTTTTCTTTTTCTCTAAGTCCATCAATCAAAGGCTCACCTTGTGCAGAGAAGAAGTTCTCATGCTTCAGATCACAGTGGATTATGCCAGCATCTTTCATCAGGCCCAACCCAAACTGCAAAAAATCTATTGAGTAAAACAAATCATAGATCACAGGGTAATGACCAAGAAGTAATAGAGCTCACACTTCTCGACCATAAACCATAAGCACAACTTAACATCATAGGATTGTACCTGCTTCGAAATAATTGCACAATGCTCAAGAAAGCCCCTCTGAAATTGGTTCATTTTTATAAGCTCATACCTGCGACGATGTGATTTTGACACCACGTTACAAGTATCATAACAGCTGGGATTGTAGAATCACAGAAACCTGGGACAAATAAGACTCACATTTTGTGTCCAGTAATTCAAAAGAAATAGCATAGGTGACCTGAAACCAAAGTAATCATAGATGCGAACACTGTGATTCTTGTCCCTCGGGATCAACTTCTTATTCAACTGCAAAAAGTGGGAAAAAGAACAGTTGTCAAGTACAGTGATTAGTTTCTCAAAAAGAAAGAGCTGCAAGGATCCGCTCAAAATAGACTTCCACCCATGCTTGTTGATAGTATAGCAGCTGGTTTTTTATGATTTTGAACTGCCACAAAACTGTTAGTTTTCTGGCACCCACACTTAGCAACACTGCCCAAATGTGCCATGTCCCAGGATATCTTGCACATGTATCTGTTTAAATAGACGAACATAAACCTATTTACAGCATTCGCAGAATTCATTGACCGCAATGGTACATACGTCATGGAACCCCTTTCATCAAAAAAAAGGGGGGTTTTCACCATGACATAACCTAATCAATCAATCGAACTCGAGGACTACAGATGTAGAACAGTAACTGAGCCCCTCCAATTCATGGACAATAATCTTAGATGCAGCAAACCAACCATACGGCAGAAGTTAGCACAGTACTATGTAATAGTCACAAGAGCTAAATTAAGTAATCATGATCATGAATTGACGCACCCAGCCGATCGTGATGACAATGTCATGGATACACTTTTCACAGAAAGTTGTGGTTTATTTCAGTAATGATTTCTGACATTCTGGAGATCTAGACTTTTAGATGCTTGTGTACAAGATAGAAAGGGGAGCGGAAGGGTCCTAAAACAGAAGGTACCAAGCATTAGTCAATTTATGGTTTAAAAGGATCTGATACAGTGGGAAAAAGATAAAGCATTGCTGTACGGGGCTCCGCGCTTCCGTAAAGGTTTCTTCCTCTTTTTTCTTTGGGGTTTGTTTGGGAAGACCTCTCGTTTGGCATACTTTGACCAGTGATTATGTACAAAGAGGGGAAAATCTCTGATTATAGATGCTTTTGTGGGTACGAGGGAATAAGAATAAGTTTGACCAAATGGTGCTTCAATTGTGATTCTAAAAAGGCTCTCTAGGAGCCATCTTTCAGTCATTTGTATCTCTTGAGATTTGCTTCAAATCTATCATTTAACCATCTCTGGCTTGGAAATTGAGATGGTTTCTTTGGCCTGAAAGTCCTTTTCCCGCTTGTTTCCTTTTGGAAGATCCGGTCAAAAAGCGTATTTATTAGAAACCAAGGATGTGACCTCTGGGCACCAGGGCACTACAAAAATCTCATGGGCCCTATCTTATCTTCAGATCCAAAATGTCAACTTTGTACCACAGTGAGAGCTTGACACCATACAAGATTCTCAACTAGCCTTGCCCTCCGAACAACTGATGGTCCTTTCCTGCTGGTGCTCTACCAAAAAGCCAAATCGATTACGTTCCAAATTCCGGACACTGTATTCTTCTTCAACCTTCCTCTCTAAGCCACACATCTTTGCACTCAGCGTTCATAACGACCCTATCAAAGGATAGAAACAATAGCCAAAGCAAGCAAATCCACCAACAATGAAAAAGGAGGTGATCAGATGGTACTTCCTCCTACAAGGACCTATAACACCTCTTACAGAAGTTTTAAAAGTTTTTTTGCCTTTAAGGCATGTGATTCAATAGGAATCCGCCGCTGGGGCTGGGTTGGGGGGGAGACACTTGGTAGGAGCTTTAGATCTTTTTATGGGCATCAAACACAAGCTTTGTGTTAAAAAGACATCAAGGGGTATCGCCATACGGACAAAATAAGGCAATCACAAATAACATCACGACCCCTCACTCTCCCACTATTAATCATATCCACAAAATCTAAAACAGTCCAACTTTGTAGTAGGATCAAGAACTTGACTCAACCTAATACAAAGTCTCAAGAATTGAAAACTTGAAAACGCCTGTCTTACCCTCAAAAGTTTGGCAATTACTCTCCTTCCAACTGTTCCCACCCATGGCAATCAACTTCCAAATTCCCTAGACCCATTAAACTCAACACTTCTATAATCGTCTTCTCTATGCTACCAAATCCATCCTTAGAAGTTGAGTTGCACCAAGAACCCTATCAAAGATAAAGATAATGCCATAATGCATAGAAATGGGATAAATGGTGGTCAACCGACTCTTCCTAAACCACATCATACTTCCTCCCTAAAACACATCAAAACATCTAGTTGCCAACTTAAAGTTTGCTTCTTTTAAATAATTCTCCCCAATTGGAATCTTAGACTTCAGAATCTCTTTATGGTGATGTGTCCCATTTGCGTCATGAGGACTATGATCTCCTCATTAGCCTCAACGACCAGCATTCCAAATTAGCATGAAAACTAACATGCTCTCATTTTCACATTCAGTACTTATCAAGAATGCTGTATTCCAACAGCCTTAATAACCATACACTCGCACAGTTGCCTCTTTTGACATGTGTCACCTGAAAAGATTTGGAAATTGTGAACCTTGGGGTTGATCCCATGCACCATGCCTCCATCCACAACAAGACCCTAGACCCATTCTTCAACCTCAGATCAGGATGCACAAGAGATTTAAGCTATTCAAACCTCCTATAATAGAGTCCCAACTTGTTACCTGCCATAGCATAACGACTCTTCTTGCTCCACCACTAGAATTATCGGCCATATCTCTCTCTCCTTGACACATTTTTTCAAAGAGCATTTTTGCAGTTTGCAAACCTCAAAGCAACTTTTGCCCCTCGAGGCAAAGAAATACACAAAAGAGATTTCTTTATCACCACAAAAATGTCTTTATACATAGTCATGTCCCTCAAGTTTCATACTAATTATTGGCAACTAAATTCATGCGATGAATGTGTTCATAAGTAAACCCTACCCTTGCCTATAACCATGAGCTAAATCCCGACCGGCAAGTGCACCTCATCGTACGACTAGCTTTGCCAAGAAAATCCATTGATTCTCTTTCCTTCCATCTTCCCTGATCAATAGCCAGGGATAATCTTTCCACATTATAAAAAAATTAATTCCTCTCACCCTTTTTTACAAAGCCCCCAATAACACTTGATGTTCCTCTATTGCGCCACCTACACCTACGTCAAGGAGCGAGACAAATGCCAAAGTGAAGAATCCAATGACAATAAACAATAAGGTGATCCGGATTTCTTCCTCCGCAAGTCACATACTGACTGTTTTCATATTTCTTCTTTACACAAGTCCCGTGAGAATCTGACCATCAGTGGCCACCCAACAAAGCATATGCTTTGGTTTGGGAGGTTGAATTTTTAGGAGACCTTGAGAAAAAATCATACTTAACCCCCTTCATAAATCCTTTTGTAACAAATCTAAAGGTGAAGCCTATTGCCTTTCAGGCATGACAAGTGAAGGGCTTAGTGCAGAAGAAAGACAACTTCCCACAGTAAGGACTTAGTAAACTCAATTTACAGAGAAACAGCAAACAAAGTTATCTCTCCTGACGCCTATACTCCCATATGTTGAAAATATATTTTTTAGAGCACAACTTAGATGCACCGTTACTTTTAGGTAGTAACAGATGACCCCCCCCCACCCCTGCATATAATTTTTTGAGCAAACGCTGTCTATGGAATGACATCAAGGTAATTTTGGATAAAAAGAAATGAAGTTTCCCCCATAAACAAGACTCATCCATACAAAGGCGCACGGAAAGAATCGATGGAACCCAGACCTTCCTCTGCATGTTGTGATTACAGGACCCTAATTTACAGAAAATAAGTCTGAGTTTGCGTTGTCATGTCATCATTGACACTCCATCAGCTGGGCTTTGTCAGAAACCAAAAAAAAAAAAAAAAAAGAGTCTTGGATTTAATTCTTCAAGTAACTTGAATTCAGATTGCATATGATATGTTTTCAACTGATGTGTTTTGTAATCGTGGCCACAACCTACATTGAAACAATACACACACATATATTAGCCGGGTAAAGTGTACAGCCCCACACGACTAGTTCAAAAGACCACCAATTCAACCAACATTCATAGAGCATTCAGCTATTTTAGATGCTTCAGACAGCTTAAATACCCATCCTCTTCCTTTTATCATCCCATCTCACACGTTATTCACAATCACCCCCACACACAAAGTACAGGCCTAAAGCAGATAAGCAAAAAACCGTGCCCACCTTCAAGAAAACACAGGCAATTGGCATAGCCCCAAGTAGTCAGTAGAAAACTAATAACATGTAAAAAACAGCGTCTTCTAGCTCACAACGAAAAGTATTAAATTGCAAAAGAAATATTCAGAGACTTACGGTCCTCCTGACCACAACTCCAAAGATTTGGGCCTTTTTAATAACGTTTCTTGCAATGAAGATAGGGACGTAAACCGCTGCCTTGGCACCATCCCATGGTCCCCTGATGATGATGCTGGGACTCATCAGAAAGACATCCTTCTAACCACTAGGACTCACCTCGTCCATAAATACCCTCTTGAAAACCCCAGCCCCCAAAAAAAAAAATTTGTCCAAACCCCACTCACAACAATTGATCATTCTTGAGCTAAAAATCAATGTGAAATCAGCCCCAATTTGCCCTAACTCGAGGCAATTTTTCCTGAATGGCCCTAGAACAGAAGACTGCAATCCATCCTCATTTTGCCCACAAAACTCAATCCATCCCAATTTGACTATCAATCAAAACTGCATCTTGCACTCTACGCCCATCTCCAACCCCAAATCGTAATACCCATGATCCGGCTAAAATCAATCGACCAATGAAATAAATTACAAGGACTAGATAGATCGAACGAATGGATCGACTGGAAATTCAGAAAAGGGTAACGATTTTGAGAGTTGAAGAGCACCCCAAAGATGGGGTCAACAAAGGGTCAGACAGAAAAAAGAGAAGTAGGATGAGCTAGAATTGAAGGTGGAAGGTTGTGGTGTGCGAAATGGGAAAGAGGACTGGAAATTTTCTGATGCTCCCACCGTTTAATTTTCCTCCCCCCAAATATCGCTTGACATCTATCGCAATGCATTTAGCACCATCAAACCCTGTCTAAGGTTGTGAACTGGTTTTTTTTTTGGGGGTGGGGGGGGGGGGGGGGTGGGGGAAGGGAAGCCAAATTATTATTACAGCTGCTGGTTTGCTACAAAGAAAACGCAGACCTCAATATCAAAAATGTTTCTTGTAGAGCCCTTCCTAGTTGATGTATGATTTATACAGACTGTAGATCTATGTGTATGATTAAGGTGTTCATCAGTTCACAGATATTTTAATTAAAAAAAATTCTAATTGTTATTTTTTTTTGAAATTAGTTAAATTGATATATTATGGACATTTCTTAAAATGAGGTAGTTTAATATATGAACAAGCCCTTATTTTATATATCTAGATCCGTTACTGAATATTACTAGTATTATATCTACTTTGCTGATTAAGCGGTATGGATTTTGTTATAAAATTTGGCATACTCTAATAGAATTAAGAAGTCGACATGTACTTTGTTTATTCAAAAGAAATGTAAAGTGAATATTATCCTGTGACTCCCGAAACAAGACAAGAGTGTTGAAAGAATAGTTATCGATAAACTTCTTTGACTAAAAAAGTTATATTGCTTTCATGCAAAAATTTGTAAGCTGGATAAGTAAAGAACCTTGTAGTCGTGATCCCAACAACTATAACTAAAATACATGATTAACACTATAGAGCACGACACACAAAAATGGTTTTAAACAAAAAAACACTTTAAAAATTGACGTCTACATACATATAACAGTATAAATGTGACATAGCATATGAAACATATTGCCCGTTGAATCCACAGAAGAATGTAAATTGAAGGAGAATTATATAAGGTCCATTTATAGTATAATTGTGTGAATGTTGCTGCCGTCAATGTTTCACGATAACTGTGTGTGCGAAGAGAAGACATGAAAGAGAGAGGCAGGATGATATGGATATAGATATACTTATGTATTATGAGAGAGAGAGCGCGCGGTGTGTATATTTGTGTGTGTGGCACGCGCAGCGTGCCGCATATGTGTATATATACACGACACATTACAAATTTACACACACCATGTTGTATGTAGTATATACAGTTGAAAAAAACTGACCTGATACGATTATCGATTCGAACCCGAACGAACTTAAGTGGGTTAGTATGAAGTTTGAACCCATTTTAGTTAATGAATTGACATGGTAAGGCCATTTAATTTAATTCGGTTATGTTCAAGTTGAGAATCTCTAAGCTCAAAAAATACCTATTTAATCCGTTAAACTAAACGGTTTTAAATAGGTCAACCCGTTTTTACGGTTTATTTTGCCATTTACCGTTTATTGTTTACATTTTCTGTGAGAATTAGGCTTTGGGAGACTTAGGATTTGCTTCTTTTATGGCTGTTGATTGTTGACAATTGCTGGTTATGTTATTAAGAATTTTTTACTCATTTGACTTTATTTGTTGTTGTTTTAAGAACTGCACTGGACATGATTTGGTAACTTAATAGTTTGTTCTTCTGATGAACTTTCTAAGATTTTTTGCAAATCTTATGTTGCCACAATACTGTTTTTGTTGAAAAGAAGGGCTTTGGATATGTTGAAACCTGTAAGTTAGCTGTTCTTTTAGTGTACTTTTGATAACGCTATGCCTTAAAAAGATTGGAAAATATTTAATTTGTTTGGTAAATTATCTTTGGGTTGAAATTTATGTTGTAATTAAACGAGTTTGGTGGTAAATGGGTAACTCGATCTAACTTTTTATCCGTTTATGTAAACGTGTTTAGGTTCTATAACCCGTTTAATGTTAAGCAGTTTTTTGGTTTGAACTTTTTCAACCCGTTTATTACAGTCGGTTCAGGTTCGAAGGGTTTTCAACCCGTTTAAATTCGATATGAACATGAACCTAGCCCGACACTACACATTGCCCAACGCTATGTGTATGTTGTGTGTGTGCACACATGCATACATTAACATACCTATCTACATACTATCTACATACCTACATATATAGGTATGAATGCATGTACATAGGTATGTGGGTGGGTGTGGTGGGTGGATGTGTTGTGTGTGTGCACGTTGGCGTGCACATGGTGCGTATAGAGAGAGATTATACACACAGACAGACACCACACACACATATGCATATATATATCTATTATATTATATATTATATATATATATATATATAGTATATATATATATGAGAAATTTTAGAAATGCATCGCTGTTAAATATTAGTTTTCACTAATTGGTAGTGTAACCGGATAAGAGAAAAGAAACATACGAATTGTAAAACCTTGATATCATAAATAAATTGTTTGAATTTTACTAATTTGTTTGATATATATATATGTGCTAAGGACATTTTTTTTCTTTAATTATTGTATTCATCTCCATTAATGCACTATTCTTAACGTAAATCAGGCTTCATACATTTTGTTGTATCCAACAATAAGACAAAAAAAAATATATTGAACGACACTGAAATAGATACAAGTTCATGTATTTTTTGTGTACCCCAAAATACCATAAACATACAATTGAACTACACTCAATATTCACTCCCAAAAAAAGGGGGGGGGGAAGGAAAGAGAAAAAAAGCAGACCCATATGGCACACATTGAACTACGGCCCTAAAAGCTAATGATAATATATAAACTTACAACAATAAAAACTTATATACGCATATATTGAACTATTCTTGTATCATTAATAGATGTTCCTCCATTAAGTAAAAAAAATAAATTGACTCTCATCACACCATTTTGTCACACACTAGTATACTAGTTTTAATAGTATCTTATTGATGTGTACAGTTTTAAACTTGTACTTTTATAATAGAGTTTTAAGTATAATTGTTTTCCAATTGATGATATTGTTTCCCCAATTACTAACGTGTAACCTAACATGTAGAAATGTTAGTTACCTTGTCATATGAAAAGAAAAAAAGGGGATCATGAAACTGCAAACTAAATTTGGGTACGATGACGCAGGAGTTATTGAAATAGTGATGTTATAATGTAATTTATTTGTGTAACTCCCAAGGAAATACTTGGGACCATTTTCGATCGGTGGAGGGAGGGAGGAATAGAAAGTTCAAATATTTTTTCTTTGAAAGAGAAATGAGTTATTTAAAAGTATAATTCAGCATTTGTAAGATACTAAAAATCTAGATATTACTTGCCACTAGGACTGGTAGCTTAGCAAGGTCAGCATGAGGAAATAAGGGTGCCAATAAACTATTGGTTAGAAAATAACCGTATAGTATGCTAATTTATAATAAATAGTAGGTTAATTGGTGAGAGAGCCCAGCCTTAAATTTTAATTAAATTGCATATTTATGTGCCAATTTTTTGCTTGTAAAGTTGGAAACATCATGGCAAATTCATTAATGTCATTGATGCCCTCCTTCATTGGATACTAATTGAAAAAGACAAGCACAAGCATTAAATATTCAGTAGTCCTCTCTCACCATTTTTAAAATTCAAGTATATATGGTGAAGGAAAGATGATAAAAGTAAGAAAGAATGAGAAGAATTTCAAGGGAAAAAGCCTAAGTGATTTGCATTGTAGCGCTGACAAAAAATCGAATTCTGGTTGAAGTTGGGTTGGATAAATCAGATAATATTAAAATTCAGATAAAAAATTAACGTCCAATATTCGATATTTTTTTGGGTTGAACAATCCGGACAAGACTACATTCGAATCTAAGTCGGGTTCGGATAACAAAATATGAAAAATATTATGTCCGAATTTAAAATCCGGACGAACAATTCATGACCATACGTAGTTGCTTCGAGTATCGAGTTGGACAACTTTGGATATTTAGGTTGGATAAATTTTCATTAACACTATTTCAGTGCATATGTAACACCTTGTTCATTCAGCAATAACTCCCTCAGAATAAACAGAAAAATGAAGATTTTGCAAGAAACTAGGGGGTTGAGGTAGGTTAAAATAGGTTAAAATGGGTTGAATTTTTTTCACGTGATAAATTAAACTTGGTTGAAATAATGAAAGTAGGTTGAAGCAGATTAAAGTGAGTTGAAGTGAGTTGAAATTGATATTTTAGAATTAACTTACGAAAAAACCAAGGCCTTAACTCTAGCCACCTCTCTAAATGAAGTTGTCAATGAATTATTGATGTCTCCCTCGCCATGAGCACCAGACACGCTTGCTCGGAGGCACCACAAGTACCATCTAATCTGTACCGTATGCCCAAGACTTGGATACTTTATGCCACAAACACCCATGAAAAATTCATTTCACAAAGACACAAACTATGAAATACAAAGATACAAGTATCTATTCAATTTTGTACATAAGCCTAGTATCTGCCTGTACAAATTTCTAGACTAATTATTTGCAATTCACAAAAAATTAATTGTGCTGGGGATGAAATCAATATCAAAAATAATAAATAAAAATAAAAATAACCAATAAGTGACCACCATGTATCATGCTAACATGATGATCACCCAATTTTAGGCATATTCATATAGACAAATAAATAGGGATCTACAGTGCTATAATAGGGAAGAAGTCCAGGCCAGTATAGCTGGTGAAGAAATGTACTAACGTTGAACAGGGAGGCTTTTGGTTATATCATCGTAATGATGGTAACATTGGATTCGAATCAAGCCCAGGACCTCCATACGTATCAGGTTCAGCATGCTTCACCCTCCCAAAATATCGAATGTGGCGCAAAAGCCTGGCCAGGATAGTGTTATGACATATGGTTGAGCTATCACAGATGATGGCAACGTGCTTCTGTGCCCTTGTTATGGCAACATTCATTCGCCTGATATCCCCAAGGAAGCCAACGGCACCCATTGTGTTTGACCGAACCTACAATGCCAGAAAGAATCAATATATCATAATTACCATGAACTTGGGCACTGAACTTATCACCTTCCAGGTAATCGTGTGCTAGAGAATGTGGCAAACCGTGGCTATAAATCATGCTAATAGAGGCGAATTTATACGGTCACCCTTCTGAACATTAAAATGAAAAGTAGAGAAGGCAATAGGTTGTTCACTTGTTCCAGGTGGGCTTGGTTGGTTCAATTCATGTCGATCAAAAATGGATTTAATGTTACATTTGGGGTGACTTTGGTTGGGCAGGTTATTAAGGTGAATTCAGCATTCATAATGTTTTGGCTCAGATCAGATTACGATCGATTTGCTGGTGGGTAGAGCTTGTGTTCAGTCAAGTTGCTGGCCTTTGATTGAAATATTCTCATGGCCAGTCCACAAATTAGAAAAACTGTAAGGCAAAATTTACCATGGAGATAATGACTGCATCAGCCTCCCGTCCTTGAAAGCTGTCAATTGTCGCCGCTTCAACACCTTTAGCCTCAGGTACTTCTTGAAGTTTCTCTCTCAACAACTGCACCTGAGCAACATAAGGAGATTGAATGACAATGGCTTTCGGGCTCACACCTGCACAACATATAGAGGCCTATTTCAAACACTATTGCTTGAAGTAATCAATTCATTCGCAGACGAAAGTATGACACAATTATGCCAACTTATAGCCTGGTCAACAAAAGATCCTTGAGTTCTTCAGAACCAGAAGAAACCCAACTTTTACAAGGATTATTAATGAAGTTTTTCATCAACTAAGACAACTAGGCTTGCACAAATACGTGCAAAAGTAGAGTAGCTTTTTCGTAGAATAGATACCCTTGCAAATATCTATACATGATAAAATTAGTTTCCACTTTACTCATAGGAGAGATTTCAAATAACAAATAGGTCATATCATATAAACAAACCTGCATAAACTAGTGAGAGCACGTGCTTGATGGCAATATCTGCCTCCCCTTCATTATAGAATGAACCTGTCCCAGCTGGATCCATTTGCTCCTCACAACCCACAGATAAGCATCCATAAGGCATCCTCGTATCCGGTAACAGCAGAGGGCACCGTGTTACCCATGTGTGCTGGAAAAGAGAAAGCATAAGCCTAGTCGACAAACATCATCCATCAGAACGCCATAAATTTTGATTGGCTTCATCAATGAGACAAAACTACAATTAGCAAAAGAAGTCAAAATTATCTTTTGAGAATCAATGGGTGTCCCATCTGTCACCTTGAGGTTTGGGAGTTCGATCCTCATGTGTCGCATCTTCCATGAAGCAAGGCCCTCTTGTCCCTTGCCTAAACTCCTAACTTCGCCCTGTGGGCTAAGTTAAGAGGGCCAATCTCACTCTCTCCCAATTTATTGGAACAAAGTAAGAAAAAGAGCAAAAAATTTCTTTAGAATGTTGCAAATGAAATCATTTTGTTACGACCACTCTAGCCAATCGAGTATTTCAAGGAAAGCTTTTTATGCTAGATTTAATGTGTGACGGACCCGGTCCATGCAGATGTTATCGAGGTAAACATGGAAAATGACTTAAAATAACAGGTTAGAAGCGCCACAGAATTTGGAGCACCTACTGTGAGTTTGTAACCCACCATCATTTAACAAAGGTATTCAATACGAAGGCTAACTTCACTCATTATTGCTGATACAATGATATGATCCTAAGCTTCAATTTCTTACTTAAGCTTTGAAGTAAAATTGTCCCTTTGAATTTGATAAAATCCAAGGACAGGTTTTCCAACCAAAAGAGAATAATGGAAATCAAGAATAAAGACAAGCATGCTAAAATTAAGGATATTTCAAACAAGCACTAAAAAAATATTCTAGTATTTGAAAATCTGTTGCATTTTTTGGATGTGATTTCCTTATAGAATATTAAAGGAGTTTTTTCGAGAGTGCATTGGTGATATTTCATTTGCCTATTCTAGTTGCTTTTTAGTATAGTTTTAGGCAGTTTCTTACAGTATTCTAACTACTTAGACAAGATATTTTGTCCAAGATCTTACCTCTTGTGTGTCAAAAGATTTTCAGCTCTAAAGTATTTTACCAAAATTTTTATGTGGGTCTCCTGAAACCAATCTTTAATTCTTTATGTATGCTCGCATAGGTAATGCTACCTACATCTCTATCTCCCCAAACTCCGCAGAGGCGAGACCCACACGAAGAGTTATTATTGTTGGCCTGTTCAGGTCATCAAAAGTTAAAACCCATTAATAATCATGCAACAACTAAATGACCTAGTCAAGTGTAATTTATTCATGCCTCCTTTCTATTTAAGAATAAAAGTTTCTCTAGTCTCACGCCAGAATCCTTCTGTCCTCTACCTAAATCCCTTTTCTCCCCTTCTGTTTCCCTCTACTGTTTCCCCTAAGCTATACATCAATTCCATACCAAAGCATCTCCATTCACTATCCATTTCATATTAGAGCATCATGTCCACTATCACATTGACAAACAGAAAATCATTTCATGCAATTCTCTATGCTGGCTAAGGTTCTGTATATGCTTGGTAAGATTTAAAGGCTAAGAGACACCCCTTCATTAAAGTTTGTGGACTTATGATGCGATGCTATACTAGAAATAGATAAAACTGGAAAACGCAAATAAGCAATAACATAAGGAATTATGTGTTCACAACATATGAGCAAAAACAAAGGAACCTATTAAAGACACCATGATCACTAAATGTGGTTGTGACATGCAAAGTAGAAAATGAAAAGCAACCTAGCCATGAATAAGTAAAACTCCCACCTGGCAAATTAAGTAATTTAGCAGCTATAAACAAAGTAACACCAACTACAATTGAAATATATGGTCAGAGGCTACCTTCACAAAGGGAGAATCTATCAGAAGATGAGATGAGACACTTGCAGCTGACTTCAACATCCCACCATACAGTTCCTTGGAAGCCCAGCTGGCTATAACATCATTCATACGATACTGTATTGTCAACTTAGACACGAGTAGTCCTCCATGCAAATTTGCAGCTCTCTCTAAGAGAGAGATTCCAAGCCCACATTCTAATGCTTTTGTGGATAACACCACTGGAGCAAGTTGGCAATGGTCACCTGCAAGGACACAACGCCTTCCTTGCAGTATTGGGATCCAACATGAGGGCTCAATTGCTTGCCCCGCTTCATCTATAACTACCAAATCAAAAGGCCCTAACTTTCTGATCTGAGTATCTGCAGCTCCAATGTTGGTAGCAAGAACGACCTGAGCACTTGTTAACACTTGCTTTATAGTCTCTTTTTCTTTCTTTTTCAATGCCTTAGCTAACTGCTTTAAGAGCTGACGTATGCCAGCAGCTAATGTATCATCCTTTAGACAAAGTCCTAGGTCTTTCCGTAGATCTGACCTTTTCCTTTCAAACTCTATTCTGGATTTCTCCATTTTAGTATTAACAATCTCACCCAATGATTTTGACGCAACAGTCGCAGATATTCGAGCTGGATTTCCCATGCGCACAATGTTTATACCAGCATCGGACAGTTTCTCCACCATATTATCAATGGCTGCATTCGTTGGGGCAGTGACAAGCACTTTCTCACCACGTTCAACAGCAAGAACAATGAGTTCTTTTAGCAATCCTGATTTTCCAGAGCCAGGTGGACCCTGGATCACCCATATGGGCCGTTTCTTATTCAAACCCAAGGCAATTGCTCTTCGCTGAGAATCATCAAAATTGCTGCTTCCCAGTAAGCCATCGACCTCTAGTTCATTCCAATCTACAACGTCGTTATCCTTAAGCCAATCAACATCTTTTTTATCACCAAACAAAGTAGCTACGACAGCAATGGCTGGATTTTTCTTCTGCAAACCGTTCTTCTGAAGTAGCATCAAAGCCTCACAGTTTCGCTGCAGAAGGACGAAATGATAATAATAATGTCAGAAAGTGAACCAGAAATGTTGGTATTTTTATGCGATACAACAAAAGGAGTGCCGAAATGATACAAGTTTCACACAAACTCCACGAAGCAGCAGACCTCTAATTGCCAGTGGGATCGCATCCACCTAAGACAGCAAGGTTTTTGATAAGAATCTTACTGTCTATCAAATTTTATGGAGGCCACTCATAGCTGATGTCTCACCAGACGTTAAGGAAACCGCAGCCATTCAAAACAGTGGAATTCATGAGACATCAATTTCATAATGAATCTCATAGCATAGAAATATAATTTTTGAGCATAGTTCTTCAGAAATGTTCCCGCTGCTGCTTTTATTAATATTTGGATGAGCACAAAAACAACAATAGGAATATCATGGCTTCAACCAACAATAAATATAAAATTTGGCCAATGTCAATTTAGTCTTGTTGGGAATGTGAGATAAAACTGGACTAATGGTTTCTAATAGATGACATACCATTTTTTTTTAAAAAAAAAAAAGAAAAAAAGAAGCTAGTACACAACTAATAGAACACTATTTTCAAATATCTACACAAGATATTCATTCTTCAGGCGAACCCTAAAGACATTCCTTTTTTTCGATTGCTTAAATTGACTTTTCACGAGGAAGGCTTCACAGTGTCATCTGATGCATTGACGTCAACACAGTAAGACAGAGCCATTCTTTTCTTTTCTTTTCTTTTTTTTTCTTTTTCATCTATTAAAATTGCCTACCGCAAATACAACCAATTCATTTTATGGATTACCTCATATGTAAGGGTGTCGGCCAGTCCAGGAATGCGATCAATCCTCACAAGTTTACAGGAAAGCTTCGAAAATGTCGCATCACCATGCCGAGGCTCTAGTGCAACACTAATGCTGCATCCATCCTCCCCAAAATTGTCAACAATACCTTGCATGCATGAAGCTGTACCTCCACCTCTGCTATCACACGGTCTCACACATACCATGTCCCCTGGTGAGAGGCTAGTAGGCGGTAGTGGATGATTGCCCTCAACTCTAAAAACTACCAAATGCAATCCACCTAATCCTGCATGTGCAAAAAGAAGATGCTGAGACAAAATGAGACAGCCTTAACTAGTATTTTGGATGTTTAAGTAACTCAGCTACAATACCAGTTGAAGTGCTAACTGCACTCAGGTTGCAGATTGTATCACAAAGTTCATGCTGGGACAGCCCATGGGTGACCAAAAACTCTGGCCGAGAGGAATCAGAATTTCCATCAGGTGTAGGCACTGCATCCAACTCTTCCTGGGTAAACTCCAACTCTGCATTCCTTTCTATACGGAGCAAGTTTGCCATGTGATTCGTGAATTGGTCAATGTTACTCTGTATTGCCTTTGCCCAGTTAACGTCCATTCCCAAAGCACCAACAACAAGCTTTGGCTGGGAGGGCTTCCGAGCCATAGCTTTGTGCTGAGCTGCAGGGTTAGTGAAATCAGAATTAGAGCAGCGGACAAACAAAGGTTCGATTAGCTTGCAAAATTGAACATCAAGCAGTATAGTATGAAAACGGCCAGGCTGCAAAAGATGGCATTAAGTTAAATAAATCAAAATGCACATGGAGCTCGAGAACAGAGAACAGCAATGCATATATATGATCAAGCTGATTCATATATGTCAATTATCTGAGCTTACAAATATTTTTCATTTTTATTCACGACCACCGAATTTTAGCTTCGTCACAGAAATTCGATTGTCTAATGTCATGTTCTTTGCACTGCATTTCAGTGTCTGTGAGATAGACTAACACTGTGTTTGCACTGGGGTTAGAGGAGGGGAAGGAGCAGAAGGAGGGGGAAGGGAGGTTAATTAACCCCTCTTCCCCTTGTTTGGAAAGAAAAATAATGGGGGAACACTTCACCTCCATTAACCTCCATAATCCAATTTTTGTCCCCCCATATTGGGGGTGAATGGAGGGGAGGGGAAGCGACATAAAAATTTCAATTATAATAATAGTAATTTTCCCTTTCCACTCCCCTCCTCTTCCTTTTCTAATCCAAACATAACACATATAGTTAACCTTCCTTCTCCTCTGCTACAAATCCAAATAAGGTAAATACATTTTCCCTCCCCTCCCCTCCCCTCCCTTCCCCTCCATTTCCCTTCCCTTCATTAACCTCTCCTCCCCTCCCCTCTAATATCCAAACACACTCTAAATGCCCAGCATTATAGGCCAGTTAACAACATCAATGACAGTATAATTTTTTCTGCTAATTATTTCTCTCTTGTTACTATCTCCCTTAGATTCAAATCAAATACCCACATATATTTAAACTTGAGTCAACCAACCAATTATCTAAAACTCATCATCCTGATTGCTTCTTACCTAACATTAACTCAAAATAATTTGGTCATGACAAGACAACATTCCACCTAAATGCATGAGACTACATATCAATAGCATATCTCAGTAAAACTAATTGCTTCAAAGAGGGATGGGGCATAACAAAATAATTAAAGGGTGTCAATAAAAAAGGACCGGAATTAGCCAATTGTTTGAGCAACTTCCACGACTGAGTCTCACGCCAGTTCTCCACAACACACTTACTCTGCAAACCCTGAAGAACATCCCTCAACTCACGCTGAAAATGATCAAAAAGGGTTGGATAATGAGTGCAAGCTTTCAAACAAACGGCCTCAACCCCAAGAGGCATTGGAACCGCGCTGAGATAAGGTTGAGCCGCCATTAAAAACGTTAACTCAGGTCCCATTCTTTGCTCTAACTGACCAAACTCACCCTGAATCTCCGCCGCTGCAAACTCCGACGCCATAGCCCTCATTCCTTCGCTAATCCACCGCACCACCAACTTCCCCAAATCCCTCCTTCCCAACGGATCGCCGTTCTGATACTCCGGCGACTTCTTCTCCTCCTCCGGCCGCCTCCGCCGCCGGCAACTCCTCGTCTTCACGTCGTTCTTGTTCTCATTATCATCGACAGTACTCAACGATTTGGAACAGCAAGTAATTCGCTGAAATCGGTGGTTAACCCTAAATTTGGAACACGAAATCGAGCTCGGGGATCTCTTCAACGACAATGCGGAATAGCCGGTGAACACATAGCAACAAGAAGCTACTTCCGCCATGGATGAACTCATCGGAATTCGATGAAGCTCAAATGATCATTACGGTGATGATGAAATCAATCGAAGCTAATCTGCACAATCTGCTAAATGTAGAACCAGATTTGCGAGCTCAAGTAGCTCTTGTTGAAAATGGAGGTCGGAAATTTTTGCTGTGCAGGGGGGGGGGGGTTAAGCGGGAGGTTTTGTTTTACACAAGAGTAATTGGAAATTGGAAATTCGATATTTTTCTGTTGGATCAGTAGTTGCCTTCCGCCATTGGCCAAATTTTGTGAGAGACAAAAATCTACTCGGCAAACCGCAACTGACATTTCTGGCAAATTCTTTCTGATTTAATTATTATTCAATTCATCTTATTTATACATTGTTCCACAAAATTAGTAGTTCAAGTAACGGATAGCAGATGATAGTTTATGTATTAGATAGTAGATAGCTGTCTAGATAAGCAGTTAAAACAAATGTATTCGATAAATTTAACTGTTGGGTTAACTGATTAATGTAAATTGACATAAAAGAATATTAATAATTTTCAAAAATAATTTCCAAATGATATTTTTTGGCCAAAAAATATAAAACGCTACTTTTGAATGTCAAAAGTTAACACTATTAGCTTTTTAAAAATGTTACTTAAAATGCTAAACACTACTTGAAATGCTAGTGAAAACACTAGGTTATTGAACACTAAAACTTACCTGATTAGTATATTAACTTAGTCAAAACGCTAAACGCTACCAAAAATGTCATTGCAGAACACGCCCTTAGAGTAACATAAATTCAACAACAACAACTTTCAGTATAAATTCTATTTTTGTAGGTTCTAAATTAGCATAAATTAATTTAATAATTGATACGTATTTTCTTAATTAACGGAAGTTGAAATCTACGAATGGAAATATTACTACTTTGATTTTTATAGGTAAGCAATAATTTGATTTAAAAAATCAAGAATTAAAGCTCAAAAAACGAGTACTAGATAATAAATTTTGCCAAGATTTTCTATTTGAATTTGTTTTTTCTATTTTTATTATTATATGTTTTTATTTTAAGTTTCTACTTGTGTTTATTGTGTAGTTTCGTAATCAAAACATTAAATATAAAAATATATCTCAATTAAAAATTATTTACAAAAAGAGAAGTATTTCATGCAACTGTCAAATTAAAGGTTTATCTCTAATAGAGACATTATAACAGGTGAGAATATCAGAAGTGAGGAGAACTAAGGTGTACAAAAGTTCTTTCATTCGCACCTCTAGTGAGATTTAAATTCAACATACTTGATAGAAGGTGAGACTATCCCACATAAACTAGTGTTAGGGTGGTGGTGGTGTATAATTGCATTTCCCAATAGGAAGTATCTTCTTTGATCATTATGGCTTGGCACTGTAAATTGTGACTTATCAGTGTATCATTTTTACTTAGCTATTAAAACATATCAATGACATAAAAATTTTAAAACTAAATCCCATGTAACACTCCCATTTTAATATTTAATAAAAGATTTTTTTTTTGTGTATTTTCTAATAACTATCTGCATCTTTATCGATTGAATTAATTATTAATTATTTCAATGCTATAGCTATATTTATTTCAACTTATCATAAATACTTTTCATCAGTATTCAGCACTGATCAATATCAATCGACACTGATTAGCACTGATCAATATATAGTCATATCTTTTACTTATAATTTTAGCCCTAATCAACACTTCTTTTTTTTTTGGGTGCAGAAGAGGGGACCAGGCCCCACTAAATTTTATGTAACTCATAATGGATCTGAGGAATTTAGCCCCTACTTAGTCTGTAGCCCTAATAAACACTTATCAGCGCTGACTTAATACTAATTAGTAATAAATTACTTAGAATAAGTTGAAAAAAAGATCCTAATTAAGAAAATATTTGAGGGGTCAACTAATTGGTAGACATTGGCCAATACAAGATTTAGTAGTGAGAGCCTAGCAAAGTGAAAGAAGCATGAGAGGGGCAATGCAAGATTCCTCCAACAACGTTGATTAGCAACCATTGGTTATGGGCTCCCGTTGGGCGTTGACGTGGTTCACTCGCGTTCTGGATCTTAATGTGTGGGGTCAGAACGCACTGGAGCCTTTTCCACTGTGTGTGGTGGTGACTCAAGGAACGCAAGCTCCATCGGGTATCTTTAAAAAATTCTAAAAATTTCAACCACTCATCTAAAATCAAATAAGATGCCAATAAAACATATCATAGGATTGTAGCTGTCATATTTCAGCCATCGTTCTTTCTATTATATTTTTTAAAAAATAAATTACGTCTAGTAGATGAATTCAATTTAGTAAAATAAGTTGAGTTTAATTTAGTTTAGTAAAAATAAATTCAACATTCAATATCAACAAGTTTTGTTTTGCTCTTTAAAAAATAAATTTTAGTCCCCCAACAGAAATAAGTCCAGTTCAGTTTAATTCATGTAAATCCAACAAAGTTAAGTTGAAAACAACATGAGCAAAGTCAATTTATGTTTTTGTATGAGTTGTGCAGGAAAAGTAATTGCTTGGAGAGAGATGGACGAGAGGCCATAAGACCATAGAAAAAGATGAAGGCATGGCAAATCGGTTTTCACATGTTAATTTTGGCATCATCATGGTTTACCAAAATTCTAGCTTGCATTGGAGAAAAGAAAGACGTACCTTTTGTATTTGCTGTCAATTTGACAGCAAACAATGTGCACAGGCTACGTGTTCTAAAATTCTCATTGGCACGTTTCAACCATTCAAATTATAAAGTAGTCAATGATGTAACTTGGTGGAAAAGTTCCAAAAAATTGATATATCTTGTTGAATTAATTCGCAAGCTGATAAGTCAAGAAAACATAAATTTGTTAAAATAAAATGTAAAAATGTTCATTTGTTTGAAAAAAAGACACATAAGTGTTCATATGTGAAGTGTGCAATTATTAGAACATACACATGATAATACGTAAAGGATTATTTAGTATGCACCATTATCTACTTGTTATAAGTCATTGTGATTGTGACATAATCAATGAAACTTTCAAGAAATGCATGTAAATTCATAGTAACAGGATAATACATATAATTTCTTAGGTATACAAATTATAATGTAGTGCTGAATTTACAGATCTAAGTTATTTTTAAATAGTATTTTCTTTAAATTCCTGAAATCATTAATATTTTTACCTAGGATCCTTCACAATATTTTATTTCCCCCCCTTTTAAAAAAAAAAAAAAAAGCGCTACATGCCCCTAACTTGTAAGTCTAGATGTATGCCATAAGTGTTGGGCTAGCTAAGCATGGGATTAGGCATCAGGGGTGAGGGTTTAGGGCTTAGAGCTTAAGATTTGCGAAATAGGATTTTGGGGATCAAACTTTTAAAATTATGATTTTGACTTCAAAGTATATAAGATGTAAGGTTTTTAAGGTTTTAAATTTAGGGTAATAGGTTTCTAAGCTCTTCATCCACGAGAAGACTACTATGGATGTAAGTCGAGGATGAAGACACCATAGAGCACTTTGTGGAATCCAGGTCATCTTTTTTTTTTTTTGTGGTAGATTCAGAAAAACATTGTACTGGTGGCAACCGTGATTTTGTGTTGAGTTTATCATTATTTTTCCATGTGTTGATCCATTATAATCATTATATTCTCATTAAGGTTGTAATTTTATTATATCCCAAGTTGAGAAATCATTTATAAATACAAATGATCCTTTGTGTTCATTTTGGACAAAAATAGTTACACATTGAAGAATGATATTACTATAGTGTCTCTTAGGCTTATGAATACAAATGGTTTCTGTACCCACTTCATCTTTTTCGTCTAAGGCCATAGTTTTTGCTTTTGTGATATTTTATAACTGAAGTCTTGTCTTTGCTTACGCGAAACCATAAAATTCATATTTGAATACTAAAAAGCTAAACACCCCTCTTTGGTCCTTTTTTTTTGGGGGGGGTTCAGATGTACCACTAAAGAGTAACACAACACGATAGAAGAGAAGAACAAACCAGAGACCCAATGTACCCAATACCTCAATCTTAATCACTAAAGCCCTGTTTACCAACACATTCTAAGCAATGTTTAGAATTTGAACGAGTCAAAACTCTATTTCCTCTGATTTTAATTGTTTGGTAAACTAGTGTTTGATAATAATATACAATGTTCGACCCAACGTTTTGCAAACATTACATGCATTAACATTTGACTCTTGATGATAGCGTTTGCATTTGTGATTCCCAAATCACCCATAACTATCTCATGCAAGGAAATAGATAAAAGTTATTGCATAACTTCTTTAGATTTGATGGGTTTTTAATCTATCTTTTACAAGGGTGAAAAAAAAACAACAATGATGTTAAGCATCTCTTCTCGCAAGAGTACGCTTAACTACATCTTTTGCTAAAATTAATTTAAGCGCCGGTGAAAAGCATAAATCAAATGAAAATGAAACAGCAACAAAATGCCCAAATTTAGAAAGTGAATCTGTTACCATGCTTCCATCTCTAATAACATGACTGGTGATAATTTGAATGCCTTGACCTCTTCCCTTGTGAATATTCTTAGTAATATTATGAACCTATCAAGAGATATGAATCTTCCCTTCTAACCCCTGAATGATTATCCTGTTATCTACCTCTACAATTAATTGATTGAATCCCGCTTGTATTGCTGAACTTAACTATCGTGTAGTGCTGTAGCCTTTGCCACTAATATTGAAGTGATGTTGTCGAATTAAGTGCTCCTGCCTTGAGTAACATGCCAATCCAATATCAAACGATGAAGCCTCCTACTACAGATGAATTGATGAGTGATCCGTTAATGTTGAATTTGATGAACCCTAGTGGGGGAAGAGTATCACCTCACTAGATGAATTGAGATGTAAGGGGGAGAAGAAGTTCCCCAGAGTTAGTATCAACCGACATATAAGTTCGAACTCTCCATCCTGTGCTAACCTTTTTTGCCCGTATTAGGCAAGAAAGGAAATTGAAAACTTCATTTTGGAAAACTATGCCATTCTTAGATTTTCAATTGCTCCATAATGGAAATAAAAACTTTTGTTTTAACTTTGGGTTGTGAGGTGATTGAATCCTACCCTTACATTGAGATAAGTCTTGGGATCCAGTGGAAGAAACACTGAGTGGACACTAATTATGTTTATCAGTTTCCGAAACCTTCTTAGTTATCTGACATTCTTTAAAAAAATGTTCTAAAGACTCGACATAACTGAGGCATATGGGACAAATGGGATCAATATTAATTCCTTCTCGAAAGGTTACCTCTTAGTGATAGAGCTTTATGGCAAATGTGCCATAAGAAAACTTTAATTGTAGGCATAGTATCAATTTTCCAAATTCAGTGAAAAGATCACTTGGAAGTTTTATGCAGTTGGACACCTTGGGTTACTCAGGTGGCTGATTTGTGGAGAATTCACCGGACCTATTCAATCTCCAACAAAATGAATCTTCTGTCTCATGAATACGGATCGATATGCTATGGATTTTTCTTAACAACAGGGTAGTTATTGAGGACTCGCTTTAGATGCAGGATATCCCATTGTGAATGTTGCGTACCACAAACTTTATTAGGCCAGGGATATTTTCTTCAACTATTCCCATTATGTCTAGTAGATTTTTGTTTTCTATCCAATTATCAAACGAAAATGAGATCTAATCTTCTTTTCCTATCTTCCAAATGATCCCTTTTGTTAATGGCATCCGATTTGTGTAATTGTAGCCACCTTTACTTTTGGGTAAATAGATCCCATCCAAGCTATAAGCCGTAAACTTTTTCCATGTTTGATTTTATCCAAAAGAAGTCGGTACTACATTTCTCTAATATTTTTCAGCATTATGTGGTAACTTAAAACATTGAATTGTGTGCGCTGATACTGGATCTAGATGAGATTGTATCAAAATTATTATGCCATTTTTTGATAAGCAGTTGGCTCTTAATTCCTCTAGTTTTGTAGTTGCTTTATTAATGATAGCTTGAAAGGTTGAACCGAAGGGTCACCCTTGAATAAACGAGTAACCCAAGTATTTACCTAAGGACTCCCTTCGTGAGATGCTTAGGATAATAGTCACTAATTGTTTTCATACCGGATAAGCATTACGTTAAAAGGTTATAATAGGCTCATGATAGCTGATTAATTGCCCTAACGTAAAGCAAAAACTATCAAGGGCACATTTGAACTTGTTACAACTATCTAAATTAGCTTTGCAAAAAAAGTAGGTAATCATCTGCCAAAAACAAGACATGAGATTTTGACATCCCTGTGACTTGTTTTAACTCCTATATCCGATTTTTTTATCATCCCTTTCTATGAAGAGCATATAGTTATGGGCTTTCACATATAAAATAAACATATGAGGGGAGAATGTGTCTCCTTGTCTAATTCCTCTAGTCGGGATGAACATGCCATTAGGTTCATCATTAACAATTATTGAGCATAATATTGAGGAGATACATTTCTTAATCCAAGAGTTCCAAGTTGAATGAAACCCTATTTCTTGAAGACATTTAAGAATAAAGTCCCACTCAATTCTATCATATGCTTTTTTCATATCCAATTTGATCGCTACCCAAGTAGACTTGGTTTTTGGGTTCTTGAATTTATTCATAGCTTCAGGCGTTAGCAGGATATTATTATGCATAGATCTTTCCGGAATAAAAGCACTTTGGAATGAAAAATTAATCTGGCAAGAACTGCTCTTAACCAACATGTTAGATATGCTTTTATAAATCATCGAGCAGAAGCTGATAGGTCTGTAACGATTAGTCTGTGAGGGATTAGTCATTTTGAGATAAGGGCGGCAATGGAAGTATGCTTGATTTCTTTTAGGATTTATCCATTTGTAAAAAAAAAAATTTCAGAATACAGTTAAAAAAGTCTTTTTTAACAATTGCCAATAGTCCTTGAAAAAACATGCTCCAAAACAATTAGGTCTTGAAGTTCTGTTAGAATCTATGCGAAAAAGTGTAGCTTTAAGCTCTTCGAAGTTTGGAAGTTTTGTGAGCTAGATGTTATCAAGGTCTAAGATTAATTTAGGCAACCTCAAGTTCGAAACAAGTCTACTAGTGTTGCAAGCAAATTTGAATCGTTGTGAATAATCTGAAATGAACTTATTGGCAATCAATTTTTGATCATCAATATAGACACCTCATTCATCCCGGGGCTTCATGATTAATTCCTATTTCTTCTCGAATTAGCTCGATTTTAAAGGAATTTTGAGTTGCTATCATCATTTACTAACCATTCCTTCTGAGTCATCTTTCCCCAGTATTTCTAGTTAAACAACATTAATTTCGATCTTTGTTTTGCAGGTGTTGCATCAAGGAATTAAATCTACTACTATTAGGATTGACTCTTAGTCTTTCTTCCACACAATCAATTTTATTAAGCGTTTTTGGTAAGTTTATCAAGATATTGCCAAGGTGCTTTTTTTTTTTTTTTTTAATCAGTTTAGCGTCATGCTCACTAATTTTGAGTTTTCACATGATTTCAAACATGTTAGTGTCTCTCTAATCACTCTCCAGTTCCTTGAAACTATGAGATTTACATTTTGTTACTTGCACTAGAAGTTTTGGAAGCGAAACAAGAATGCCTTAGCCTTTGTATGTCGTATGCAGGTTGAAACAATAATGGGCAATGGTCTGAACATGTATAACTACCATGTAATTCATAAGCATTGGGATATAGATTAGCCTAGTCATTTCTAACAATAGTTCTATCTAGCCGTTCGCATATAAGATGTGTGTACACCCTTTTTTCCCCCATGTAAATAAATTACCTATTACTTGGAGATATTATGCATTAACTGTTGAACGAAACCTACTTAAACGTTGAAATCTGTTAATATTTGGGATAGGGCCTCCTAATTTTTCATCAAGGCATGCTATCTGATTGAAGTCTCCCATAATACACTATAGGATGTCTACAACGTTATGTCGTTGGGATAGATGTTCCCAAAATTTATTTTTATCTCTATGTTGCGCTAATGCATGGATTCCTAGGATGATAGAATTTTTAGTGTTTTTTATATCGTGCAACCATCATGTCGATTTCTCTTTGTTCTTCTTGTAAGATTGAAGCATCTATGTTTCCATTATTTCATAGTACTGCTATACCCCTAGAGTGGTTAATTAGGGAGACGATGTCATAATATTCAAAACTTCGGGTATTCCAATGGGATATTGGATTATAATATACTGTACTTTGGGGGTATTGGACAATAATACTCCTAAGTTTGTACTTGGACGTCCGTATACCGTACTATGGGCATATTTGCTGTATATATACCAAGATAGAGTTTGGATGTATTTTTATTAATGTAATGCAACAATTTCACAATGGTTCGCAATTACATATGTCTAAAATTCAAGAATTTTCAAGTGTATGCAATGACATATATTAAATATGTGCTTGCACCACCAACTAAAAACACCTTCAGCATCATTCTTGGTATATAAACAGCAAATAGGCCCATAGTGTGGTGCACGGGCATTCAAGTTCAAAGTTAGGAGTATTATTATCCAACACCTTCAAAGTATAGTATATTATAGTCCAATATCCCTATTCCAATAGATAATTTTCATTTAGATGCTTGGTTATAGAGTCTCATGAAAGGGAGTTGAGATAAATTGAACCAACCCATTCTCGTGGCATAAGCCAGTCAACATAATCAAAACAATAACAATAACCACTACAGAAACATGGTTGTTAGCATCTTGGCTGTGAAATAACATTGTGGTCTCGTAAATATTGGAGTCTCATGTTAATGTGGACAGGGCTGTTCCCAAAGTCTGGCTTATGGTTTCTGTGTATTTAAAAATAGACATGAGAGAACATATAGACAACGAAAATCACTTTTATGATGCTTGACATTAAGTTTTAAACATAGCAATGTAAACATAAAAATTTCTCTGAATCCGAAGGCAGTCTGAGTAAAGGCCTTGGAAATGTATGAGAAATCAATCTCATCATGCATTGCTCTCACTGTAAAAAAATTCAATAGCAAAAACCAAAGTCATATTACTAGGATGCAGTTCATAGAGCTAGCGGTACCTTCCGTTTAGCGATGAGGGAGGTGAACTTGGAACTGAATGTGCAAATCACCATCTCTCCCATGAGGCAAGAACAGGAGAGTACCTTAGCACACCAAATATAAGGGCAGATTGGAAGATAATGGTACTCAAGTGAACCAGAAGAGAAAGCAAGCAAGACAGAACCATGCCTCGACAAGAGATTCATTAAGATCACAAGAAACAAATGATGCATACAGTCATGTGCCTTTAATGTTATCATTCTTCTTGCAGACTGGCGAGATGCTTCCGGTTTCAAAGAGATTCATCTCAAGAGATATACTGTTGATAAAAATACTGTTCAAGAACCAACCCAATCAAAAGTTTAAGCTAATAGTTGAACGCCCATGAATAAATTTACACTCTTAACATTCCTTCTCACGTGAATGCCTTTTGAGCTAGAATCTTGGATGCTGCAAAGGCTCCCATACCTTGCGTAATAAATCAAGATGGGGCCGGGGTTGCTAAGATTCAAACGCGAGACTTGTTACTTAAAAAGGCTCGTATACTATGTTCAAGACCCAACTCAACCGAAAACTTAAGCGGACGGTGGGAGGCCCAGAAATATTTTTAAATTCTAACAAATACAACAAGCTTTACAGGACTTCTGATTCACATTACGAAGAATGAATTCACAAACCCTATAGTAATAAAATGATAAAAAAGGAGTCCAAACAGAGTTGTCTAAAATGAAACACAACAAAGTGAAACATAATATCCATGACAGAGAGTAGCTTAGTGGAGGTTCAAAAAGTGTTATATACAACAGAAAAATGGTCTAAATATGAAGAATTGTAACAATTTGTAGGGAATTATTTGGAGTAGAGAGGGCTTTAGCTTTTGCCTTTTATTTCACTGCCTCCGTCCACGGTTGTTGTGCAACCCTTTTTATACATAGTTTGGCAACCATTAAGGAAAACCTAGCCCTAACTTGCTAGGCAAGTCACCAAAAAATAAAGGGGAGAATACAAAAGATTATTATTAAAATAATAACTAATTATTCTAATACTTCCCCTCAAGTTGGAGCATGCAAATTTGGCAGGGCCATAGGTTATCTAGTAATTCATGCCAATGGACCCAAGAGAAACCATAATCAAGGTGAAGCATACAAAGCCCAACCATGATATCAGTGAATCACTTGTGACAATAATCACATATCTCAGCATGTAGAACGAACTGACCCTCCAAAGCTAGGCACCTGAGGTCCAAACATCAAAAGCCCTGTTTGTTAAACAGCTGTTAGTTATTTGTATTAGTTGTTTGAACTAATTGTTTAAATTAACTATTTGAATTAGCTGTTTTTAGAAAAAGTATCTGACGAAACTAACTATTTCTAAAAAATATGTTGGCTAATTTTCATTTAACCCGTTATTTACGAATTACTATCTAATGAAATATGGTATAATTTTTTCAAACTTGTAAACAATCATGTCATTTCTACAAAAATCTCTTACCAGCTTCTACAAAAAGAGTTTTTTTGGAGTCAAACAGCTATTGCAAAGAACTATTTACCAAACATCCTTTGGCTGATCGACGTGGTCAAAATAGTTAAAATCCTCTCAAACAGCTATTGTTATCAAACACTCCCGAAACCGTACAGGCTTGGATCACTAGCATCATTCACTGAGTTATAAAACATCCGGATGGTCTTTGAGGGGGAGTTCTAGCCGAGCCAAACAAATTTATATCCATGACCAAAATTATCACAATACTATAAAACACACTCACCTCTAAGAACTACAAGCATTGAATATCTAAAAAATTTTCAAACAATCTAAATATGTCCCCCATGGTAAGTCAAAAATCTCGTACTTTTTTTGTTTTAATAGCTTCTAATAATTATTATTTTTGCTTAAAAGGTGAAGTTAATATAATCTTCATCACCTTATATTAGAAAATTAATACGACTTTACAGTTAATGTTTCAACATTAGAACTTAGCATTTACTAGCTTGTGAGAAAATTTACAGCAACGAAATAGAAACAATGACAATAATAGTCATGCCCTTTTTCGTCATTCTATATTCATCAGTAAGCCGATAACTAATTTAATCGAACCCAATTTCTTTCATATGTAGAGAAACAACTATCCGTTAACGACAAAAATATAGCAGCAATAAGTTATTCGCTACTCAAACAGTTATCAGCTACTCAAATTGCCAATTTTACTGAACAGGACCTAAGTCAAGATTTCATTTGCATATAGGCGCAGATTGGTTTTGCGAGGCATTTTTGGTTCTCTTTCTTCTTGGTTTGTCCCTTCTCGGATTAGGGAGATTGCATGAATGTTTGCTTTATGATGGGCCCAATTTGTATCAGGCCCAAATTTCACTGGATACAACCCAACTTCTTATTTAAGCAACCCACGTACGTAGGAATTAGCATCTTATTCTGAACAAGTGCTACTGTGTAACTCTGTCCCTCCCTATGCATGTTTTACGCAGGTGCAAAAGTCGATATAAGTATAATTTTTAGGTGAATAAATTTATACATATGCATAATTTAGGGTGAATCAAATATTCATCTTTCTTGTGAAAAACTAAGTCCCCTACTACTAGACTACTTCTAAGGGCATAATTTAATATCAAATCTATGAATCATTTGACACCGTATTTAAATTTCTGTTAATTAAATTAGCTAGCACTAATTGCTGAATGGTCAATTTCCTTTAGGGATGATGGGTCCCGGAGACACTGATTAACTGTAGAAATTATTCAAAATTAAATATCAAAACCCTAAAGCTTTTTAAAAATTGACAAATGATTGAATCTTTAAGAGTTCGAAAATACGATCCAATTACAGAAATGTTTTAGATATGTCAATAATATGTCACTATACTTCTTATTTCAGCTAAATTGGCCATGTCGTTGAGAACTTTTTTTTTCCCCCCCAATAGTAACATACAATTTGCCTTTTTTGCAACTTATTGCCATTCTAAAACATATCAAGAAAATTTGTTGAATGATGTTCATTTTCAAGATTTATTCATTTTACAAATACTGAGGATGTCCACTGCAATAATTTTATGAGCTTTCGAAAACTTCTATATGAAATTAATTTTTAAACAAAGGATTAGGAATGATGGCTGTTCGGTAGATTAGTGTAGTGCAACATATACTCGTAGTGTAGAATTGGCAAAAATTGACTGGATTGTATTGGCATCGTCAAAACCACCCAAAAAAAAAAAAAAAAAAAAGAGACTAGATTGTATTGATATGGTGGTGTGTTATATGTTTGTTGGGACATCCGATAGATTCAGTTAAGTAACCTTTTCTTTCAACAAAATTTAAGATTATATATATATATATATATATATATATATATATAATATATATATATATATATATATATATATATATATATATATATATATATATATATATATATATATATATGTATAATCTTGTTAGCACATATTTAGGTAGTGTTTGGTTGGCGGAAAATGATTTTCCCCTAATGGAGGAAAATGACTTCCTTGTTGGGAAGATATGAAGTAGATTTTTTTCCTTCAACTCTTTGACGATATGATCAGTCGAAATTTAAGTGCAAAATTTGATTCCAACGGTTTGGATCGAAATTTGACTATCCGATTGAAAATATTAAAATAAACTCAAATCTAGATTTTGAACTCAAATTATTTTTATTTGGCCAACATTTATCTCCGACATAACAATTTAATCGATATTTTTTTGCCACTAAAACAATTCAGTTGACTTCCCATTGGAATAATTTCAACGGTTTGGATCGAAACTTGATCATCGAATAAAAAGGATTATAATAGGCTCAAATTCAAATTTGAGCTTCACATTCTTTCATTTCATTAATATGTGTTTTCACAATGACAATTCAATTGTTATTTTTTGAAACTTAAACTATACAGTCAATATTTCTCACTAGTAAAACAATTTCAACAACTTGGATTGAAACTTGACCATCGGATAGGGAATATCAAAATCGGCTCAAATCTAGATTTTGAGTACGACATTCCTTCATTTGCTCAACATTTTTCTCCTCCATGACAGTTCAATCGACATTTTTTACCACTTGAACAATTCTGTTGATGTTTTCGTCCATAAAGTAATTTCAACGGTTTAGATCAAAATTTGATTATCCAATAGAAAGTATTAAAAATGAAACTTAGAATGAATTTTAAGCTCAACATTCTTTCATTCGGTCAACATTTATCTCTACTACGATTATTCAGTCGATATTTTTCGCCACTTAAACAATTCAATTGACGGTTTCTTTTTTTTCATGAAAAATGATTTATCTTGTACCAAACGACGAAAAATGTGACAAAAAATCAATTTTCCTTGGTAAAAGCTGTTCCATGGAATATCATTTTCCAGAAAAATCATGCCAAAAATTATTTTTCTTCCAATCAAATACTACCGAAATGATATATTTTGTACTCTCAACACATTTCTTCATGCAAATACTCTCTTGGATTGAAGCTTGTGGAGGTTATGTTAACTCCGGTTCACTTGCCTTGCACAATAATCCGAGGCTTGTTGAAACTCAAACATGAGACCTCTTATTTAAAAAAGTTCTAATATATATCACGCCGATAACTCAATCAAAAATTTAAACTAATAATTAATTAAATATTGACGAACATAACTATATTATTTTAAAGGTTAATAGTAACTTGACTTTTAATGTGCAAAGTAATACTACATAATTTCTAAATATCCATTGAAATGCTGAATCTAATTTCGTCTTTGGACCGATAACCTATGATTTTGAAGTTTATATGCGCACGTCATGCAATCTGAAAGTTAGATAAAGTTTAATTAATTTACGATGATGGATCATATCAGCATTTGCTTAATTTGTTCTTCTGGGAAAAAAACAAGACAGTCATTTTCTTTGCCTATCTTTTTTCGAAAGTTTAAGCCCAAAAAAACAAAGTAATATGTCAAGTGTCACGTATTTGCATACAACTCATACGCGTCATGCTAATAATTAATCAAATAACCAATTAATTAATTAATTAATCAATCAAGTTAACGCTAGAATTTGCAAAATTTAGTATATTTTTAAGCCAAAAAAATTAAGTTAAATATTTGATTTTGTCTTCTAATAATAACATGTCAAACATGGATTAGTGCTATAATAGAAAAAGGATATGTACATGTTCCCTTTGAATGAGAATCCTTGAACTTGAGAGAATAAACGACAAATTACGAGTCACACTAGTAAAATCTTATTAAGTTTTATTTATTTATTGTCATCATCTTTGTTGCCGTTTTGTTCATTTGCTCAAAACATTGGTTTGAACGAGAAAATTTCATTTAAAAATTATAAGACATAGCAAAAGTGTTAAATTATATATAAAATAGATCTAATAACTAGGGATGGCAGTGGGTTCTGAATTTGAGCCAAATCTATTGGATCGTTCCAAATTAAAGGGTCTAGGTCTAATTAAATGTGACTCAACAGGTCTTAAATGGGTTTGGGTCTGAGGGTCCTGGGGTAGGTATGGGTCTGAAAACTTGAGACCCAGACCTGACCATAAACCCGCTTAAGACCCATTTGTATTGTTTAAAGAAACAAAAAATACTTGGCAAGCAATTGACTAAACTTACTAAAGTTTAAAGAATCTAAACCGGTAAAACTCTAAACTGCCTTGCTAGTTGTCGCACTGCTCCCACGTCTCACCCTTAATGATTTCTCTCTCTTCTATCACCATTCACTACCGGTTGCTGCCTATTTCTCTCTCTACTCTCCTCAAGGCTCAGCCGCAAGTACTCCTCCATCACTTAGTCGCTCACAGGCTTGCTCACAATCACGTACTCACAATGCAAGCTCGCTCTGACAATCCCTCGCGCCACTCTCGTTTCTCTCTACGTGCTGTAGTCAGTCAGCTAGTTGCACCATTGCATACTCACATTAGTCACATGGCACATCTCAAACTTAGACGCACACTCCTCGTCATTGGACAACTTCAACAATAACACAGACCCTTAATTTTTGGTGTATAAGATGCAAGCAAGAACACCTATTTATGGTATATATGTATTGCTAGAATGTTTTTACATTAAATAGCATGTCTTCTAAATTCAATTCTTTGTCTTTAGAATATAATGATTCATGTTGCGACATGGAAATAGTAATCTTTAATATGAAAACAGTCAGGATCCATTTAGGATCTATGAAACCGCCAAACCCACAGGGTCTAGTTTAGGTCCAATCTTTCCAGACCCGTTGGATCCGGATCTAAGTCTCAAAAAAATAAACAAAAATGGTTCAGGCTAACCCGACTCAGATCCGAACCATCGTCATCTCTTCTAACAACTTTGCCAACAAAATATATATAATACTTAACAAAAACATGAAGTGTATTTCACAGAAGTTACTTGATATTCATCGAAGCAACATACCTTAACAAGCCAACCTCGTAGGGTTAATTAATAAATTTCCAATTAAGTGATCCATTCCCTTTTTTTTTTTTTTTGGTGGGGGTTTAGATCAAGTTGTTGTGGTCAGAAAAACCTTCAACAGGTGACAATGAAATAATTTTAATTTTCCAGCTTATTAAAGGATCCTGGCTTAAGACTGAGGTCTGGGGTACATTAGGTCTCATGTTCGATTCCGTCCATCCCCATTACATTGTATTATCCTTCGTGGCTCATACGGACAAAAAAAAAAATCAATAAATTGTTGAAACTAAGTAATAATAATGCATATGAATAAATAATTTCACTATTGTGTACAAATAAATAGGAGGCTAGAATATACTTTCTTTTTTCCCGATTATTTAGATCTAGATGGGCATAACTCTTACAAATAAGAAAAGTTATAGCCATTGCATGGCTTAAGAAAACAGGTACTACGTCCTATATGCTATGAATCGTAAACAAATAAACTCATGCAATTCGCTAGTTCAACACAAACATCAACAAGAATATACTCTCGTAAGTATAATATAAACCATAAAAATGTAGAAAGTTACGTATGAAGTTGAACAGTTGATATCAACCCTAATTAATGATTGTTGCACTAAATCTTATCCATTTTTAAAAAGAAATATTTTGCCAGCACATAAATGAAATTAGACACTAAAAATAAGAAATTAAGTTAATTAATTATGTGATTCCAAATTACCCACGTATTAGTGCAAATACAGATATTAAATAGCAAAATTAAATTAAATTAAATTTTTGAAGGGCTGACCAACGACAAGAAGGCACCGTGATAATGCTTGGGGAAATGAGACCTCGCCCACAATTGCGTTTGCTGATTAATTTATTTGATCCAATCAAAGAATTCATTATCCACACATAATCCAATCTCATCAAATATGACATTATTAATTTAATGAAATGACAGTATGTGGAACTTTAATAAATTAATGCCAATAATTACGAGATTTTTTTCTTAGTTTTTTTAAATGGATACACTTTCTTCAGCTTTTCCAAGATTTTCGATATTAATTAACATTGGAGACTCATGGTAGATGTTGTCTATCTAGTACAATTAATAAATATTTTAATATGATAATTGAGTGTGAATTCTGCTTATATGCGTATTTAAATTTGTATGTTTTCGTGCACCGAAAAAAGATTCATTTATTTATTATTACTATTCATATTCCTGTTTCTATTACTGTTTTTCTTCTTCTTTTTTTCTTTTTTTTCTTATTATCATCGTTATTTCTAAAATTAAGATCAGAATAAGTTAAATAGTACTGTAAAATATCACGAGAGATAATATATCATCCTACGTACATATAAATGTATTAAACAATCCTTTTCCCTTAAGCTAATTATTTTTTTCCGTATTACTGTTCACATAATTTTGTTGATTCTATCTATTAGGCATCCCATCTTATGCATGAGTACGGGAAAAAACTAGTATATAACCCCAAAAAAAATAGTATTCTAACATGATTTTTTTTTTTTTTGGGGGTTCTTTGTGAGTTGTTTTCTTTCTTTTTTTGTTTTAGAGATAGAACTCCTTCATCTAGATTTATATGTTAAATTACATGTACAATATGCTTTCAGTTAATATAATTATACACACTCCATAGAAGAATAAATTAATTAAGAAAAGAGCATAATCACATGATGTTATTATAATGACTATCTACGAACATTTTTACATTTAATTCTGACCGAACAAGATATTTGCATTTAATAATGGATAAGTAATTAGCCGACAATATCTACATAGGATGACATGCATGAAAGTATGCACGATGCTGTGATAACGCTTAATTTAATTATTAATTAAAATAATTAAAAAAACACCGACGAGAAACAAATGAAATTTGACCAGATAGTTCCCTGTTTTGCCCAAATATCAAAAGAAAATGATGAGGGTCTCAAATTTATGTATTTAGTATTATCAAATAATTTGTTATAATCAATAATTTTTTTTTAAATACAACCATTAGGTCATAAATTTTATAAGCTATCAACACAGGTTGGTTCAAGTATTTTAACATTTATTCTCTTTTAGTAAAGTCTCAGGTCGAGCCTTGTAAATAGAGAAGATTTGTAACGGAAGAGCTATATCCTTTATTGGGCCAAAAATTAACCCAACATTCTGTTCAAAGTTGATTTTTTCTTTGCAAGACAATTTTATTGGACATTTATTAATCGATTTGAAATTAACTCAAATCTAATTTAACCTAATTCAAAATTAACCAATTTGAATCAAACCAAGTGACCACTTTACAAGGTTAATTAGTCTCTGTGAACCTCTTCCTAGCTAGTAATTAACTGGAAGGATAGGAGCAAGTGGGAATACTTGGGATCCATAATGTTAAAAGGCAAGCATCATTGTGAAAAATCCACATTTTTTTGCTGAAAAAGTGGTTTGAGTGTCTGTGGATTGCCTCTCTAGTATTTATCTATATTTATGAGCTTGATATATTGGTCATTTGGGACTATATATGATCATTTGGACCAACCTAAGTTGATAGTTAAAATAGACACAATTAGGTTTGTGGGCATGATTGAACTATTGAAGTTCTCATAGATGACATATGAATTAAATATTTCAACAAACGATGTGGGTAAAATTTTCTACATCGATATTATACGTATACTTTATATCCAAATTAAAAAATAAAAAGGTTTGGTAATATCATTGTAGTTAAAAAACCATACTGTCTAAACTAGGTTGCAATGGTTAACAGCTTAAAATGAGCCATTTACTCATCCGAAAAACTTTAGGGTAATCGATGTTCAAAATAATGAAATCACATTACATGATGCACTACTATTTTTTGAAGAGACTTGTTCTTTGCACGCGACATTATTTTTTTCCCCTCCATACAGAAATGTACGTGTATGTATGACCAGAAATCATAATGATTCTAGGAATGTGATTACTTTATGTACGTTATTATTATTGCATGTATGGATCAAATATTTGTACTTAATTATGTGTTTCATAAGTATGCCAATAATAGGGTGATCCCTAAAACAATATTAATAGTGAGTCAATACACACAATTATCAGTCCAATACTAATACATCACTCAAAACGTTTTTGTCAACTTTGCTAACATCAAAGATAATCTCCAATGTCACATATATAAATTCTTGACACGTACACTTCTTTGAACTTTTACCCATGAGGTTACGAAAAGCTCAAAGTATCACTCCACGTTGAGCTAGTTTTGATTTTCCATGTTTATCCAACCCCTCCCCCCCCCCCCCCCCCCAAAAAAAAAAAAGAAAGAAAATAAAAGAAAACGCAAAACTTAAAAAAAAAAAAAAAAAAGATGAAAAAAATCTTATCATTTGTTCCTAATAAAGCCATATAGTGTTGTGTCATGGTGTTTACCTCTCTTTTGTCAAAACATGCATGCTCTTGGCTCGGTACTTATACCCTACACGTTTAATTAGAAAGGGCAATTCAAAGACACAATTTAATTAAACTAGATCTTTACAACAAGTGAAAGTGAAATGGAGGTTCCCAAAAGCAGTATTTTTCTAATGAGTGACAAATAACACACTTACAAGTAGGGATGACGATAGGATGGGTGGGATGTCCCCACCCTCCCGTTCCCACCTCGTTTCCTGTTGCGGGAAAAAAAATTCCTCCATGTCCCCATCCCTAGCAGGGATTCAATCTCCGATGAGGCTCCAACAGGGATTTTTACCCGTAAGTTTTTTTTCTCCTATGTGAAAACTATATTACAAGTTGGATTTTGAATAAAACGCCGAGTAACCCAGTAGACTAAGCTTAATTAATTGTACAAAGTTCTTGTAGGTTCCATGCAATGTAAGTTTAACAAACTTCATCAAAGTTTATAATTCAACGCAAATTCAAGTTTAACAAGTTTATGCAATACAACCAAATCAAAGTCTAAGAAGTCAATCACAACCCAATCAAAGTCTAAGAAGAAAAATAAGGATTATATACCTGGAGTCTTTTCAAGTAAATTCACCTATCTAACCTTAATATTATATTTATAAATAAAGAATTTATGTATAAGTTTAATTATAAATGGAGAGGGAGATGAGTTTTTTTCCCCAAATTGAGAACGGAGAAGCAGCGATGGGGAGGGGGATTTTTCCCCAGGTGGGAAAGCGGGGACGGTGTAAAATTTTGCCCCGTTCCCATCCCCGTCTCCATCCCTGCTCGGGAATTGACTCTTGTCTCCGTCCCATCCCCATCCCCATTGGTGATAGGGATTTTTCCCCAGTGCGGGATAGGGCCCCAGCGGGAACGGGTTTCCCGCCCCACTGCCATCAATATTTATAAGTTCAGATCATGATCATTTATTTTCATTAATTGCCCCGATTTTGTTTATTCACCCATATGAGGTGATGAGCTCGTGAACAATTTTAATTTTGAGACCAGTTTTCAAACTAATTAATCTCTTTAACTACCAGTATGAGGCAATAAGGTGCACGGGTGGGAGATCTGTCTCATAGATGTTTGGTGGAAGTACGTTGAATCCGAGGCAAACTAATCAACTTTGGTATTTTTCAAATCATTATTTTAAACCGATCTAATCCTTAAATCGATCTCGTACATATAGCTATACTGGAGGAATTCATGTATTAGATGTATACAACCTTATTTATTAACATACTTACCATATAGACATCTTTTCTGACATATATTAGGTACAATCATGACCGTTTTCATTAGCTGTTACGCAAAGAAAAACATAGATCACACACAAATTAAACTTCTCTTTCCAAATTCCAACTAAAAATCCATCTTCATCAAGGGGTTAGTTCTTGGTTAATGGTATGTGGAAGTTATGATACCTCCCTCCCCCCCCCCCCAAAAAAAAAAAACCCACCAAGGGTCTTTATTCATTAGTATATAAATAAGTTCATAGGGGACCAACTACTAATTAATCATGGAGGAATGTAAAGAACTCTTCAAAGCAAAAACTACCACGTACGTATAATACCAAAGTTTTCATGCAATTTCCTCAAACAAAAGTTATCACCACCTACACAATTAAGTGTGCTTTTTATTCAACATCACTTCATTTATAGTCAAACCCTTGATAACAAAGAAATTATAAAATTAATAATTTAGCTGCCTAATCCTATCCATGATCAACATCATTGAGATTACCATGCGATCCCCGCACTTCCACGTATCATAAAAACCATTAGCCCTTCTTGCTAAAACACTCTTGCATGTCCTTTTTAACTTTGCATTAGGCTTTAATCAAACTTTGAAAAAGTTTTGTCCAAGTACAAGATACATCACATCATGATATTTCCCAACAAATTAGACAATATATATTATATGTTTTTTAATTTTCCCTCTTTTAAAAGTTCACCTGCTTTGTGTACCGTTGTTTTTTTCAAGGGGTAAAACCTAACTCAATGAAAAATATCTGTTCTTGACTAACATTATTGATGGATAGCCATGAGAGTTGAGTGATATGTAAAATATGGATGAATGATATATTTTTACGAGTCGGACAATAACAGTTGGATCGACATGTTAATTTAGGACATTAAGGAAGACTATTTAGGATAAAAATTTCACCATTATCTTTGCCAGCCCTCCTCACCTGGGTTCGAATTTGGAGGACCATCACTTAATTACCATTTTCGGGAAGTGAAGTGGGTTGATCTTTGAGCATGGCAATTCTTCCTCTAACCTCTGGGCTTGTTGGCCCCCTAAGTCTTCTCTGAGATAAGGGTTTAGTGACTGGTCCAACTTACTTAGAAAAATTGATAATGCTCTTTTTTAATTATTAAACAAAAATAAATAATAATAAATTTTAATTCCATTCATCTTTCATATGTGCTCAGCAAGCATTCAAAGTATATATGTTACTATTAACACATTTAAAAACAAACATTCAAAACATTGTACTACTAGTGAATTAAAATTATATCAAAGGATATTTTTCAGTGCTAACCTTGTGAATAATTAATGTATTTCCTCCTTTGTAACATGACTTATGGAATTCTCGAGCCAAGAGTAGTCAAAAAAGTGCGGCTACAGACTCATGTGTGCATATATATGTATATATAAAAAGAAGACTAGACGTCGAAAATAGTGCTTGAATGTTTTATCTGGAAGAAAAAACAGTCCCCCTCATACAAGACTTTTGAAAAGAGGGCCAAAAAAAAAGTTGAAGTTGATTTATTAAGCTAGAAATTCAAATCATGAGCTAACCTTTGCCTAATTCTAGAGTATCTTTACCTAATTTTATGGGCTTTTGGACCAACCATGCCTTGCCATATAGCTGTCCCCATCAGGCCCACATGTTGGGACAAATGAGACATGGCCCACACTTTGAGCAAAACTAGGCTTAATGCTTAATTGTCAACTATAAGCTAATAATGTTTGATTAATTACTCTTTGCATAGGCTTACAAGTCGTATTAATCTAAGTTTAATATGTGCAGATAGTGGAAACCTTCCAACATTAGGAGGAATGAAGTTAGACTTTATCCTATGATTATAGTATTTTAGAAAGATAATTTTACAAATCACCTCGACATCTGAGCATTTCGATGATTTAATCATCCTCATACGTAACAAATACCTCCTTATGTCGTTATAACCATGCTAATAGTGTATAATTGTTATAGTTATCTTATTAATGAATACCTATTTAGTTACGTAATTGAAGAAAATTTGTTTAACAAATTTAGTTGGGGAATTAGTTGATAAATATAGATAGATAATTTTCAAACTTAAAGTTGGTAAAGGGCATTGTTGTCAAATAAATATATGAAATTAAGTGATAGTTAACCATCGTTTAAGTTAAAAGCTAACTTGAGCATCTCTAAACATTACTTTGCCTCAAATACTACTGAAAAATGATATTCCAAACACCAATTTATCTAAACACCAATATTGAGACAACCGTCGTTTCAATTTCATCAAAACATCAAGCGCCCAAATTTTTTTTGTGGTCCAAATGAGCTATAAAAAATAATACAATACAATTATAATATATTTACAATTTTATGGTTCAAATGAGTAGCCCATGAAAAATTTTATCTTATTTTATTTTATTACATGCAAAGCGATACATAAATGACTGACATAATTAAAACCTATTAAAAAAATTAATATATTTTCAAAAATTGTATCAAAATTAATTGAATTAAATTCTAAATAGATAATGGCTCAGTGTTTTATGGTGCGAATAGTTACTTTAACTTTTTTTCAACAGGGTCATTAATTAATTTAATTACTTCACTAGTAACACACAGGTAATAATTGATGTTGATTAAACAATACATGGACACGTGTGTGTATAAGTGCAGCGGTGATTAGCTGCGATGGCGCTCTCATTTTCCTTTTTTTTTTTTTTCAAAATCAGGTGGCAGGTATGAAACAATGACTGATTGAGATGGATTTAATCACATATCTAGATCATGATGTTAATCATGCTATTGTGTGATGGATAAAAAAATATCATGATATTATTCTACAGTTGTTAGCTTTCATTAAACACATAATGTGTTTATTAATATGTTTTAATGAAAGACAAAAAGGAATTGATCTATTCACTAAAAAAAAAGTCTACATAACGACGGAATCAGCGACGGAAAAGGACAGAACAACGACTGAATTGGCGATGGAAACGGGTTGTCGGATTTTCACTCATCGCTGAGTGCCTGGCGACGGATCTAGCGACGGACCAAATTTTGGCGGGGATGAAAAGGCGGAGAAGTGAGCGACAGAATAGAAATCCGTCGCCATTGGCGACGTAAATAGACACGGAATTTCTATCGCTAATGGCGGCGGAATTCCTATTCCGTCACTGCCCACTATTTTTTTTTTAAAAAAAAACCTGCAATATCGTCGCCATTTCGTCGCTAGGTTTGTAATTTTTTTTTTTTAAATGAAAACGCTTGTTTTTGATCTTATCTCTTGGCACATACATTTCAATCTCTGCAAGAAATTTACAAGGAGTATTCCAATGGCTTTGATTATTATGTTCATTGTCATCCTCATTTCTCTGGCATCTAGTACGCATGGAGGGCGTATTGGAGCCGAAGCAATAGGAGGTAAAAAATGTCCTCTTAACTTCTAGGTAAATTTCTGTGATTGAACCTTCAGAATACGCTTGTTGCTTTAATTTATTTTTTTTTCCAATCCGCCAAAGCACCTAACAAATTTACAATTCGCTTCACTTGTAAGTGATTGCATAGATAAGAATTGAGATAAGGTTTTATTGAATACATTCTATTTTACCTTTCAATTAGATATATCAATCGATATTATACAGGACCACTAAGTTGAGCCTCTTCTGCCAAATGCACTGGCAAGTGCTCCATTATATTGAAGAAGCCAGGAGCGAAAATCGTCTCCAGCTTACATAGAGTGATGGCAATGTTCCGAGACATTTTCTCAAGCATATCCTCTCGCAGTGTTGTTGAGTATAAGTTTTTGAAGAACTAACTTATCTCAATGAGAGGTTTCAACACATCATCAGGGAATGCGCCAAATGCAATGGGTAGAAGAGTCTCCATGAACACATGACAATTATGACTTTTCATGTTGTTGAACTTTGCCTTATTAGGGTCCATGATATTCTTCAAATTAGAGCAATATCTATTAGGTATTTGAAACTCCTTTACCCATTCACACAACTCTCTTCGTTTGCCCACAAGAAGTACGAACTTCACTTTTGGTTTAACCGTATTACCACTAGGGCCTGGATGTAAATGCAATTCTTATCTATCATATATTTCTGCAACATCCATTCTTAATTTGGCATTATCTTTTGTTTTTCCATGGACATCCATAACAGTGTTAATGATATTTTCGAATAAGTTATTCTCTATGTGCATCACATTCAAATTATGGCAGAGCAGTTGGTATTACCAATAAGCCAACTCTCAGAATATACTCTTCTTTGTCCAGTTATGCTTATTTTTCTTAAATCTTGGTATGACAAAGTCACCATCTGTAGTTACCATTGGGTAATCTTCCACTTCGGTATAAAGTTCTTCCTCAAATAAGTGGCAAGGAGGACCCTCTGTAACAATTCTGCCTTTCCTAAATGCTATTTTATTTCTTCTGAGCGCATGATTCTTTGGCACAAAACACCGATGACAATCAAACCATGAGAATTTACCTCCATTACTCAATCTCAAAGCCTTTTGTTGTTTCATACATACAGAACATGCCAATTGCTCATTAGTACTTCATCCAGATAACATTCTATATGCGAAAAAATCATTGATGATTCACATAAGTGCAGTGTTCATCTGAAATGTCTGCCCCGTAGAAATGTCATACGTTTCAACTCCAACATCTCACAGCTCTTTGAATTCATCAATAGGTTGTAAATATATATCGATTTTGTTCTTGAGATTTTTAGGGCCCAAGATTACACAAGTGAGGAACATAAATGGTGTGATCATACATATTTCAGGGGGAAGGTTATAAGTTGTAACTACCACTGGCCAAATGGAGTAAAATCTTGAAGATAAAGTGTAAGAATTAAATCCATCAGCACATAAGTCAAGCCTCACATTCAGAGGCTCTGCAGCAAAATCAGGGTAGTTGTTATCGAAATGTTTCCATGCTACCCCATCTGATGGATGACATAAAACACCGTCCTCACGCCGACGTTCATAATGCCATCTCATGTGCTCTACAGTACTTCTTGATGCTACAACTTCTGAAGTCGAGATTTTAACGGCACGTAATGCATCCTTCAATATGGTAATGAATTCTGATTCCTCTGTTGTGACCTTTGTCTCTTCCATCTTGAATGCCCATAAAACTTGCTTGCATCCAGGTTTACGTTCTCCTTAAAAAATAATATGCAACCTTTCCGAAAACAATCAATTTGGACCACATCGTTGCCGAGATCTTTAACAACCTTCTTCGTTTGCCCATAGTTATTTGGCACACGATTATTAGGTGGACACATCTCTTTGATTAGTTGAACAATTTCATTGAAATAGTTCTGTGGCATGTTACAATCAAATTGGATACTCAACAGTCTCACAGCAGCAGAGAGTTCACTGTGGGTGGAACAACCATCGTATAAGGATTGTTGAGTACCTTGAATCATATTATAAAATGGCTCTCGGCAAGTGTTTGACTCCTCCTCCCTTACATTTTGATTTGCCATTATAGCATCACCAACCATATCCTCTATCCGATCTACATAGGATTCATTGTAGTCGTTATTAATATGACTTGAGTCTCCAACTTCGGAAATTTTACTATTTGAATATCGAAAATTATATTGCTGAGGTTTTATTTTCCCATGACTTATCCAAAACCAATACCCTTTCACAAAACACTTATAGATAAGGTGCATCTTGACCTCATCGGGTGTTAAATACAACATATTTCTGCATTTAGCACAAAAACATCTATACTTTCCCCTATCTAGAAATTCTGTCTGCTTACGTGCAAATTCATCGAATTGATTTACTCCATTTAGAAATTCTTACGTATAACTAATACGATCAGACAATAATCTATTATACATCTACCCACGATTTGGAAGACCATTCAAATTTTGCTCAAATAACAATAACCATATAAGTTATTGGATAAGAATTAATATTAATTTAAATAATAACAATTACATAAATTACTCAATTACTTATTAGATATGCTTACTTATAAATTTCTATAAATATACTTATATTCTTACGAATTTCAAAAAACTAATAATTCATCCAAATTTGAGCATTTTTATTCCGCCAACATATCAAATTTCAACTTAAAATTACCAAACCTAAGCCTACATTACATTGGGTAAAATCTTGAAATAAATTAGGGCTAAAACTTCGTACAAACATCATATTTCAACAAAATTATAAACTAAAGTATTTCATTACACCAACATATCAAATTTTAACTTCACATTACTAAACCTAAATCCTAAATTGTATTGAGCAAAATCTTCAAACAAATTACGGCAATAATATCACACAAATACCACATTTCAACAACATTATCAACTAAAGCATTTCATTACACCAACATATCAAATTTTAACTTCAAATTACCAAATCTAAACTCTAAATTACATTTAACAAAATCTTGAAACAAATTGCACAAATAACATCACACAAATACCACATCTCAACATAAATATGAATAACGATGAAATTTTAACACTTTAATACAAAAATTTGTAGAAATTAGAACTAGTTTAGTTGAGAAAATTTACCTCAAATGCTCAAAACAACCGGCTGAGGGGGCGGTGCAGTGGTGGCCGTGGCGGCGGACGGCGGCGCGGTAGGCGACTATGGCAGGGGAGGAATCCGATGGCCAATCGACGACATGGGCGGTGGTGCAACGGCAGCGCTTTCGCCCCTCTCTATCTCTCTCTCTCTCTTCAAATGTGGGTGTCGAATGAATTGCAGATCAGATCTGGATTCATTTAAGTGGTGTGGCAACGGAATTGGCGGCAAAATTCTGTTGCCAGCTCTAATTTTTTTAAAAAAATTCAGATTCATGCATGGCTACGGAATTTCCGCCCTATATTGAAATTAAATTAATTTTTTTTAAATATGGCGACGGAATATCCGTCCCCAATGTTGAAATCTGGGGACGGATTCAGCTTTCCATCGCTAAGTCAGTCGCGTAGTCTGACTTTTTCCTAAGACAAATTATCCGTCGACAACTCCGTCGTTATATTTGTCTGTCGCTGAATTCCATCGTTATTTGGTGCTTTTTAGTAGTGACTAGTATATTCATCATGTTATATTTGGATTACCTTAGTAATTTTATTGTTTAAATATGTTATGATTCTAAGTGGATATTAACATGTTAGTATTGTTTAATTGATTTTGTATAAGGTGTCATAATATCTTCGAGATAGTTTAGCATTCAAATTTGAATATGTGATCTTTATGATTTTATATTTTATGATCCAAATTTGATTATGTAAGATTACGAAGGATTACACACTTGTTATTTATTTGAAAGATATTCCGAAGATATTATTCTCAGATATCTTACGAATCAGATTCAAAATTGAAAAGTAGTCCTTAGTCTGAAAGTTAGCAGAGTAGGAAAAGTAAACTGATGAATCTTCAAGGGCCTGAAATACTTGTCAACGACTTGAAATTTGCTGAAGATGTTCTTTTTCTTATTTGGTTACAATGGCTACTTATCTTAAAGGATTTCAACAGGTTTATTCTATTGGCTATAAATAATGGGGCATTTGAAGTTTGGAAAAACACAAGAGAAAAAGACAAGCGCTACAATTGCAAATTAAGAGGAGGAATTGAGAAGAGTTTGAGCTTACATTGGCATATTTATCTGGTTCTCTACCAAAGAAGTGTATCTTATAGTTGTTATCTTTCTTTATATTGGGTTGAGTTGATTGGTCGAAGGGCCGACTATCAAAGTACGGTTGAAAAGTAACGTGTATGTTGGGACACCTAGAGTTGTAGGGTTAATTCGTAAGTTGTACGATTAGTGAATCGCATGTAAGCTATTGACTTAATAAAAGAAAAAGGTTCAAAATCTCATTGGTGAAAGGCGTTCGTGGGTAGAGGACTAGGCATGGCCGAATATTTATAAATAGCGCGTTTTGTCCACATTTATTTTTCAGCATTTCTATTTCAATTATTTTATAACTTTTATCATCACTCTATTCAACCCCCAAGAGTCATTTAACTAACCCAATCGGGCCAACATAAGGATTGAATTACCTGAAAAGATAAAAAGCTTGGAAAAAATAAATAAAAAAGTAGAAAATTAAAGGGTGACACGTAGCGTGTAATTTTATTATAAATTTCCCAAAAATGAAAGTTTTTGATCCAACTTGAATTATACTCTCAAAACCTGGGCAAAGATTTTGTTTAATGAATGCAGTAATTAGAAGAGAGAAAAACAATTTACCAACTAACATCATCTCTCCTAAAACAGGAAGCTTAATTATCAAATTAGTATGGATCAAGGTTGTCAGAACCGAACCGGTGAGTGAACCGGTAAGGTTAGTGGCTCAATAGTTGGATCAGTCCACCCGGATAGACCGGTTAAAACCGTTTTATCATATTTTATTAAATTATGAACAATTTGTTATTTATATATGTAAATTTTGAACTTAAATGAGTAGAAAACTTTTAATAAGTACTATCATAAATTTTTAAATTAGATTGTTTTAGTAATAAATGCGCAATACATTTCTTGAATTCCAAAACTTTTTATGAATTTCCTTGTAAGTAACAAAAATAAAATTGTTTAATTTAATCAAAAATCGATGAAGAAGTGGACCAGATATTAATTTGGATTGTTAATATGTAATCAATTAATAAAATGATTCAATGGATAGGGAGGAAAATTTAAATGAGTAACAAATAGAAATAAATTTGCAAGTGAATATGTAGCACAAAAGTTGTGTTGCTCACTTGGTAGGAGACCCAAGAAGAACTTTAAAGTAGGCAGAGGTTTAGGGTTCAAAGCTCCTTACAAACACATTGTAACTTTCTAACGGTACCAAAAAAAATAAAGACATGGGAGGGTCTTGAACCGGTCCAAATACCCAGTCCAACCGTCAAAACCGGCGGTTGAACCGGGTTTTGACCGGTTCTTGACCAGCTCAATAGGCCACTGGTTTATTGCCAGTGAACGGAGTGGACTGTTGCCCGGTTCGCGGTTGAACCGATCGGTCCGATCTGGTTCTGGTAACATATTGATATGGATCATTGTAGTATGTCAAGTACATATAGATGTCCAGATGAATTGCACAAAATATATTGATGTAATCGGTGAAATCGAAAGATTTCTGACAACACAATTTTTTGATGCCTAACATACTGAAATGACATTTGAAAAGAAATGTTTACTCATTTAAATGCTGTGGATAACGAGTCATTGGATATTATTCAAGCTGAGATAGCCAGTGTTTTGTTCAATTTATGAAAATTATGAAATTAATGGTTAATTCATAAATTCTTTAATCATAATAGGCCAGTCTCATGAATAATTTAGACAAAATAATTGCACCATATAAATATATTAGGCGGTATAGCTGAGCTGAGCTAGCTTGCGATCTGGCTCAACTTTTGAGTTGCAAGCTTGACGAGCTCAAGTCGACTAGAGCTTAAGCCTTATGCGTTTGCGCTCGGTAGGTCACCAACCCTAAATGAGTTGAGTCAACGAGTCCAACATGCCTGTATGAGCCTTCACTTAAATAACTTTTGTGTCAAGATAATTACTTGGATCGTTAACCACTATTCACAGTCCCAAGAACATGGTGTCACTTTTATCTTCTACTCTAAGTTTGATAATATCTGCTTTCTCCTCTCCCCGTCTTTAGAATTTAAACTTTCTTCTCATCACATCCATATGTAAACTCAGAGGTAAAGCAGTTGCACCATATGCAAACTTGCACCCCGAATCTTATTGCCTTTTTAGCCAATCCTAGAAATAATCCACATATCACCAATAGAACTTTAATGATTAGTCTGCTAGATAAATAAATTAAGTATGTTCACTAGTACGTTTGTATTGACCTCATTATACACCCACACCTTAAAAAGTGACGACCATATCCAAATCCTAAAAAGCAAGTTAAGCTTATGAATTATAATTGATCCTCAAAAAAGTCCGAATTATGCTCAAAACCTTAGAATATTCAATCTTAGGATTCCATTTTAGATGGATCTTAGACAAATCAAGGCTAGACTTGAGCCTTGGGAGAGTCAAGCTCGAGTTTCATTTTACCATATATGCCAGAGAAGCCACGAACTGATGCCAAGCCCGAATGCAAGCTCATGAATCGAGTTTTCTTGACAAGCTCAAACTCTTCTCGAGTACACCCCTATATTTAAGGCTCGATCACACGCTTGCCTTAGGTTCCTCCCATTTTGATTCTACAGGACCAATTACTCTATAATTGAAGTCTTTCCATGGCCTACCAGTTAAGGCCGTGTACAACAATAGTATTTTGAGTAGCGTTTAACTTTTTAACCAAGTTAATAACTAATCAATCAATTTATAGTGTTTGGTAACTTAGTGTTTGGATTAGCATTTCAAGTAGCGTTTAGCCTTTTGGATAATGTTTTTGAAAAATTAATAATGTTGGCTTTTGACATTTGAAAATAGCATTCACAATTTTGGGTCAAAAAATACCCTTTGAAAATTTTATATTTAGCAATTATCTACATTCTTCTACGTCACTTTCTATTAATCAGTTGATCTTACATCTAAATTTACAGAACACATTTACCTTAACTGCTCATCTAAGCAGTTATCCATTAATAACTAAATTAGAACTGCTATCTACTACTTGAACAACTAAATTTATCGAACAGACCTGACGTTCCCCGTGAAAGTCATCCATCAACTAGTCTAATATCTCACCGACTCTAACATTTGGACTAGGTCGCACACCTCTTCCCCTTTACCCAATAAGTCAAGATATCACGATTATCAATAGTGCTTTCAAAAGTACTGCCTTTCATGGAAATGGTTCAATTTTAGAGGACGGTGCATTTGATTTTTAGAGATAAAAGGAAGTCATAAGTTAATTGCAAAGAGTCGTCCTCCTAGCTCCCCCCCCCCCCCCCCAAAAAAAAACCTTAATTTTATATAGATTCCTCCCATCTCTTCTTATCTATTTTATTGGGATTGTTACTAGCTAGTTTGTAACCACTAATAAACCCTTTGATTAATTTAGTGGATTTAATTTTCAGTATTATTGTTGGTTAATTATAATAAATTTTCTTCCTTTGTGAGAGTAAGGTTTCCCTTTGAGCTAGGATTTCTCTCTTTATGAGAGTTGGAGTTTTCTTTTCTAGGACTTTATTTCTCGTCTTTTTAATTTTCTGCGAGTTATTTCTCTTGCCTATCTATGCAAATTTTACCAGGATTGTTGATTCAATTAGAAAGTATTTTTCTTATTTATCCGTTTGTTTCATTGGATATAATTAAGAATGATTCAACAATAGACATTCATATAGGTCGATTCTTCCAAGTTAGATATGTTACACACGTAGATACCTATTCTAAGAAACTATCCAATACGCTCGCCGATCTCAGGAAAGACAAACTGAAGTCGAAGAACGCGATTTGTAATCAGAATGATGTTGCAAGTACATAGTCTATTGCAATTGTATTTGCAATTACCTTTTTTCGAAATAGAGACTTGCTTTGATATTTTAGATTTATTGTTGCTCGAAAAATTATCGATGTAAATATAACATGATTTTTCATTAATAAATTTTCTTTTTCTATAAGAGCATTCCCAATCATAATTCTATTTTTTGAAACCCAAACTTGGCAGATCAATAAAAGTTCCAAGGTTTTTGGAAGTTGCGTTCTATCACTTCTCCAAGACTCCAACTCATGGAACTCCACTTTGAATCACCCAATAAAAATATTTGTTATGGACTCATTTTATAAGACATAACTCTTTTTTTTAATCATCTAAAAATTATGTTACCAAAAAAAATACAAAGGCAAAAATACATAAAAAAAGGATAACTCATGTGATGGAATGTTGCCCAATTCCACCCTCCGTGCTATTGACCTCAACTTCCCATGACAATTAGACAAGTGGCATCGTAGGGCCTGCATGTGAAATGCATTCCTAGCACGAGCGGCTCGCGAGGGAGGCTCGAAGCCACGAGTCGACTCACAGCATTTTTTCCCTTGCTTTTTTGTTTCTTTAATTTTAATTGTTTTTTTCTTTTTTTATTCTAAAAATAAAGTTGTATGTTGTAAAGTGGGTCTACAAGTACTACCTTATTTGAAGAGCCAAAGTTGGAAGTTTTACATTACGGGAAGGAAAACTTAAAAGCTGAAAAATTGACTCGTAAAATAATATAAAGACGGAAGGCTACCACTTATGAATCGAAATTTTATCTCACCGTTGCATTTGCTCTAAAAGAAAGAACAGTCGGAGAGAATTTGTCCTAATCATTCTAGTCAAGTGGATAGAAAAGGAATTGTTAGGTCACTTTCATGCGGTGTGCGTCTTATCAACCGCCACTTTACTTCACTCAAACAGGGGGTCGCGCCTATAGCCAATGAACGTTGGCATTGAAGTTTCATGCAATTTTACTTTTTAAACCACCGAATCATGAAAGGGGGTTGATTTTTCTGGAAAAGAAATTATGTTCCATATGATTTTTTTTTTTTTTTTAACGAAAACCACATTAAATGTTGCTAGTACTTGAAGTCTAACCACTTGCTTGATCAAAATAATTGAGGACATAAATAAAAAGAAGGTTGAGTGAAATAATTATTTTTTGCGCATTTGATTTTTGTTTTTAACAATATAGAACTTATTCGGATAAAATGTTAAGGAGTATTTTTTTTAATAAATGATAAATATGCCTACTTAAAGATTCATAAGTCTTCCCCTAACATTTCTAGAAAAGTTGATTAATTAAGAATGCATAAATTGGGGTAAGTGAAGGAAATCCAATGCTGTTATTTTATATTACCTTCAGTCTGTGCACAAATCAATAATATTTTTGAATTTTCTCTGAACACTATTAGGAAAATCCTTCGTAGATCAATATGTGTGTTTTCCCACATAAGACATTGAATAACTAATTAAAGACCTGTGAAGGAAACTATAGAATATCCTATTAAATAGCTGAGTTATCTCATAAAAACTACTGACAAAAACGGAAAAACCAATCCACAAATTTGACAATAGATGCTACTTTTCTAGGACATGACAAGTTCTTAGGCACACTCATGTGTAACTAGTCAATTATATTAGGGCCTTTCTTCAACAAACTAGCAAGTACATTGCATGTGGCTTTATTAATACACTCTTAAGAACATGTTAAGAAGATAGATGTGAACCCTCTTAAAAAAATATAAGTGTCTATTATATCTTGTAAAAAGGTTGGCTTTTAATTAGCTCTACAAATATTTTAGAATGAAGTGTTTACATGAAACCTCTAGTCTAGCCTATCGGACAGCCATTGGCCATTGGATCTTGCCACCCAATCCGACCCATTGTGATTGAAATAACCCCTCAAAAGCCCTCAATGAGGACCAGGGCTAAGTAAAAAGCCGGATACCCAGTTACGAACTCAGACCCGGTTCGGACCCGCCGGATCCATATCCGGACCCTGTTGAGTTGGTTCCGGGACTGGTTACGAAATCCTGGAATCGGTTGCAACTGGGTCCGGAGCCGGGTCCTAAAAACTTGGAACCGGAACTGGACTGTTACTCGGTTCAATTAGTTTTTTTTTTTTAAAAAAAATGTTTGAGTTACTCAATTAACCCTTGATATCAGATGTTGTTCTTCTGATGTCGCCATAATTTCTGACTATACGTTGCTATTACTATATCTTTTTTGTTAATGTATAATACTATGAGGAGATGATTTTTTTTAATGGTTGGATGAAACAAATGCTATTTATTAGCTAACCAATTGGACTTTAATGCATGGTAAATGCCTAGCTGTCACCCTATTAAATTTGATTTTGAACGATCGATTAGCAAGCTTGTTGGGTGTATTGATTCTCTCACAAAGTCACAACTATAAGCGAAAAATTTAAATAAAATAAAATAAAACAAAATAGGAAAAAATTATGAACCGAGTACCCAATCCCAACCGGTTCCGGGACCGGTTCCAAGAATCTCGGACTCGGTTCCAACCGGGACCGGGACCAGGTCCAGATTTTTGGACCCGGTTCCATGAAAATGAATTGGGTATCCGGTCCTGCTAAACTCGAATGGGGACTAATAAAACTACCCCTCCTAGGCTTGGTTAAGTTCCCCCTGTAACACGAGGGTTGCACAAGTTTTTGCTATTCAAAAGAGGCACAAGTCAGTCTGAATAAGCGAGAAAAAATAGACATTATCATGTCTAATGAACAAGCAACATTTCTCTAGAGACTCGAGAGACCTAGCGCGCGTCCTCTTTCTATCTCACTCTTCCCCACTCTTACATTCCTCTTCCCTTACTTTCGTCCCTTTTCCCTTCATTATCGTATGCAAGCTTAGCTCTGGCGTCTGCTGACTTTAGCATCATAGAGTCGTTTCCATGGGCAAATCCGAGTAGGCTCTTCGCTGGTCACACTATTGGAGGAGGCAGCTCCCACGACAGTCGCTTGAAGCTTACCACTTCTGCACTTCATCTTCGATGTTCTCCCATTCACACCGAACTGCATCCTCAACCCTAAAACATTAAGGACGTCTAGGTTGTCAACAATATCCCTTCGTGTAATGCTTTCATTATTATAATATAAGATATTTGAATAAGTATCTCCGACCTTTAATTGTTGGAGTATGAAGATCGGTATTATCCCACATTGATAAAAATATAAATAATACGAAAGTGGGTATTGTCCTACATTGATGAAATTGAAGGACTTGAGTATGTATATAAGCTTATGAGTTACTTCACTCATTGCCAATTGGTTTTGGGATGGAACCTCATTTGAGCTTGTATGCATGACTCTTTGTTAATTGCTCAATTGATACATAAAAATTTAACATTAATATTGATCCCTTTGGTCCTTTTATTTATACAAAAATAGACATTCAGTTACCCAGCAGATGCTTCTGAAAATTCAGTGACAACAAATCCTAGGAGATGTATTCCCTTTCTCCTAAATATAAGGTGCTTTCGTCCAAATGAAAAAAAAAACTATACGACACAGGGGTGCTTGGTTGTTGTCTATGTGGTGGCTTTTGATAAAAATTGACTGTTTAGGAACATTTTGGCTGTTTGATTGAGTCAAACAACTATTTTAAGTGTTTGATTAATAGCTGTTTAGAATGACTTCTTCATCCCAAAAAGTCATTTCTCAAAAACCTAAATCAAGCAGCCTTTCGAAATGACTATTTGAATTTTGATTTCCAAATGACCAAAATGCCTAAAGGTTGACTTAAATTACACCAATTGTCATTTCCAACAAAAAGGTTACATCATTATGTCAATTAATTTTACATAATAAATATTTTAAATATCACAAAAATTTCACCTCATATTGATAAATGAAAATATACTAATAACAAATAAAAACCATGTCCAAATAAAAAAAACAAATAATGTTATGGATCATAGATATTGCGTAAATTTTACTTTATAATATTAAAAAGAATATTAGATAAAAATAAGTACAATTAATTAAATAGAACTTCATGAATAAATGCTATCGTACATAGGATTGAGCAGGATTGGGTACCTGGTTCATTTTCATGGAAACGATCCCGATCCCGGTGGGAATTGAGTCCCAAAAACTAAAATCATGTCCAGGATTTTTGGAATCAAGACTGGATCTAGAACCGTGTACCTGGTTCCTAATTTTTTCCTATTCTGTTTTATTTCATTTCATTTAAATTTTAGACTTGTGGTTTTGATTTTGTGAGAGAACTAATAAATGCATCAAGCTAGCTAATCGATCGTTCAAAATCAAATTTAATAGAGTGACAGTTAGGCATCTACCATGTGTTAAACTCCAAATGGTTAGCTAACAATTAGCATTTCATTTCATCCAAGTTTTAAAAAAAATACCATCTTCTCATAGTATTCTACATTAACAAAAAGATTTAATCATATTAACATATAGACGAAAATCATGGTGACATCGGGAGAACAACACCTAATGTTAATGGGTAATTGGATAGCTCAAGCATTTTTTTTTAAAGAGAAAAAATTAATTGGACCAGGTAACGGATCCGGGCTCCGGTTCTAAGTTTTCAAGACCCAACTCCGAACCCGATTGCAACCATTTCCAGAATTTTAGAACTAGTCTCGGACCCAGCTCAGTCGAGTCCGATCCGGGTCCAGATTCGGGTCTGGAACCGGATACTCGATTTTTTTGCTCGACCCTAGATGTACATATTATTTAAATTTTAATATATAAATATTGAGAGGAAAGTAGAATACTAAAGAGTAAAAATCATGTGTATATAAATAATAAAATAGAGTTAAGGGTAGAAAATGAATTTTATCAAATAATTTTTACAAAAACAATCAATTTTACCAAATACCTAATGTAATAAGCTAATAGAAATAATTGATACAAACAACTAGCAGCAAATAAGTAATAGCAAACAACTAATAGCTATTTGCCAAACATGATCATAAAATAATTTTTTTCTGTGTATATGTCAGAAGTTCCATTTCACAATTTTAGCTAAGATAATAATATAAATAACACATAATTTTGTTGAACTATTGACTTCTAAGTATCATGAGATTTAATGCATTAATTATTATGACTCTAATATTTTTGAGCTTATTTTTAAGTACCATCACTTATGAATTTCTTACAATTTAGCCCTCAAATTACAGAAAAACCCTTATTATTATCCTTTTTAATTTTTAAAAAAATCAAACCCTGCTCTTTTAAGTACCCACAACACTGCCAATACACTATCCAATAGCGGAAACATAGTTTTTAGGGTTTTTACTTTAAAAGAAAAAATAAAAAATGACAATGATAAGAAAATTTATAAACATTAATACATTAAATCTTCAAATACCTAAAAATCAACCGTTCTAATTTTGTCCTATATAATCAAACTTGCCTCCAAATATGTAACTATCTTATACAAAATATTACATCCAAAAAATAAAAGTCATCATAAAACAAACAACACGATTAAGAATTGTACTCACGTAAACAGTACATTTCACCCCACAACTACGAATTGTCCTCATCATGGGACATCATTCGTTCCAATCATTCATATCTCAACACATGGTAACTTCTAAGCAGATGAGCTCTTGTACTACTAGCTCACACAAACAGCGCGCAAGCCAGCAGTGATGAAAATTTCAATGTGGGCATTTTGTCTTTGGTGTTGTTAAGAGAGCGTGATTATGCACATTTCCCTATTTGGTTATGTTCTTGTCTTCTTTTGTATTTAATTTTTCTTTGGCCCCCTTTTTATGGGGGGACTCATCAATACTAAAGTTGAACTTCTATCTCCCATGCATTTGGCCTTCTCCTATTGGTCCCATCCCATCCATCCCAAAGCCATCACCCTCCATTTTTGTTTCCACATCAAGGTTGTGTAATACAATTAGGCATCTAACTCATGGTGTGTCAATTTTTTTTTCCCCTTAAAGATAATCACAATGTATGAGATTGAGGAGAAGTTTTAATCCAAATTGTCATATAATTCTAAGAGATTTATCCATTTAATCAGCTGATGTTACTTTTACTGTGGTATTTATTTAAATTTTCATAAATATATTTCATAGTTTGTGTATGGTTTATATAGCATAAGGGCTCCCAAGGAATCTTGAATATGCATATTTTCATATATTAAAAGATTTAAGTAAGATTAGACTGTTTTATTTCAAGTTAGATTTGAGATGGGAAATGAAAGAAAATTATTAACCTTGCATATGGATCGACTTCTGTACGTAACAATGTCACAAGAAGGTTTCTAACAAATATATGATTTTATACAAAGTGTACTGTTGTTTTCTATGTTAAAAGGTTTCACTGTAATTTGTGAATATGTAAAAAAAAAATAAACCAAATTATTATGTAAAGAATTTACTTCAATACTAGCAAAGAAGCACATACTTTAGTGGCACAGTTGGTTGGAGTATATTCCCCAGTCCCCTCAGTGCAAGTCCTGAGAGACTGAAGTATTTATGCAAATTGAGGTTCCACACCATGTTCTCCTTTGAATTCAAAATCGGACAAGTAGTTACCTAAATAAAAATTAAAATAATAATCCTAGCTAATTATATCATGCATAATTTTAAAGGTGGACCAAATTTTCGCCCTTAGAAAACAAAAATTTGGGCCCCATTCTCGAGGTTGAACATCAACTTCAAAATTCACATCAAAGCAAAGACCATCAACATGACATTTTATATATGGAATTAAGTGGACGAAAATAAGTTATTCAATTTGAAATTCATTCATTCAATTCCGTGCGTGTATGCCAGCCAGGGCCGGCCCCTACATGAGTCAAGTATGAGTGGAAGAAAGTCCGATCCCTGTGATTGTGAATGAATTTTAAATGAATGAATGAAATGAATTGACAATATCTATCTATCTGTCTAATCTCTATATTGTATGTATGTGATGTGAATAATAAGGACAAATGCATCTCATGGTAATGCTTTCTGTGGATAGTTGTCACATGTACTTAATAACAACACATTACACCTACTTGGATCCACTGCTTGCTGTACTCATTTAGTGGGGGCTCAATCTAAACCGGGCAAATAAGTCATTCGGTTTGGGTACGAGTCGGATTAAGTTTGAATCGGGTCGTGTTTCGCGTTAAGTGATATTTCGGGTCGATTCGGTTTGGGTCGTGTGAATTTCGGTTCGAGTCGACTTGGGGTCGACCGATTTTTGGTCCAATACGCTTGTCATGCAAAAATAAGCAACGTTGTAAAAAATTTCGAGTCGGATATGGTTCGATTCGGATCAATTTGGGTTTCGGGTCTACTTTCGGATGAACCTATTTTAAATGTCCGATCGGGTATGATTACGGATCGCTCGGTTCAGATTTCGGGTCGCATGTCAATTTTGTCAGGTTTATGTCAATCTGTGAGTATCGATGACCAATTAAGTGGATGTGTCAATTTGAATTCGGGTTTATTTTGAAAAAATTTGCTTATTAATTTATTCAACTCTACTTGATTGGATATGAATTTAGAAGCTATTAATTAGAAGTTTATTATCAATGAACACATGTTAACTCCTTATGTATTTTGTTCAATCCAATCATGATGTGATCTAGAACTATCATCCTTTTAACTATTGCTATGAAGGGGAAATTTTCTTTGAAACAAAAGTGGATCATTAAGTATACTCGTTTTGTGCATCCGGTCAACATTTGAGTTACTTAGGGGCTCCTTCCTCGAATGTATTGCATTATACTTTTCTATAGTATAATCATCAAACTTTGGTTCGTTGGACACAATTAGTCCCTACCTTAACGGGATTTTTTTTTTTTTAAAAAAAAGGCACCTTAGGTTTGAAACTATGGAATTTGGGTATCGGAGAAATCCAAAAAAATTCAAAAATACGAATTTTAATTTGGGGAAAGAATAAAACTTTCTAGTGGATTGGATTATAATGCAAACGAATATAATCTAATTGTCAACTATCTTGCAAATATACTTTTTTTGATTTATTTTTGAGCTAAATTGAATTATTGCTTACTTAATGCGATGTAAATGGGTGATAGTCCTATTGATTGTAACTAATAAACACTATTGAGGCAAAATAATGTGATTTTTTTTGGGGATTTTTCTTTCATTGCTTTTGGTCCCTTAGCCTATACTTTTTGACTGTGACATATTTTTATCGTCTAAAGGAGTAAAGGGTGCATTTGCATAAGTAATTACGTTACTTTCTGTACTCAGGCCTTTACATATTCACATATTTTTCATTGTGACAATAATACTAATTAACTCTTTAGAATATATTAATAGTAGAAACAGGTAGGCAACACCGAAAATTATTGATCCAAGACAAAGAAAGAACTGAAAATTAAAACAAAAAAGTCTCTTTATTTGATAAAGATTATTATTTTTGCTTTTGAGTTTTTCAATTTAATTACCTTTTTTTTATCAGGTATAAAATTGTGTCTAAATTTCGATATATGTACTTATCGGAGGTTCTTTATTACCTTGCATAGTTACATAGATATATGTGTGAAGACCACATGTTTAAATTTGAGACATTTCAAAGAAAAGGACTTTCATACTATATAAATAAATCATCTCAAATTAAATAAAGTTTAAGTCAATAATTAAAATCAAAGATCTTATATTCAAGCAAAAATACATGGAGTTGGCCTTTTTTTGGGGGGGGGGGGGGAGGGCGAACGTCTAATTGTCTAATCTACGTGAAGAATTTGGTTGTCTAATCTACGTGAAGAATTTGGAGTAAGGCCATATGAAACACAAATTAAAAGCCTAGTGGTGGGAATGTTGGGCAACAATTATTGTCAAAAGCCAAACTAATGATGTAATTTAGATGGAGTATTTTATATAGGGTATGGAGATTGTTTCCTAGGTATGTAGGATGTTTGTTAAATACACGTGAGAACTTTCTTATTCATAAAGTATCAAAGTATATTTTAATATAATTCTTTTTATTTCAAATAAAGTATGAAAGTTTTGAGGATGCATAGAGGAGTATTATATGTAACCTATATTTTGTTTGAATTTTTTTAAGATTTATTTTCTTTCTTTTATTTAAGTGGGTCGTTAGAGTATTCGCAGCGTACGTTTGGAGGGTGGAACGCAGGCCCCATAGCAACACTAGTCAGGAGATGAGAGGCCAAGCAAAAGCATGCCACGCAGGGAGACACGCACAGTCGTTCTCCCCTGCAGGCCAACTTTTTATTTTTTTAATTTTTTTTGTGTTTTCTTTTTTTTAGTAAGTAAATAATTTTTAAATGATTTAAAAAATAGATTGTGTGTTATGAGGTGGGTCCATAACTAATATTTTTATTGGATGATTAAAATTCGAGTTTCATAGGTTGGAGAAGTGATGGAATGCAAGTTTCAAAATTGTGAAACTTTTGTTGACGTGGCAGACCAGAGTTCCCAAAACTGGAACTCTGGCTGGGAATGCTCTTAGAGCATTAGCAGCCATAGACACGCGAGGCAGGTGTGGGGCCCGTATGTTTGTTGCATGTCACAAATTGTCTTCCCGGCCAGCAAAGAATGCGTGTGACACAGGGGGAGAACGCCCAGGCATTTCTCCCCACGGGACAAAATATTTTGTCCTTTTGTGGTATATTTATTTATTTTTCTTTTTTTAAAATAAAAAATATTATTTAGGTAGTTTAAAAAATAGTTGTGTTATAAGGTGGGTCCAAAATAAAATATTTAATTCATTTGTCTTGGAATGAGTTCCATTGATTGGAAAAAATGAAGGAATGCAAGTTCTAAAATTGTGAAACTTTTGCTGACATAGCATGCTAGAGTTCCATAAACTGAAACTCTGATTAGGAATGCTCTTAGGGGAAAAAATATTTCAAGGTTCAAAGAATGCTTATTGGCGTTGTTTATAAATTATCCCTGAATAGAAATATAGAACCCTCATGTGAACAGCAAAAATCAAACACTTATTTCTCTTTAGAACTAAACTTATTTTTTGACAACTATTGTATATCAAGTTCAGTAAAACTTTTTTTTAAATGAACAACGGAAATCAAATATGTATTTATCTTTAAAACTATACTCATTTCTTACCAACTATTGTATATCAAGTTCGGTTGACTTTTTAATATCTATGAGTTTACAGAGCACATAGCAATTCTAGGTCCTAAATATATATATATTGACAACAATGAACATATGCAAAAATTTCAACTTACATTAACCAACGGGTTGTAGCGTGGACCGTGTGGTGGTAGCTCATTATGTCAATCCTTGATCTTTGAGAATGGAGAGCAATTTCTAGCCCAACCCTTTACCCTTAAGTGGAGCTTTCGGGACGAGTGGATTAGTCAATGCAATCAGTGGTGGATACCTTTGGTTAAACCAAGAAAAAAAAAAATCAACTTACATTAGAAAGCACTTCACATTTTCTCAACGCTTTTGACTGAGTATAACCAACTTATTTTATTTTATTTTTTGATTTAAATAAGCCACAAAGATAGTACAACACAATTGAGGAAGGGAGATTCGAATCCAAGATTTAGTATACTCAAGACCTCAATCTTAACTACTTGACTAAGATCTCATCGGTATAACCAATCTATTCATCATTAGATACATCCGTTGCTCATGTGCTATTACATAGGGATAAAGGTAGGATATTATTATAGGCAAGACATTAAAATGCTTTTTTATGTAATTCTACGCTTTTTTTTAATAAAAAAAGGAATACTTCAAATTAGGACTAAATGATCCAGCTTACCAGCTCCCTCCCCCCTCCCCACAAAAAAAAAAACAGAAGACATTAATTAATTAATTAATTGTTTAATTCGTATCCTAATATCCTAGGCAGTATTAATCTAATGAAAATGCAAAATAAATGTAATAATATTCTAGAGTGAAACCCTGGAGCAGATGATCAAGGATCGAATTTTCTTCCTCCTTCAAAATTCATTTTATTTATTTCGATTTGTGTTAGTTGAAAATTTCAAATATTTGAAAATAAAAATCTAAAATTTGCCTTCTTTTATCAGGTCTGTCCGTCTGGGGAAACACTTGACCCCCCCCCCCCCCCCCCCCGCCCCAAAGTCCATGGAAACGGCTTCAGAATCAAAGTCCATTTTAAATACTTGTCTCCATTCTTTCCTCTTTTTTTTTTTTTTTTTTTAAATCTCTCACCGACAGTTTATTTAATAAAGCCAATTGTAGTTATATATCCTAATTTTAAAAAAATTAATAATATTCTTAGAATATATATATATATAGAGAGAGATATATACACATACAATGCATATATATGTGTGCGCGTGCACACACACATACATACATACATATATATATTTTGAAGGCTGATCAAGCACTAACAAGATTACGGGTGATTAATTAAAATCAATTAACAGAAAATTCGGTTCGCAAAAATTGTGAATTGAAATCGAATTGAAATTTTCGATTCACTGAATTTTTGGATTTGGCAAAAATACAAACCGTAACCAAATTGGAAAAGAACCGAATTTTCAGTTCGGTTAACCGAATTTTCGGTTTCTTATCGGCTAATTATTATTCTAAACTACAATTAATTTTCAATTTTCAATACTTATTTATTTAATTTAACTATTTGAGACCTTAAATATTAATTTTTATAATATTGTATATTTAGTCTTATCTTTTTATAATTATAAAATCTATACCTGACTAATAAATAATCTATCTTTTTTAAAAGAAATTGAAGTTTTGATCCTACTTAACCAAATTTTGAGTGGGCGAATAGAAACTGAACCGAACAATATTTTTACATTCAGTTAGCCATACCGAATTCTTTTAGAATAATTGAACTGTTAATCGATTTTTTGGTTCGGTTTTCTAGTTAGCTCATTTAGTTGCCGATTTTTTTCTCACCCCTAAAAAAAAACCTTGTACAACTCATATGTCTCTTTGGATTGCTTCTATTTATTTAAAAAAAATGTGTATACAGATAGTAATTAGAGAAATACAATGGCGCTACTACTAAATAAAGCGGTATAGAAGTTTTTGATGATAATTTTTTACTACGTTAAATTTTGACTTTCATTTTTTAGCCGTTAACCATTGGTTTAAACACTCTTAAATTGATAGTTTAAGATATTTTAATTAGGACAACATATTCATGAAAGATTTAATTCGTTAACGATGTTATTTGTGGCAAAACATCAAACGACAGGGACAAAATCGCAATTTCAAGTACGTTTACATGATGGTCAATGGGTAAATAATTAAAGCCAAACGTGAGAGTAGTATAAAAATGATATTCCATAATTTCTAGACTATTTTATTTTGTGGTCAACTAATCTTATAGTGCTAATTAATGTGTCAATTACTTTTTTTTAAAGAAAAAAAAATGTTGATAAAATAGATCGAGTGTCATGCATAATCGAGCTCTAAGTGTCTTACACTTGATCATAAGTTTAGTTTTTTCGCTTCTTGCGTTATATTACACTAATTAACTTTACATAATTACATCTTATTTGAATTTACAAAGAAATAGATAAATATGAATTTAAATACTTGGTCCCAGTTCTGGGATGGAAGATTCATGCGCTATGTTACACTAATTAATTTCGCATGATTACACCTTATTTGAATTTTTTTTTTTTTAAAAGATCCATCTAGATTTAAAGACGTGGTTTCAATTCTGTGACTGAAAAGCTCCACTCTTTTAGGATTAACAATAGCCTGACTCCAATAAATAAAGGCTGGAAGAACCCCAGAAAAAGATTTGATGCCAATTAGAACACTTCACTTATTGAGATCTGCCAAAGTTACGCCCCCCCCCCCTCCCCCTGGCCAAGTAGAATCAAAATCACATTACTTTTTGGATTGGCCAGTACCAATTTTTTCTCCTCATTAGACACGGATTTTAAATTAAAATTTTAATTATTTCATTTTTTTTTTTTTAAAGGGTGCAAACCCATGGTAGACGTTTTGTATTTAATAGTTTGTTTTAGGAAGAAATTTGATAAGCAAACCATTTCTTTTGGGCATGATATAATCTGATATAATCCGATTAGACATTTTATTCAATATTTGCATAGTTTTTGTATTTCCAGTCTTGTTTTTGAATACAACATTAAATACATCTTTACTTTTTATATCAAACATTTCAATATGTTAAAATAAAAGGGTATTGAAAAAAGAGAATGTGAATTCACGTTAGAAGAAAAAAGATTGACAGTACTATAGCAGCTGGAAGGATAAGAGAGAAAGTACAACTTTGATTGACAAAGAGGATGGATCAAGAGGAAGATCGGAAGGGAAGAAGAAATTAGTTAACAAAGAAGAGTCTATTGCACACAGAGTGCGAACTTTATTCGGATTTTTTTAAGGGTTAGAATATTAGGATTTTTCGATCTAAAAAAAGGTGAAATTATTACAAAAAGATATCAGATCGGATGCTAATCAGATCAGATGAATCTCCTCCAAATTCAATCTGATTAAAGTTGGATTCGTATTTCTTTTAGCGAATTCGAATCGGATTATTTTTTTTAACGGATTCGAATTGGATAATTTTACTTCAAATCGAATCGAATTTGCATCGAATTCGGACCATACCATTATCCCTGGTAATAAAGTTATACTATTAGAATCCAAACCAGTAAAATACTTGCCAATCTGTCCTGTTATAAGGAAAAAAATATAAATTAAAATTTTTTAATACATAGATAATCTTTAATAAAAAGTAATACATAAGCTAATTAAACTAAAGGCTCTTCGTGCTTTCAAGAAATAAACTTGAAGGACAACATCGACCCATTTGACTTATAGTTTCGACTTTAATTAAAATACACACTTCTTTAAAAAAAAACAATCGAATTTTGTTTTTTGGAGTCTGCAAGGTAATACATAAAATTCGAAGCAAATTTAATCAGAATATTTCTGTGGTGTTTTCTATTTTTTTTTTCTTTTGCTATTCTATAGCTTAAAAAAGGGGCCACCCTCGGAATTATCTATGTTTGAATGGCGGGCTAACTTTTGGATCAATGTGGCTGTCTCACATTATTATCAAGTGACCAATAAATTTGCCTGAAAAGCCTCCTCCCTTTGTCCCGGCTCGTGATGACGTCAGTATGACTAGGAGCATATACTTGTTATTTTATTTCCCAACTTACCCAACTTAATATTACTTAAAAACCTATTTTATGTTGTTAGGAAGGACATCAAAAGTCAAAAATCTTTGGAATAAGTCAAGTTGTGAATCTGCGAAATTTTATCAGATGGTGTTGTTCTGGGCGGATGTTAGGACAGCTATAATAATAATAATAATAATAATAATAATAATAATAATAATAAGGTTTGAGACGCCTTTTTTTTCCTCTTTGGATTTGGGTGAAAAAGAGGGACTAACTTGAGATGTCATTATTTGGAATTGCGTAGATTGGCATCGGTGGATTTAAAAAATCTCGCAAATTGATTTGGATTGCAGGTGTAGCTCTGGCTGTACTGATCACGTTTTTGGAGGTAATAATCTAAGGTCTAAGAAAATAATGACTACACTTTCAACACCAAATAACTATTTCTTTTGACGTAAAAATATGACAACGAAACGTATTTGCTGGAAATATGGCATCGAATTACTAAAATAACCACTAAAACTAATGAAATTAGTTATCTAAACTCGAAAAGGTCCCAAATCAAGCATCGTATTAAACAAAACAGATTCTTTTAGTTTGTTACTCCTACATTAGATTTTACTTTTAAAAAGAAAAACTATTATAAAGCCCTTTACTTTCAAGATGTTTGCAATTCAACCAGTTGAATTATATGTAATTGCATTTGATTACTAAATTGTCGCGTGCATATGAAAAATTTGGACATATAATACCCGCAACTTCGTGCATTACACATTTACATGCCTCTTGAAGGACCGGTTCTTTTTGTTGGTAAATCTAAATTTACCAAACTCAATTCACATCAACCCGCTTCCTTCACGAACTTAAAAAAAAAAATGCCAACTTTAATCCAGTTCAACTAACTTCAATACACTTAAACTAACTTCAACTCACTTCTCATTATTTTAACCAACTTCGACCCATCATACAAAAAAAATTCAACCCACTTCAACCAACTTTAACCTACTTCAACCAACTTTAACCTATTTCAACAAACTTCACCAAAAAAAATACTCATTTCAACTTACTTCAACCCACTTCTATCAATTTCAACTAACTTTATCCATTTACCAACTCATATTTTCCAATGAAAAGGATGTATAAGCCCTAAAAATATATGTAAATGTTCAAAGACAATACTATCCTCAGATCTCAAATAAATTGAGATTTAAACTCCAAATTACTACATTTCAAAACCTCTTTAAACTTTAAATTAACAACATTCAAACTCGCTAATTAAAAACCAAGAGAAATATTTTTTTTAAAATAACTAAAAAGAATGGGTCAATAATGTAATTTCGGATGCTGGGGTTTCCTTGCATAGCACGTCTCTTCCTCCGGTGAGTAGGCGCCAGTACCAGTATATAGAGGGAAGCGCATCTCCAATTCACGATTTTTTCATAACACCCTTTTCATCTCTTCAACTGTTTCTCTCACCTCTTTACTTCTTCTTCTTCCGTCTTCTGTAGTGATTTTCTTCAGAAACTCAATTTTTGCCCCTTTCAGTTTCGTTTTGTATCAAAACTATCTCATCTTTCATAGTGTAGATAACATCAATTTAGGGTTTAGATCCATAAAGTAGTACCCATTTTGAGGAATTTAGGGTTCCTTGATTCCCATAATTTGGAGCTGAAATTGGTCTGTTTAATTTTCGTCATCAAAGCTAGCTTGCTCTGTTTTGGAATTTCCAGGTTGGGGGTATTCTTTGAATTGATCAAATTGTTTAGGTGTTGAAAAATAGGGGTATTAGGTTAATTAGAGAGAGAAGCCCCAGAATTCTATTCTTCCCAGTGTTTCTTAAGAGAGAAAGTGTGGCAAGGAAAATGGAAAACATGGGTAGTGGTGTTGTTGAGCAAGGGCCCATGGATTTACCTCCGGGGTTTCGATTCCACCCCACCGATGAGGAGTTGATCACTCACTACTTATCCCCAAAAGTTGTTGACAACAATTTCTCTGCTGTTGCAATTGGGGAGGTGGATTTGAACAAGTGTGAGCCTTGGGATTTACCAGGTAAGTATCTGCCTTGATCGGGATCGGTCTCTTTGCTTGGCAGAAATCGGCTGTCTAAGCGGGATCCATACTGGTGGTGGTTGTTTTATGTTGACTTTTGTGCTAATTTGATCAATTATTTTGGTTGAAACAGGGCAGGCAAAAATGGGGGAGAAGGAGTGGTACTTCTTCTGTGTCAAGGACAGAAAATACCCAACTGGCATGAGAACAAACCGGGCAACCGAAGCCGGGTATTGGAAGGCCACTGGCAAAGACAAGGAGATTTTCAGGGGGAAAGCCCTTGTGGGTATGAAGAAAACCTTGGTTTTCTACAAGGGTAGAGCCCCGAAAGGCGAAAAATCCAACTGGGTCATGCATGAGTATCGCCTCGAGGGCAGAACCTCTCTCCAAAGCCTCCCCTCAAATGCCAAGGTATACCCATGCATCCAAATTTCAATTCCTTCTATCTCCCCTGTTTCCCCTCTGTTTTCCCCTGCTTTCCTCTGTTCCTAGTTCTTTCAATTGACATGCCCTTTTTTTTGGGCTTGCAGAATGAGTGGGTGATATGCAGGGTGTTTCACAAGAGTACAGGGGGAAAGAAAATCCCATACATGGGGCTAATGACTTCGAGCTCGTTTGGGAACGAGTTTAGCCCTTCCGGTAATCTGCCACCATTGATGGAATCATCTCCTACCATGGGTGGCCAAACCAAATATGGCGTGCCCCACGTGTCCTGCTTCTCCAACCCACTTGATCCTTCCGGTGCCCAAACAAGTCATAACAACGCTGATGAACCCTCTTTCAACGGGTTCATCAACGGCCATCCGTTCCATCCCCTGCCCTCAATCTCAAACCCCTCTGATTACTTCCCTAGGATCGGGGGAGGGAATTTGATTTTCCCACCTCAAACGAGTCACTTCCCGGGGAACTACATGATGTCCGAACAGCAAATTCTTCGAGCCATTCTCGAGAACCATGTGGCAGAGACAAAACAGAGCATGAAAACAGAGGGGGTCAATTGCAGTGCTTCACAGGACACTTGTTTAAGCAGTGATATGAATGCTGACATCTCCTCCGTTATCTCGAATTTCCACATAGGTTCGAAACCGTTCGACGATCCTAATGCCCCTTCTACCTCCAGTGGCCCGGGAGGGTTGGATGATTTCTTGAATTACTGAAGAAATTTGATGCAAAAAAACATGAAGTAGGAAGAGAAGCAGAGGAGGCGGTACGAACAACTAGGAAGGGATGAAGAAAACAGAGGAAAACTTTACTTTTTATTGCCACTTTATAAGGGTTGTATTAGCTAGATTAGTGTATAGATATCTAAATTCAATTAGGAGGCAGATGAGATACTATTTTCTGTATAATAGTAGTATACAATGTGTACCAACTCTAGTTCTCCTTTTAAATATGTTGATGGGTTTGTCATTTGATGAGTGCAATATGTCAGACTGGATGCATAGAAGGTTCAACCCATACTAGATTCAGTTTGGTTGCTAACTGCCGTGCTTTTGGAGTTTTCTTTGCTTTTGCAGCGGAAATTGGTGATATTTTAGGAGCCCATTATTTGCAATGAGGTTCTGCATAATATTTTCTCATAAATAAATTTACAAATTTTCTATGAAACGTGAAGTTTACACCTAAGGATTATTGGAATGTGTTTTCATGCGTGAATAGATATCGTGAGCTTAAAAAAAAAAAAAAAAATCCCCGATATCGCATTCATCAAAGGGTCCAAAACCCAATGCTAAATTCTTGTTGTTAGACATATTTTCTTGTTTTTGGTTATTGTTTTTCAAGGAGTGGACAGAAATAACTAAACTTTTGAGAGGTTTGAACGTCAATTCGACTTTTGAAAATAGGCCTCATCACTCCGAACTTAGTATCTATGTATTTTCAATAATTCAACATGTATCTAGTTTTTAAAAGCTGAATTATTATTCTCCGAACCTCTCAAATTTGGATTATTCACGTCCAAAATATGTTTTGGGAGGATTTTTTTTTTTTTTTATCTTTTTGGAAAAGTTATGATTGAATTTAGAGAGGGGTTGGCTTTCATATACTTTCCTATTTATTTCAGGTTGTGGGGGCTAGAAATGAATATTCATGCTGTTAGAAATCTACCAATCCCTATCCCCCCCCCCCCCCTTCTCTCTCACTATTAAAATGCATGAATCTGAAGCCATCATAGGAGGATAAAGTTTGGTGAAATGACCATTTCCATGACCTGACTCATGGGTTACTCCCCTCTCTTTTGTCTTTATTTCCCCTCAATTATATGGAAAAAAACAACACTATTACAACCATCACTCTATCTAAAGGGAGATTATTTCTTGTGGACACTCCTACAAATATGTTGTGTTCTCTCTTACAACTTATAAGTGTCTCATTTTTGCTTTATTTTCAGGTTTTTTTTAAAGACTGAAAGAAAAGTTTAAATGTTATACATGTAATGTATATAGAGGTAAAATGACACATCATGTTGAATCGATTAATAGAATGGAAGAGAGACAGGTAGGGGTGGCAATAGATCGGATTCGGATCGGATGAACCGTCATTTGCATCCATACCCACTTTCATCCGCCTAATCCAATCCATTCATTATCCGCCAAAATCCAATCCAATCTATCCATCCACCATTCAAGGGTGAAAACGGGCGGATCCGGTTGTAAGCGGGTGATGAAAGTTTATGTGTATATGCTAGTAAATTTATGAGGAAAAAAAATAAGCTTTGCTACTTGAAAAGTTTAGAAAATATATTTTAGGTATAAGAATTGAATAAGTATCGTATTTGTCATATTCATTTTGATGAAAATTATGAAATTAACAATATAATCATTCAAAAATGGGTAAAATTTAAAGGACAAATATAAAAAGTGAACTAATTGTAAATAGAAGATAACCAAGTAGATGATTCATTGGGTGATAAATTGGGTGACGGGTCAGATGGAACATCGCACGGATTTAACCCAATAAATTAAACCATCATTTATCATCCATCTATCATCCATATATTATGGATTTTTACCTACTTTTTCAGATTGGATGGAACGGGTATTTATCTGGTGTAGGTAAAATTACCACCCCAAAAGACAACAACTATTTAAAAAACACAAGTTTCTTAATAAAGTGAAAAAAAGACAAAGGGCATGTTTGGTGAAGAGCCTTTTAGCTCCAAAAAGAGGTTTTTGTGCCAATTTGTTGTTTGACCTTGGTCAAAAAACTTTTTAGGATGTTTGATCGAATAACTTTTTGAATTAACTTTTTGAACCCAAAAAGCTAATTTGTAAAAAGCTCTTTGAATGAGCTTTTTCAATGAGCTTTTTACTATTAATCATTATAATTATTATATTACCCTATAGTTTTTGACAATTATATTCAATAGAATGAGGTAATTTTATCACTATATTTATTTATTTTTTGTAGGAATCCTTTTTTATTTTCCTCATCTCTTCTATTTCGATAGTTATTTCATGGGTTGGATTGAGATAAACAATTTTTCCTTTGTTAGGGCATTGAAGCTCCTACCTACTTTGAAAATTAGAGATAGTGATCAGATGTCTCTTTTTTTTTTTTTTTTCCCTGTGAAAAGGCTTTAACTTTTAACGCGTTCTCTAATTTAATCTATAATTTATGTTAATTACTCTTACATAATGAATAAATATTCTTATGTCAAATCATTTTCACTAGTTTCAATAAAAATTAAAATTTTCTAGCAAAAATATTGTGATAATAAATAATAGATTTTGGTGAAGGTATAAATGTAAGTTTATATATCACACAATTCATAATTCATAATTTTTAATTCACATCAAAAATGAAAATAAATATACAATTAAAACAATTGTGCTATTAAAAAAGTATTGAGATTATGTTATGGGTATAAGTGGAATTTTAACAAATGACTTTATCAGAAACAGTTAATTTTATCAAATACTTTTTTTAAAGATAGCTAATATAATCAGTTAAGTCAAACAGCTAATATAATCAGTTAATAATTAACAGCTAACAGCTAATAGCTGATTGCCAAATACGGCCAAAGCATTTAGTTTCGTCATTTCAATATCCAATTTGGATCCAAGTGCTTCTGTTGTCTTCCTGTCATAAACATTTATTTAGATTTGTGGTATTCTTTAAGAGATTTACCAATACAAAATGCTCAGAGTCGAATGAATCTTTTGTTTTTTCTTTTCAAAAAAAAAAGTTAGATTATTATTTTTTTTAATTAAGTTTAAAGTGTTCTGCGTGACTTTTTTTTTTAAAGTTAGTTATTAGTACTTAGTGGTTGATTGAGGACCCCAAAATACCACGTTTTCGTCCTCGTCGCCCCACACAAGTTCACATTTTTTATTTGAATTTTGTCGTCTCTATTATTGTGAATTAATGCCTTATATTCAAATTTCAGTACAACATATTAAAGATAACATAGTTGTCTTATTGCATGGATATGTTGGACTAATTAACTAATGTACCGTATATTTTTTATTTAGTACGCTTTTTCTAAAATATATTAATTGTTAAAAGAAATTAATAAAAATACATTCAATCAAGGTTTACATATCTAATTACTCGAGATTGGAAAAAAAATGATTTTGAGACATATGTGTAGACTTAAAAGCATGGTCTAAATTCGTTATTATTATGTATGAGGCTCATATCGTTCTTATTGCCGCCGTTACTATGGTTATTAAATTGTAGAAACTATTATATTGATACTGGTAATAAAAGATAGAAAAAGTTAATTTACATAAAATATACTAATAAGTCCGTTTTTAAGTGACGTTCTCGATCTCTTAACACAACTTTAATTTGAGAAAGATTGATTGCAACTCTGTATTTTATCCTCTCAAAAATGTAAATAATTTATCGAAAAGAAGAAGCAAAATCTTACAAAAACAAGACAAAATAAATATAAAAAGCAACATGACAACTCTTACCCAAAAATCTCAACCAATCTCACAACTAAATGGAGAGATAACCATTGAAAAAATAGATATTTTTGTGGCATTTAATTTGACCCATTCAAATTAAGAGTGCTAATGACAAGGATTATCCCAGCAAAATCACCCTCATTACCAAACTTTTTGTTGGTTCATCCCCTCGTAACATAATTTGGTTGCACTGATTTTGCCATACTTCATGTCCCAAGTGCCTCAATCTATGAATGCGATGGGAGGCAAACTAATTAATCAGAGAATGTTATCTCAGCTCTTACGTAGGGTAGACCATATAACATAATTATTTCATTAATTCATTCATTAATTTTTGGGGTTTGATAATGTGAAAAGAACCCTGTACTATAAATGATAAACGTGGGAATATTGTACGTACCAAACAGCTAGTTGCTACCCTATATTTGTACAGCTCCTAGTGATATAAAACTGGCAAACTCGCAAAGTCACATGAATACTCAATGTACCTCATATCAAGTGCGGGCGAATCCCAAAATAACAATTAGTTAATTCAATTAGTAAAGTAATTATAAATTATTAATAGGAATATGGGTTTAAATTTTACTTTCATTAACCTATACGCCTTCTTTAGGTTACAGCTAAAGATAAAATTTTTGAAACTAATGATAGAATAATTTTTGGATGTAAAAAGATAGAAATTTTTTAGTATTGGATCCTCCATTTCAGTGAAGTCGCGCTCCTGTTGACCTAATAAGAAATAAAGCTCTCTCATCACAGATTTTTTTCAATTCATAAGACTTGAATCCGAGGTATTACTCAAGAGAAATAAGTGCCAAACCACTTGAACCAACCTATGCTGATAAAAAGATAGAAATTTTGATTAAACTACATTCCATCCTTGCTTATTCTTGTTATCTCGTATCATGCTTAAAAAAAGAGAATAAAACAAATATTTTTTTGAAAGACGGTAAACTTTTCTACTTGCAAAGGAAGAAAGAATAAGAGCATGTTCTCTTCGCCTTATTTTGACTGAACTTATTCTAAAATGAACTTATCTGAACTTATTCTGAATTTATTTGTTGAACTTATTTTAAACTTATTCTGAAACTTATTTACTGAACTTATTCTGAACTTATTATAGAATAAATTTATGAACTAGTTTGCTGAACTTATTCTGAACTTATTTGCTGAATTTTATTCTGAACTTATTCTGAACTTATTAATAAAACTAATTCTAAATTTATTCTAAACTAAACTTATCTGAACTTATTATTCAAAAAATAAATTGAAGAGAACATGTCCTAAGTTAATTCTTGTGACTGGGGAAGTTTGAATCTTAACCTTAGTAGGTGAGTACTCCACCATTTATGTAAGGATTCAAATAAAAATAATTATAACAAAATGGCAGCTTGATTGTTTTTGGTAGCTAGCCTTGGCAGCCATTGGCTTAAGGGTTTTTTTTAAAAATTTTATTTACGGATATTTTCATGTACGTACCCCCTTCAGGTTTAGTAAAATAATCTTTTAATTATCATATTTTAAAAGTAGTTTTTACCCCTTTGCATGAAATGATTTTAAACCAAAGTGACAAAAATACCTTCATGCTTGTAGATTTAAATTTATACATAAGAAACAAATGAAAACTTGATTAACATGAGAAATAAGTTAGTAAAAAAAATGAGAAAATTAAGAAAAAAGAATAATTTTTAAAGTAAGCATTCTTAAAAAAAATAAATTCTAAAAATAAATTTAAAATAAATATGAAAATTAGTATATTTAATGAAAAACGTAGGAAAAAAACCATCTGATTTTGTTGCCATTTTGCTTGCTTGGGTTTTTTGGCCTTGTTTTAATGAGTTTCTTCATTATATTTCTAATTATAATTTCTAAAGCTGCAAAATGGAAGGGCATTTTGGAAAACTAATTTGAGGTTTTAAATTGTTTCATTACAAGTGAAGGTGGGTAAAAATTAATTCCAAGATGTGAGAGTAAAAAAAAAAATTTCACTTTACATACCTCAAAGGGATTAAATGTAAAAATACCTCTTATATTTTTTTTCATTGGTGCAGTGTATGTCAGGATTTAAACCTAAATATTAGCATGGTAATAATTATTAAGTACTTCACTAATCATACTAACTATTATTGACGAGATCATGATGTCTGACTGAATAATAAGAATTGAATAGACGGTCTGCATTAATTCATTTTGATTTTAAGTCATATGTACATAGTTTTATCTGTGATCGACATATATGGAACTCTCATAAGGGTAGCTCAGTAATAAAATATTTATTTGACAAGTAACACGAAAATTCGCTTACAAATTGCAAATTCAGAAAGCCAAGTTGAAATCAGACGGCTATATCAGCAAGAAATCACACGCTCCCATACATACAAGACTGTCTAGCAAACATATCTTGATCCTGGGGATTATTTTGGGAAGATGAAAACACACGTAATTGAAGTTAGAATAATTTTTGCAACCTTTTCTGACTTTCATGCTTACTTATGTCAATCCATACAAGACTGGCGTTGGCTTGGAAAACCACCTAATAATTCATCACTACTCTTCAGTCAAAAATTATTGCCACGTTTTCTCTACTTTTTTTGTTGTGTTTTCTTCTTTTTGTTGTTTCTCCCCTTTGAGTGGGGTGGGTTTTTTTTTTTTTTTGGGGGGGGGGGGGGGGTTTGACCATTGGGTTTTTCCTTGCATTCAAAAGATTTTTTTTCCTTGGTGCGTTTGGCAATAATATTTAGGTATTATTTAGGTGCGTTCGATCCTTAGAAAATTTGGTGGAAAGAAAAGTTGAAGGAAAAAAATGTGACGGAAAAAAAAAGTAGGGAGAAAGTGGGTTTTTTTTCTCTTGTTTGGATTGAGGAAAAAAAATAAGAATTTGGATGAGAAATTTGAATGTTAACGAGTTACTTAAATCATGTTGATATTATCTAAGCAGTGCAAGGTTCGAGGAGGTCGGGAATTTTTTTAGGAACGTTTCCCAAACTTTTCTTACAATTTTATGAGAAAAAATTTATCACTTATTTCTAAAAATTTTTCCACCGAATTTTCCTCCATGTTTTTTTCTTGGTGATTTTCTCTAAACCAAACAAGAGAAAAAAAAATTTACTTTCTTAATTTTTTTCTTCCCACCAAAATTTCAAGGTATAAATAGAGTTTAGTGTTTTGATCAATCTAAAATTCTAATTAGTTAAATATTAATGCTCGATAAATTAGATTTTTGAACTAACAATATTCTAAATAATGTGTAACAGTTTGAACAATATTTCTGAAATTGAATATTATTCTATATATATCTGCATACGGTATCTCTAAATTAGTGTTGTGTGTTAAGCCATATATCCCACCTCGGCATCTGTTACAGCTGAATACATAGCTTGTGTATAAAAGGATGTCATTATGTAACTAACCCACTGATTCTGACAACTCAATGCAACAGACTCTCTCTCTATGCTTTCCTTTCTTTGGGTTATCTCTTCTCCTTTTTCTCAAAGTTTATCCTGTAACATGGTATCAGAGCTATGGAATGAGATCAATTTTCATTCGGCCTTTACACAACAATCAATTGCTTGGTTGATTCGATTGCTCGTTTGTTTCAGTCCATTCTGATTTTCCTTTGCTTTTCTTTCAACGTTTCTTGAACAAAAATTTCGTTCAAGCTTCTGGTATCGGTTTCCAGAAAGCTTCAATGGCACAAGATTACTTGACAAATCCTTCTCACGTCTTGCTCCTTCATCCATCAGACAATCCTAACAATGTTCTAGTCAGCAATCCTCTTGACGGTCGAAATTATGGCCACTGGAAGCGAGCCATAGAAGTAGCATTGATCGGCAAGAACAAGATCAAGTTTGTTCAAGGTACTTATTCCAGACCTGATTCCTCCACACCTGATTTGCAAGCTCAATGGGATAGATGCGACAATATGGTGTTGGCCTGGATTATGCACGCTACGATCAAAAACATTTATGATAGCATCATGTTCTCAAACACTTCACATGAAGCTTGGCAAGAACTTGAACAGAGGTATGGTCAGGCTGATGGAACTAGAATCTTTGAGGTACAGTAAGAACTGTGTTCTATTGCTCAAAATAATCTTTATGTTGTTGACTATTATACTGAGATAAAGAAGCTTTGGGATGAGTATAATGCAATTACAACAATTCCTCACTGTTCTTGCGGCTCAGAATGTGATAGTTTGAAGACGATTCACAAAATGATTGACAATCAACAGCTGATGCAGTTTCTTATTGGCCTAAATGATGTCTACAAAACTGTTCGAGGAAATTTGCTTATGATGAAGCCTTTACCATCCCTTAGTCAAGCTTATAATGTAATCTTGCAAGAAGAAAAACAGAGAGGCTTTAGTGCTGCTTCTCACATTGTAAGCTAGTCAGCAGCGTTTCAAGCTCAAATACAGTTTGGACCAAGACCTGAAAATGCTTTGAAAAATGAACACACTGCACTAGCAGGACAACAGAGAAGCACTTACAGCTATGCCAACAAATCCAAGAATGATCAAAATATGTCTTCGATAGTACCTAGGATTGACAAAAGGCCATATTATTACTGTGATCACTGCAAAGTCCCTGGACACTCTATTCAAAGGTGTTTCAAGGTACATGGATACCCTCCAGGGCATAAGTTGTACAACAAGAACAAGAGAGTGGTAGCAGCAGTCCAGGCTGATCATACAAGCAGCCATATAGAGTCTTCTCATACACCATTTAATCAATCAGCTCTTACAGCTCCTTCCAGTGCTCCTGTGCCATGATTGACTGCAGAACAATACACACAATTGATGGCTCTTTTGCAGAAAAACTCAAGTGAAAGCCTGGAAGCTTCACATGCTGGTTTTATGGCCGGTAATAGAATCTGCTTATTCTCCTCATTTGGGAAAAATTCCTGGATCATAGATAGTGGAGCTAGTGATCACATTAGTCCAGATTTATCTTTGTTCTCTAATGTGAACCTGTACTCCAGCAATGTCATATCACAATGCCAAATGGATTGCCTGCTCAGGTAAAGCATATAGGGACTGTTCAGATTGGTCCAAATTTATGGTTGAAGGATGTGTTGCATGTGCCTGATTTCCAATTCAATTTATTATCCATCAGCAAGTTGACAAAGCAAACTGGTTCTCAAGTCCTTTTCTCACATGAGTACTGTTTTCTTCAGGACCACACATTGCAGAAGGTAGTGGTCCTTGGTAAAGAAGCAAAGGGTCTATATTGTTTTGATGCAAGTCTAGAAGACAAACCTACACAAGACAAAAGATCCAGGTTCCAGCAACTTTCTTCAAAGACAGAGGCAGCAAAAACAAACAGCAGTCTGAAGGACAACAAAAACACAATGATTGGTTGTTTTTCTTCCACAGAACTTTGGCATTTTCGTTTAGGTCACCCATCCTTTGGGCTTCTCCAGCACTTGGATCTACCAGATTGTAATAAAGTACACAAGGCTTCCATTTGTTCAATTTGTCCTAAAGCCAAAATGCATAGATTACCCTTTCCCCTCAGTCATACAAGGGCTTCCAAGTTGTTTGAGCTACTTCATGTAGACATCTGGGGTCCTCATCCCTTTTGCACTTACAATGGCTGTAAATACTTTCTCACTATAGTTGATGATTTTTCAAGGGCTACATGGGTTCATTTACTTTCACACAAAAGTAATGCCTCTACTCTGCTGCAAGCCTTTATCATCTTTGTAGAAAAACAGTATGATGCTAAGGTCAAGATTGTAAGGAGTGACAATGGTTTGGAATTTCACAATGGGTCTATATAGCAGTTCTACAGGGAAAAAGGCATTGACATTCAGGCCACTTGTGTTGATACACCCCAGCAAAATGGGGTTGTTGAGAGAAAACATCAACACTTGCTTCAAGTCACTAGGGCCCTAATGTATCAATCTAATTTGTCTCAAAAATACTGGGGTGAAGCCTTGCTCACTACTACTTACTTGATCAACAGGATTCCTAACTCTTCAATCCAGCACAAAACTCCTTTTGAGCTGCTCCATGGTTCACCACCTCAATATTAACACCTTAAGGCCTTTGGATGTCTTTGTTATGCCTCTACTCTCAAGAGAAATCGAGACAAAATGCAACCTAGGGCTACACCATGTGTCTTCATTGGTTACCCTAATGATCAGAAAGCTTATAAATTACTTGACCTAAACAGCAAGAAGATTTTCACCTCCAGAGACGTCATATTTTATGAAACAATTTTCCCTCTTCATACTACTTCCAATAAATTAGACATACCACTTCCCATGGTCTTTCCAGATCCCATTCCTACAGATTATCCACCTTTATCCTACAACTCAGATTCAGACATTACTGATGCCAGCTACCTTTTGTCTACTGATTCAGTGACTGAAACTTCCAACCATACCCACCCTTCTCCACCTAACACCTCTGATTCTTCTCTCTGTAGCAACACCTCACCTATTCCTACCACCAGAAGATCCACTAGACCCCATAAAACCCCCTCCTATTTACAAGATTATCATTGTAATGCCATCATACCTTCAACATGCCTACCTCCAACTCATCATGCCATGGTTTCCATAATTTCTCAATATACAGAACCAACTTCATATGAGGAAGCTTCAAAACACCCAAGCTGGGTTGAAGCCATGAATAAGGAAATACAAGCACTCATCTCAAACAACACATGGGACTTTGTGGACCTACCTTATGGAAAAAAGGCAATCAGCAGCAAATGGGTATATAAGGTAAAGTTACGTGCTGATGGCACCCTGGAAAGACTCAAAGCCAGATTGGTCATAAGAGGTTTTACTCAACAATATGGGGTGGATTATCAAGAAGTGTTCTTCCCTGTTGTTAAAATGGCCACCATAAGAAGTATCATTGCACTTGCTGCTGCTAGAGGTTGGGGTCTTTATCAACTAGATGTGAATAATGCATTCTTGCATGGGGAATTAGATGAAGAAGTCTACATGGCTGTTCCCAAAGGGATTCCTAATCCCACCAACAAAGTGTGCAGGCTAAAAAAATCCCTATATGGGCTTAAACAAGCCAGCAGACAATGGTTTCATAAGCTCAGCACCACTCTCATTGGCTTAGGCCATCAACAATCCAAAAAAGACTATTCCTGTTTTTAAACAAATCCAGCACTGATATCACCATAGTTGCAGTATATGTGGATGACATTCTGATCATAGGGTCAAACAAGTTTGAAATAGATCATGTTAAGAGCCATCTTGACAAATGTTTTGGAATCAAGGATCTGGGTCCTTTACACTATTTTTTGGGAATAGAGGTTACCTACCTCCCAGAAGGCATAGTACTTAGCCAGAAAAAGTTCACACATGAATTGCTACAGGCCATTGACATCCCTGATATGAAACCAGTAGCAACACCCTTGCCAATTAACTGCAAACTCACAGCAGAAGATGGTGCCTCTATAGCAGACCCTACACTCTACAGAATTCTGATGGGGAAACTCAATTTTCTTTCCAATACAAGGCCTGATCTCAGCTTTGCAGTACAAACACTAAGCTAGTTTATGCAAAACCCCAAAACCACTCATATGCAAGCTCTGCTCCACACATTGAGATATGTCAAAGGCACAGCAGGACAAGGTCTCCTCCTCAAAGCATCCGATCAACTCAGCTTAACTGCCTTTTCAGACTCAGACTAGGCCTCTTGTCCATCCTCTAGAAGGTCAGTTACTGGCTATGCGATCATGTTAGGATCATCTCTCATCAGTTGGAAAAGTAAGAAGCAGAGTACAGTGTCAAAGTCTTCAAGCGAAGCTGAGTATAGAGCTATGTCCCAAGCAGCATCAGAAGTCACATGGCTAGTTAGACTGCTTGAAGAGCTAGGGGTTCACTCCCTCAAGCCAGTTACCTTGCACTGTGACAATCAATCAGCCATTCACATTGGAAGGAACCCCGTCTTTCACGAAAGAACAAAGCACATTGAGATTGACTGTCATTTTACCCGAGATAAGGTTCTTGAAGGCCTACTGCAGCTCAGTTACTTGCCCACTACTGATCAGTTAGCTGATATTCTAACCAAGATACTTCCCTCTTCACAGCACAAACACCTATCAACCAAGCTTGGCATGGTACTTACTTAGCCCCATTCCAGCTTGCGGGGGGGGTGTTAAGCCATATATCCCACCTCGGCATCTGTTACAGCTGAATACATAGCTTGTGTATAAAAGGATGTCATTATGTAACTAACCCACTGATTCTGACAACTCAATGCAACGGACTCTCTCTCTATGCTTTCCTTTCCTTGGGTTATCTCGTCTCCTTTTTCTCAAAGTTTATCCTGTAACATTGTGTGTTGTCAAGCTTGTTGACCACTGTATTATAGATCATTTTTTCTTTTTTTAAAACTTTTTAATCAAATTTGGGTAAAATAAACATATGACATTCCACTACAGGCTATATATAAGAACCCTTCATAATTCCCCTCATTTTTCTTATCAATAAGAAAAATAATGCGTAAAAATGACACCCTCCTTATTGCCAAACCGATGGTACTGTTTCCAATACTAAGCAAAATTACTCATTAAGGGCCTGTTCTTTTCGTAGGTAAATTGGAGATGGTAAAAGGGTGAAGTGGATTGAAATAGGTTGAGGTGGGTTGAAATAGGTTGAAGTGGGTTGAAGTAGTTGAAGTGGGTTGAATTTTTTTATGTGATAAATTGAACTTGATTAAAATAGTGGAAGTTGGTTGAAATAGGTTAAAGTGGGTTGAAATGGGTTGAAGTAGGTCGAAGTGGATTGAAGTGGGTTGAGGGTGGTATTTTGGAATTTACCACGAAAAGAATAGGTCCTATATCCATTGAAATTTTCGACAAACTAAACTATTGATTTAATGTTGATATCATCTATGAGTCAAAATTCAAAATGTCTTAGTATATTTTAATATGTTTCAACATGTTTCAACTTGATTGAACAACAAATATTAATAGATATTTTCATAAGTGCTAAAAAACATGCCCTTATAAAGAAGTTTTGATTAAGTAACGAGAGGAACAAAATCTACGGAGAGATACAGCACCAAGTTACTTATATATTTAGATTAATGATAAACACTTATAATTTTCATGAACTATATAAGTTAGAAGTAACTTATATATTTCAATTAGTGATAGACACTTATATTTCATTAATAAATAACTGTGCCCTTAAGGCTTAAACAATGTCCCGTAATATCGGTGCTATACTTGGTAGAAAGAATAGAAATTAATGGGAGCCAATGAGCGTGGACAACTTAGACTTTGGGTTTATAGTCTAAACTTGAATTATTATCTTTGTCTTTGATCTCCCCTTTGTCGTGATCAAACAATTGTCAGCTCAAATAGGGCAGAGCTTTTCCAATGTAGATCTTTTCTATTTGGAAGACTGATCCTTAAGTTTTATTTAAGTGAAACAAGAACTAAATCCTTTAAACTAATATGTCGGGTATCGGACTTTGGAGCATGAAAGTGGGTATTATCCCGTATTGATAAAATACAAAGAATATGAAAGTGGATGTTGTCCTACATGGATAAAATTAAAGGGCTTGAACTTGTATATAAGCTTGTGAGTTACTCCACTCATGGTCAATTGGTTTTGTGTTGGAACTTCATTTGGGCTTATATACATGACTTTTTGTTTATGGCCTAATTGATACATAAAAATTTAACATTGATCTTCCCTTTGTCGGGATCAAACAATTGTCAGCTCAAAAAGGGTAGAGCTTTTCCAATGTAAATCTTGTCTATTCGAAAGACTCGATCCTTCAGTTTTATTTAAGTGGATCAGAATGAACTAAATCATTTAAACTAATATGTCGGTTGTCTGACTTTGCATCATATGAGACTTTTGATAGACGATTGAAGATGGCCGCTTATCAGAATTAAGTCATCTCTTGATTACTAAAGAAATAAATTGAAAATTCCCTAGTATCATGGTAGTTTGTGATGTGTGCATGGCTTAGAAAAGCATGAAAGTGTGCCGACCATATATGATTTTGAGATTAATCATCATCATTAACATAATTTTCATTCACCTACTAATCAGCAATTGAAATCCACCACCCCATTGGATGGTCTGGTTTGGCCAACCGTCATGTCCTAATTAACATTGGTTTCTTTTCAAAACTGTGATCCGACTATCATATTGTTTGAGTTAATTGTTGATTAACCCTAGTTCATACATGTAGAATCCCCCGTCTTTAATCCTTATTAATTAGAGTTAAAGGTCGTTAGTTTACGAGGAAGAAAGCTTCCTCAGGTAGATTTTCTTTGTTCATAAGATTTAAAACTGAAACGTTATTATTAAGGCACTAAATCTCGAACCATTTGAACCCATCTATTGAAGTTGCCCATACATTTATAGCTCTTTAGTAATCCAATATCACACTATCATCAGCGAAGAACTAATGTGAAACACGGGGCGCATGCATGGTCATCACGACATCATGGAGTTCTTTGCAGTGAACAGCCTGTGATATAAGGTTGGAGAATGCGTTAGCACACAAAAGGGTGAAATAAGGGCATAAAGGGTCAGCTTGAGAAGGCTCAAGACAATGTCGCAACACCTCTGACTCTAACATTCAAGACAAAAGCATAGGAGACTGAAGAAATGCACTGGACAACTCTATCAATCACGCCGGGGCAAATCCCATTCTCCTCATCACCGCTATTAGGAAATCCTAATCCACCCTATCATATGCCTTGCTGATATCGAGAATGGCACAAAAACCCCTCCTCCTGCTTATCTTCATCCTCATGTAATGGAAGACCTCAAAGGCCATCGAAACATTGTCAGCTATAAGTCTTTTCGTAACAAAGGTATTTTGATGCTCTGATATCAAACCTAGAAGCAACACCTTAAGGCGGTTGATCATCGTCATCTTTAATAGGATCTTATACAAGATGTTGCTGTTAGGAAGAAAGGGGATAATAGGATGTGACAATGTAACAGAATTCAACCAAGAACACAACGCAACAATGAAAGAAACAAGAATAAAGGACACAGGGAATTTTACGTGGAAACCCAATGTGGGAAAAAACCACGGACGGCGACAGCACACCGACAAATTTCACTATGAGCAGAGTTGTACACCACAATCACTTCAGTGATTAAGAGCAGAATTACAATACTCTCGATTGTATTCTCTCACAAATAACCTCACTCTCTCAATGTGTTTTCTATTCTGGAGTGTTTTGAAACAAGGCCCTAGACCCCCTTTATATAGGGTCTGTGAGGTAGGGTTTCCCCCTGAAAAACCCTTGCTGCCGCCTTCCAAAAACCGTCACCAAAGCGCAACCCTAGCCGCCACTTTAAGGCGGCAGAAAATTTCCCCTGGCACGGTCGTGCCGTGCCATGTGGCACGACCGTGCCACATGGCACGGGCACACCGTGTCACTTCTCTGTCTGCTCTGTTCTTCGGTCTTCTGTGTCGCGGCACGCCCGTGCCCATGCAGCATGTTCACCCCGTGCCTAAACCCGAGATTTTGGGCCACAAAACCCAACAATCTCCACCTTGGACCAAAATCTCCAGTCTTCAATTACCGTCGTCGTCGTCACACCCCAAGGGGTGATGCCCCCCTAGGGGGCTATGCCCCGCAGGGCTTCTCAATGACTGTGAACTCCCACTAAGTCCAAGCAATGCTCGAACTTAGCTGCAGGTAGTGGCTTTGTAAGCATGTCAGCAGGATTCTTTGAGGTGTGAACTTTCTTCATCATTATTTCTCCTGCAGCAACTGTGTCTCGTACATAATGATACTTGACGCTGATATGCTTGGTCTTCGAGTGGTAGGCATCATTCTTTGTCAGATGTATGGCACTCTGACTATCAGAATATACCACAGTAGCAGATTGTGGTATCCCAAGCTCCATCACCAGTCCCCTTAGCCAGGTGGCTTCCTTCACCCCTTCAGTAGCAGCAATATACTCAGCTTCTGTTGTGGACAGAGCTGCAATAGATTGTAAAGACGCTTTCCAAGAGATAGCGGCCCCACACATGGTAAAGATGTACCCAGATATGGACCTCCTCCTATCCAAATCACCAGCATAATCAGAATCAACATACCCTACTACATCAGATGTAGCAGCCTTGTTTCTATCAAATACCAGCCCTTTCCCCACAGTTCCCTTTACATACCGTAGGATCCATTTTACACCCTCCCAGTGGTCCTTTCCAGGATTATGCATATATCTACTTACCGCACTCACAGCATGTGATAAGTCTGGTCTGGTACAGACCATGGCATACATCAAACTCCCTACAGCACTAGAGTATGGTACATTGGACATTCTACCGATGTCCTCTTCTGTTTGCGGACAGTGTTCCGCAGACAGTCTAAAATGTGCAGCAAGAGGGCTAGTCACTGCCTTGCAGTCCCTCATATTGAACTTGCTTAATACCTTCTCAAGATATTTTTCTTGAGACAAGTATAATTTTCCCTCCTTTCGATCCCTGTGAATCTCCATGCCCAGTATCCTTTTAGCTGCACCTAAGTCTTTCATTTCGAATTCCTTACTGAGTTGAGATTTTAGCATGCTAATCAGGTTTTTATCTTTAGATGCAATTAGCATGTCATCAACATACAGTAGTAGATATATAAAGGACCCATCACCATATTATCTAAAGTATACACAATTATCATATCTACTACGTATGTAACCATTATCAATCATAAACGTGTCAAAACGTTTATACCACTGCCTAGGAGCCTGCTTGAGTCCATACAAGGACTTTTTCAACTTACATACCATGTGTTCCTTATCAGGAACAGCAAACCCTTCAGGTTGCTTCATATATATCTCCTCTTCCAGCTCACCATGCAGGAAGGCTGTTTTTACATCAAGCTGCTCCAACTCCAAGTTAAACAATGTCACAATGGATAACAATAATCGAATAGAGGTGTGTCTGACTACAGGAGAGAAAACCTCATTGTAGTCTATACCTTCCCGTTGGTTGCAACCACGAACAACCAACCTTGCTTTCCACCTTGCATCCTCTACCCCAGGAATGCCCTCCTTTTTCTTGTATATCCATTTGGCAGTTAAGGCCCGTCGGCCTTTAGGCAGGTTACATAACTCCCAAGTCCCGTTTTTCTGCAGACTTTCCATTTCTTCTTGCATAGCCTGAATCCAGTTGGGTGAACTTGGGCAGGTGATGGCTTCAGTATAATTTGAAGGCTCAGTTCCTTCAGACACTTCCTCTGCAACTGAAAGTGCAAATGCTATCAACCCTTCATCATCATTGTACCAGGCCGGTCTCTTGATCTCCCTGCGAGGACGATCACGTGCTATAGAGTGCTCAACCTCCTCCTGAGGTTGATTAGTGCTGATAGCCCCAGGCCTAGTGACCTGGACTTCCCTCATAGTTTCCTCAACAGCTCCACCTTGAGCTGTAGCAGTCTCCAGCTCCACCTCCATGCTGGTGTCTTGCTGAGTTCTTGCGCCAGTAGAAGGAACAGCAGCATTCTTTCCAGAAGATAATATATCAGACTCATTGAAAGTAACATCCCTACTTTGTATTACTTTCTTAGAATCAGGACACCACATATGATACCCCTTAGATTCACTAGCGTACCCCAAAAACATACATTTAACTACTCTAGGTGCTAGTTTTCCCTCATTTACATGAGCATACACAGGACACCCAAATACCCTGAGATTAGCGTAGTCAACAGGATTACCTGACCATACTTCTTCTGGAATTTGAAACTCGATGGAGGAGTGTGGTGATCGATTCACCAGGTAGCAGGCCGTAGAGATGGCCTCAGCCCAAAACGCTTTGCGATCCCAAAGCCCAGCAGTTGAAAGCAAACACCGTGCTTTCTCTAACAATGTCCTGTTAATTCGTTCTGCGACCCCATTCTGTTGTGGTTTCCTGACCAAGGTTTTATGCCTGGCTATGCCGTTTGCTGTGCAGAACTCTTCAAACTCAGATTCAACAAACTCCAGGCCATTATCAGTCCTGAGTTTCTTGATCCTTTTGCCAGTCTGGTTCTCAACCACAGCCTTGAATTTCTTGAACATTGAGAATGTCTCGTTTTTCTGTCTCAAGAAATACACCCAAACTTTTCGTGAGAAATCATCAACAAATGTTAACATGTAACGCTTACCTCCCAGTGAAGGTACCTTAGAGGGACCCCACAAATCAGAATGGATGTAGTCCAGGACCCCCTGAGTACGGTGACTAGCCTTTGAGAAACTTACTCTTTTCTGTTTCCCAAATACGCAGTGATCACAAAAATCCAACTTACCCGTACTAGTGTTACCAAGACAACCTTTCTTACCCAGAATGGTCATCCCTTTCTCACTCATATGGCCCAGCCTCATGTGCCATAACATCGTCTCATCTTCTGTACCTATCGCAGCTACTCCTGTAACTGTGGCTCCCTGCAGGATGTAGAGACTACCCTGCCTCAGTCCCTTCATCATCACCATGGCTCCTTTAGCCACCTTTAGAGCTCCATTATCCATGACAGTTCTGCAACCATTAGACTCAAGAGTTCCCAAGGAAATCAAGCAACGAGTCATATCAGGAATATGACGCACTTTAAACAATGTTCTAATAGTGCCATCATGGGTTCTGATCTGAACTGTACCTATCCCTGCAACCTTGCATTCACTATCATTGCCCATAAGTACCACCCCAGAATCCACAGACTCATAAGTAACGAAGCAGTCCCTATGAGGACACATGTGGAATGTGCAATCAGAATCCAAGACCCAATTGTCATCCACCCCTTTCCCAGAGGTGGTAGCTAAAGAAGTAGCAAGCAGAACATCCCCATCTGACTCAGACTCTACCACACAGTCAGCAGTAGCAGTTTTACCCGTTTCCTCATTCTTGTTCTTTGGCTTCTAACAATTAGCCTTTATGTGACCCAATTTTTTGCAAAAGTGGCAGGTTTTATTAGCATGAGGATTTCTCGATTTAGAACGGCTCTTTCTATTACCGTTTCCTTTTTTCTCAGTTGTCCTACCCCTAACAGCCAGCCCTTCACCCTGGTCAGCATGAATGTCATGGTCAAACTTTTCTTTTGAAAGAAGGTTAGCCTTGACATCCTCAAATGATATAGTATCCGTGTTACTATACAGCATGATTTCTTTAAAGTGTTTATATGAAGGGGGTAGTGAGACAACAAGTAAGATGGCTTTATCCTCATCATCAATTTTTACATCCAGACTTTCCAAATCAACTAGAATTGAATTGAAATCATTCAGATGTTTCTGGACAGGCGTACCTTCAGCCATACGACAGGTGTACAACCTTTCTTTTAGCCTGATTTTATTGGCTAGACTCTTTGTCATATATAGTTCTTCTAACCTAGCCCAAAGGTCAACAGCAGTTACCTTATCAAGAACCTCGCGGAGCACGTGAGGTGCCAGACATAGTTGTATGGCTGAAACTGCCTTCAGCTCCGGTTCCTCCCATTCCTCATTTGTCAACTTCCCACGCCTTTTCTGCTGATCTTCAGCCCACTTTTCATCCGTTGTGCCTGTAGGTTTGACGTGAGGCCCCTGCAGGACCTTCCACAGCCCGTGCTGGATGAGGACCGTCCTCATCTGCACCTTCCAGAGATTAAAGCTAATCTCCCCGTCGAATTTCTGTATGTCCACCTTCATGATTGAAGACATCCTATAACCTAACTCTGATACCACTTGTTAGGAAGAAAGGGGATAATAGGATGTGACAATGCAACAGAATTCAACCAAGAACACAACGCAACAATGAAAGAAACAAGAATAAAGGACACAGGGAATTTTACGTGGAAACCCAATGCGGGAAAAAACCACGGACGGCGACAGCACACCGACAAATTTCACTATGAGCAGAGTTGTACACCACAATCACTTCAGTGATTAAGAGCAGAATTACAATACTCTCAATTGTATTCTCTCACAAATAACCTCACTCTCTCAATGTGTTTTCTATACTGGAGTATCTTGAAACAAGGCCCTAGACCCCCTTTATATAAGGTCTGTGAGGTAGGGTTTTCCCTTGAAAACCCTAGCTGCCGCCTTCCAAAAACCGTCACCAAAGCGCAACCCTAGCCGCCACTTTAAGGCGGCAGAAAATTTCCCCTGGCACGGTCGTGCCGTGCCATGTGGCATGACCGTGCCACATGGCACGGGCACACCGTGTCACTTCTCTGTCTGCTCTGTTCTTCGGTCTTCTGTATCGCGGCATGCCCGTGCCCATGCAGCATGTTCACCCCGTGCCTAAACCCGAGATTTTGGGCCACAAAACCCAACAGTTGCAAAGGCTAATAGGTCTATATTGATTGATATGCTTCGAATCCTTTACTTTAAGGACGAGCACAATATTGGTGGAATCAATCTCTTATAGATTAATGTCTCCATGCAGTAGCGGATCTAGACATATAGAACTTGGGAGTTCATATATTAAACTACAAATTTTAGAAGTTTTATATATACTAATCTAACCCCCTTCAAACTGCAGCTCATTAGAGTTTTTTTTTTTTTTTTTTTTTTTTTTTTGGTTAGAGGTGTCCATGGACACCCCAACCCGTAACATAGATCCACCTATGTCTCCATGCCAAGCGCCCTTAACAAAAGACACCACATCACCTCCCACAACTTCCCAAAAATTCTTGAAGAAAATTGCATTCAGTCCAGCTGGATCGGGTGCTTTTGTAGGATACATATGATTCAAAGCTTTGTGTATATCCTTAGCAGATGACTCCTGCTCTGGTAGAGAGCATCCATCTCGGTAGTAACTTTGGGGGACAAGCCCTCAAGGGCCTTATCAAAATAGCACATGACATGAAAAGATTATGAAAATAACCTACCACCAGTCTCACAACACCTTCAATGGACAAGACACTCCCTCCGTTTTTGTCCTCCAAACCTATAATGCAGTTCCTCCTCCGTCTAGAGTTCGATTTGTGGTGAAAATACGCAGTATTTTTATCATAATCTTTTAACTCATTTGCATGTGCCTTAAAATGCCACAATGATTCTTCCTTGCAGTGTAAGTCATCCAGTTTGGTGTTATGATGCTTCCGAACCTTGGAATTATTAGCCGGGGGGCAGTTTTTGTGCAGAATTCAACATTTTTTTAGTTTTCTTGATCTGATGTTGTACACACCCGAATGCTGCATGACTCCATGACTTCAAAGGTTCAGTGCAAGCTTCAATCTTCTCGCAAGGCTCATCCCCTGGCATCACTCGAGCCAAGAATCTCATTGAAATCACCAAAAAAGATCAACGGCGGATTAGTGATCTCCCTCAGCTCCCTCATACGCTGCCATGTCTGGTGCTTCTCTGCACTATCCAGCCAACCGTTTATACTTTGCTGCATACTAACTAGTTTATACTTGCTGCATATTAACTAGAAGTCCTCACTTGATCAAGAATAGTCGCCAAGAAATGGTGATCATAGTAGGAGACAATGCTCGTATCAATGTTGTTCCACCAAAGACCCAGTCCACCTGATCTTCCACTGACTACTTAAGTACACTCCATTTAGAAATCCACTTCTCGATTTGATGGCAGTAAGGCTGTCATCAACATGTGGGGTCTCCATTGCGGACTTAGATGAGCACGTTTTCTTGTTTAAGTTCAAGTCTATGGAGGATGTTAAAAGGGTCTACATGTGGGATCTATGGATGATCATGGGGAACAACCTACAGGTGGGGTCTACGTACGTTTTCTTGTTTTGGTGGTGCCATTTAACATCACAGAGACACAAATGGAATAATACAAGGCTTACGTTTGGAGACAGATCTTAGGGATGATGGTGGAACTCTCTTCAGGATGAACGTCCTTGACCCCGTCTGTCAGATCTTTCCTCTAAAGCAGCATGGTAAATTAGCCAATTGGACATATATCTTATTGTAAGACAATCTTAAATGCCTTATCTTATCATAAGTTAACATGTTTTATAATTTAAAACCATAAATTTTTCAATGATTATATTTAATTATGAATTACTAATTAACCTTAAACATTTATCGACCGACAAAGTATTAAATGATACCCTAATCGCATTAACCCTATCCGTAAGTATATATGATACGTGTATTTTCAAAATATGATAAATTATAGATAAAAAGATGATTTTATACAATTTATAAGTGTTGAACGGTAAATTTACCCATTTTACGTGCTTCTTTCACCCACTTTTTGCTCGTATAATAACTTAATTTATAGGATTTTACCTTGTTTTATTTATATTTTGTAGGAAATAACTCCAAATCAAGCAAACGTCGCAAGAAGGGACGAAGACGAGACAAAACAGCGAAAACCGAAGAAAACCGGCAAAATGGGGCAAAACCGGGAGAGACGGACCACCGTGCCAGCAATGTGGCACGGTGTGGCCGTGCCACCTCCCCAGATCGTCGGGCTCTCGGTTTTTATTTAAGGCTTCGTTCGGGCGTTCTTTGTGGGGGGTTCGTTCGTTCGGTCGTTCGAGATTTTTGCTCTGGCGATTTTGTAGGTTAGTTTAGGTTAGATTTTAGTTAATAAGGGAGATTAGTTTAGGATTGAAGATTGTAACATTGGATTCAACATTTGGATTTCAAGTTCTTCATCAATTCAAGACTAAGTTTTCTCTTCTTTTATCTCTCTAGTTTTTATGTTCTTGTTATTTATGTTTTGTTGATTTTGATTCTTGTATTTGTTTTGTTTGATTTATATGTTTAATTTCCTTGTTAATTTATGTCATTTACTTGTTTGAATTCATTTTATTTCATTTCCTTTGCTTTGTTCTTCGTGTTCTTGCACTTGTTTGGTAGTTTAGGTTTTGATTCGTTTTTGATGTTTAGTTGGTAGATTGTGTTGGCTTGGGTTGTGATTAGCCTCTTGATGGATAATTAATCTTGTATTTGGCCTAACCATACCCAATCTATGCCTAGAACCTAGAGTTTTCCTTCACGCCTGTCAAGTGTTCGATGAAATGCCTGAGAGGGCTTCCACCCATATTTTTTGGGCGATTGACTTATGTTGAGAGGTGAGGTCAATTTGCTAGTGTGGGAGAGGGAGTGGCCGAGTTCAGGACACGAAAGTAGTATCCGAATCGAGCTAGGTCCGGGGTTGCTAGTTTTGTGGTCTAATTCGACTAACCCCCCGAAAGTAGGTGGTTACGCGAGTTAGACTAGCTCATGACCCTTGAGAGAGGGCTTGGGTGGCCTTTGATGGTGCAACTGACCATCTCTAGTTCGTAGTGTGGTTTGGGTAGGTTAGGACTCGTCTTGGTTAGTTGGTTCATCCATTGGTAAAATCACAACTCCAAGTCGCTTGTTTCTGTATTTGTAGCGCAGTTTAGCTCCCCACTCCTTCACCCTTCGATTCTGCCTAACTCGAGACGCTTTAACTAGCCCTGGTAGTTGGAAACACAATTCCCTGCGGACGACACCCCAAGTACTCAACGATACACCTTGCACTTGGGGTTTATAAATATTAAAACTCTGTTTTTCTTCCAACAAGTTTTTGGCGCCGTTGCCGGGGAGTTGGCGTTTTTCAATATTGGGGTTTACTTCAGCATTCGAGTCTAGGTTTTTAAAAAAATTCAAAAAAAAAAATAAATTAAAAAATCAAAAATTTCAAAAAAAAAAAAGTCTCTTTTCCACTTCCCTCAATATGAGCATGAATTGTTTTGGCGATACTATAATAGACTACACGCTTTTCTTGCTCATCGTAGTTATTGTTTGGAGAAGTGGAAACTTTTGAATACAGTCTATGAGGGTGTGAATTATGAGACCCGTGCTCTTTTAGAGTATTGGGATTTCTGCGCTAAAGATGTTAATGAGGCATGTGATTTTATTGATTGGTTGGCGCGGGATACTTATGAATTTGAAACTAGTTGTTCTGATTCTTATACGCCACCCCCTTGCATCCCTGATTATGACCCTCCTGTGTGCGAAATTTACCATTGTTCTGACCACGCCCGTACTTCTTGTCCCTATCATATTTCTAATGAAGGCTTCGCTAGACTTAGCAATATGATAGAGACAATGAATAAGCAACAAGTTGAGTTTGCTGAGTTTGTTAATAAAATGCGGGAGTATGACCTATCACCCGAGACTGACCCTAGTTCTAGTACTCTTAGACTTGATGTCAATCTGTGTGATGATGGTGCGTCTTTTCCTCCTCTAGAATCCGGACTAGAGGACGTACTCGACCTTCCCTTGACCACTTCACTCACTATTGCTTCATCCTTTCCTAATACCCTCTGGGACAACACTGCGCTTATCATGACCTTTCCTGATACACCTTCCCCTTTAGCTCAGTCGACGGAGTTCAAGGTAGGTGAGACCTTTGGCGTTAGCGCTAGTGTTGAGGAGGATGATAGTAGGTCTGAGTCTGACAATGTTTCTATTGAGGTGCATGCTTTTTATGGGACTCCCACAGGGACTTCATGCATGGATGTTATGGTTGCAGGACCAACTAGTCCTGATTTTATTGATAACATCTTCCCCACCTCTCTTGCTACATTCCATGCTTCCTCTTCATGTTCACCACCCTCCCATTCCCCTAAGTGTTGTGATTTGTCACTTATCGATCCTCATGTGATACTCGAGGGGAATGTGATTGACTATTCTGAGCCTCTAGGTACTTTTAGAGGGTATGACCCCCTCCTTGATCCTTATCATCTGCACCTAGAGGGCATGCCTAGAGAAATCGCGTTGACTATTGTATTTGATTATTTTACTGATTTCTCACAGGTATCTGGTGAGTTTAAGAGGGCACTAACTTTGTTTGCTCCATCTTTATCAGTGTTCTCTTACTCACACCATTCTGAGCCGCATGCAGCAATGCATGATAAGCTCCTACGAGCTTTGACTGCATCCGAGCTGACGATTCGCATCTTGAGCGGCAAGGAGTGGCTGATGCTCCTTAAGTCATCATGGCATAGTTCGGGTACATTCAGTACCCGACCTGTTATACTCGTTCTCACTCTTCTCCCCCCTTCTTTTTCTTTTTCTTTTCTTTCTTTTTGTTTTTTTTTAGTTGTGGATATTAGGATTGTGTTTTTGGTTGGTGATCATCTTGTGGTGAAATGTGGATGTTGCTGAGCCGTTGTTGGCTATGATCACCATTTTTGTATTTTTGTGGATTTTTTTATTGGGTTGTGATTGGTGGTGTTGATGGCTTGGTATGTCCTTGTTTTTGGTGGTTAGTTTTGTATATATGTATGGTCTTGTTTTTAATTTTAGTGAGTGTTTTTGGGAGAGTGTACTAGCCTGTGTCTATATTGTGCAGGTTTAGTGTTGTTGTGTGTGTTTATTGTGTTTTATATGTCTTGTGTTTGATTTTGTTTTCTTTATTTTTGTGTGTTGGTGATGACTCACGGCTCCCAATGAGGACATTGTGAGATTTAGGTGTGGGGGTGGGGTCATCTCCCCTTTTCTTTTTATTTTTGTGAAAATTTTTCATTTTTGTGTAAATTTTTCAATTTTTTCTCCTTTTTGTATAAATTTTTCTTTTCCTTTTGAATTTAGGGGAGTTTTGTACTATTTTGATCAGCCTTGATCTCCGGTACCTTGACTATTAGCTCGTATATAAGTATAATGTGCATGATAGATATTCACCCCCAATCTGTCGTTTTAGGTCTCAGTTCTAACCCCAACAGTCCACTATAATTTTGCAATCCAGTCCTGATTTATGTATTATCATCATCCTATATTCTTAGTCTTCCATGATTGACTCCCCCACTTGTCTACTGCACAGCTCCTTTTATATGTGCTGGCACCCCCATTTTCCAAAACAAAAGCAAAAAAACAAACAAATTCAAGCGCTACTGGGTGTATCCCTTTGAGGCGTAACATGAGTTTGTATTGAAAAAAAAATAATAATGATGGAAAAAAAGAAAGTGGGGAAGAAAAGAGTTGGAAATGACAAGTACCCCTTTGAGGCATGCGCTACTGGGTGTTACCCTTTGAGGCAATACTGCTACTGGGGAAGCCTGCTTTCCATGCTAGCCATTCAAAAAGGTAGCTTGTGTCAATTGCGTGGGATTGAGTCTGATTTTGGTAGGCTTAGTGTTAGGGTGATGATACACTTGCACACAGGCACCAGGATGGATTCATTACTTTCATGCGCGTGGGGTGAAAAGTTGACGTCTGGATGCCATTCTTTGGGATGATGTGCCCTGAAATGCATATAATGCTTGTGTACAGACTGATATTTGAGCTACTAGGTGGTTTTGGTTGATTCGATTGTGTACAGTTTATCCCAATGTATATATTGTGTTTTGCCATTTTTATTTTTCGATTTTTGTTTCTCTTTTCTTTGTTTTTCCTTTTTGAGATTTTGTGGGTATATCTTCTGCAGACCCTCACAAAACCTTACTCGTCCACTTGGGGTGACTAAGGGGTTTAAAGGGCTTGTTGCATATGCTAAATACAACCGTGATTCCTACAAAAGTGAGTTAGTTGTTTACTTTAGTTTTTCTTTTATTTTGCTCGAGGACGAGCAAAAGATAGGTGTGGGGGTGTGTTGAATGGTAAATTTACCCATTTTACGCGCCTCTTTCTCCCACTTTTTGCTCGTATAATAACTTTATTTTATAGGATTTTATCTTGTTTTATTTATGTTTTGTAGGAAATAATTGTAGGAAATAACTCTAAATCAAGCAAACGTCGCAAAAGGGGATGAAGACGGGACAACACAGCGAAAACCGGCGGAAACGGACAAAAGCGGCAAAACCGGGGAGACGGCCCACCGTGCCAGCAATGTGGCACGGTGGGGCCGTGCCACATGGTACGGCCGTGCCATCCTCCCAGTTTTGCCCGGTCTCGGTTTATTTAAGGCTTCGTTCGGGCGTCTGTTTGGGGGGTCGTCGAGAGGTCGCACGGGAGCTTGTTTGGGCGTCTCTCTGGCGATTTGTAGAGTAGTTTATGTTAGATTTTAGTTAAGAAGGGAGATTAGTTTAGGATTGAAGATTGTAACATTGGATTCAACCTTTGGATTTCAAGTTCTTCATCAATTCAAGACTAAGTTTTCTCTTCTTTTATCTCTCTAGTTTTTATGTTCTTGTTATTTATATTTTGTTGATTATGATTCTTGTATTTGTTTTGTTTGATTTATATGTTTAATTCCATTGTTAATTTATGTCATTTACTTGTTTGAATTCGTTTTATTTCATTTCCTTTGCTTTGTTCTTCGTGTTCTTGCACTTGTTTGGTAGTTTAGGTTTTGATTCGTTTTTTATGTTTTGTTGGTAGATTGTGTTGGCTTGGATTGTGATTAGCCTCTTGATGGCTAATTGATCTTGTACTAGGCCTAGCCATACCCAATCTATACCTAGAACCTAGAGTTTTCCTTCACGCCCGCCAAGTGTTCGATGAAATGCCTGAGAGGGCTTTCATCCATATTATTAGGCGATTGACTTATGCTGAGAGGTGAGGTCAATTAGCTAGTGTGGGAGAGGGAATAGCCGAGTTTGGGACACGAAAGTAGTATCCGAATCGAGTTAGGTCCGGGGTTGCTAGTTTTGTGGTCTAATTCGACTAACCCGACGAAAGTAGGTGGTTACGCGAGTTACACTAGCTCATGACCCTTGAGAGAGGGCTTGGGTGGTCTTTGATGGTGCAACCGACCATCTCTAGTTCGTAGTGTGGTTTGCGTAGGTTAGGACTCGTCTTGGTTAATTGGTTCATCCATTGGTAAAATCACAACTCCAAGTCGCTTGTTTCTGCGTTTGTAGCGTAGTTTAGCTCCCCAATCCTTCACCCTTCGATCCTGCCTAACTCGAGACGCTTTAGCTAGCCCTGGTAGTTAGAAACACAATTCCCTGCGGATGACACCCCAAGTACTCAACGATACACCTTGCACTTGGGGTTTCGTCTGCAGGGAATTGTGTTTCCAACTACCAGGGCTAGCTAAAGCGTCTCGAGTTAGGCAGGATCAAAGGGTGAAGGAGTGGGGAGCTAAACTACGCTACAAACACAGAAACAAGCGACTTGGAGTTGTGATTTTACCAATGGATGAACCAACTAATCAAGACGAGTCCTAACCTATCCGAACCACACTATGAACAAGAGATGGTCGGTTGCACCATCAAAGACCACCCAAGCCCTCTCTCAAGGGTCATAAGCTAGTCTAATTCGTGTAACCACCTACTTTCGTGGGGTTAGTCGAATTAGACCACAAAACTAGCAACCCGGACCTAGCTCGATTCGGATACTACTTTCGTGTCCCGAACTCGGCCATTCCCTCTCCCACACTGGCAAATTGACCTCACCTCTCAACATAAGTCAATCGCCCAAAAAATATAGGTGGAAGCCCTCTCAGGCATTTCATCGAACACTTGACAGGCGTGAAGGAAAACTCTAGGTTCTAGGCATAGATTGGGTATGGTTAGGCCAAATACAAGATTAATTATCCATCAAGAGGCTAATCACAACCCAAGCCAACACAATCTACCAACTAAACATCAAAAACGAATCAAAACCTAAACTAACCAACAAGAACAAGAACTTGAAGAACAAAACGAAGGGAATGAATTAAAGCGAATCTAAACAAGTAAATAACACAAATTAACAACCAAAAACTAAACATATAAACTAAACAAAGCAAATACAAGAATTAAAACAACTAAACATAAACAAGAACAACAATGAAATAAATAGATAAAGGGGGAGAAAACTTAGTCTTGAATTGATGAAGAACTTGAGATTCAAAGGTTGAATTCAATGTTACAATCTTCAATCCTAAACTAATCTCCCTTATTAACTAAAATCTAACCTAAACTAACCTACAAAATCGCCAGAGCAAAAACCCCGAACGACCGAACGAACGAACCCCCCACAACGAACGCCCGAACGAAGCCCTAAATAAAAACCGAGAGCCCGACGATCTGGGGAGGTGGCACGACCGTGCCATGTGGAACGGTCAGGCCATGCCACGTGGCACGGCCGTGCCACATTGCTGGCACGGTGGTCCGTCTCCCCCGGTTTTGCCCCATTTTGCCGGTTTTCGACGGTTTTCGCTGTTTTGTCCCGTCTTCGTCCCTTCTTGCGACGTTTGCTTGATTTGGAGTTATTTCCTACAAAATATAAATAAAACAAGGTAAAATCCTATAAATTAAGTTATTATACGAGCAAAAAGTGGGTGAAAGAAGCACGTAAAATGGGTAAATTTACCGTTCAACACACACCCCAAGTACTCAACGATACACCTTACCCTTGGGGTTTACAAATATTAAAACTCTGTTTTTCTTCCAACAATAAGCTGTAATATGCTTTCATGATTCGATCATACCTTTTTTCAATTTAAAAATATAATAATATGAGTTTTTAGTCAAAACAAGACACTTATAAAGTGTCTTACAGCAAGACATTTATCATTTTACTTTAAAATATGAGAGTCTTCCTAATTTCTGCTTTGGGTGTGATCTTATTGGGAATGAGTCCAGGTCCTGTGACCGAAAAAACAGAGGGGAAAACTTCTATGGTACTTGGATCAAGGCTGAGTGCTAGGATTAATATCAAAGTAACAGTATAGCGGAAGCAATATGATGAATTAGAAATTCAGAAATCAAGTGAATAACAGAAAACAGAAATAAGAAGACAAGAGATTTAACGTGGAAAACCCAATGCGGGAAAAACCACGGACGGCGACAGCACCAGAACAATTCACTATGAGCAGGAAGAATACAATACGATCACAATCACCACAGTGATTTGATCTAATAGTAGAATTACAACCTCTCTATTATAATCTCTCACAAAGTACTTCTACCTTTCAATGTATGTATGAGTACTGGAGTTATTTAAATCCTAGGCTTGACCCTCTTTATATAGGGTCTAAACAGTAGGGTTTTCCCCCTTAGCATGCAACCCTAGCCGCCAGGTGGAATCCCCCCTCGAACAGAACCCTAACCGCCTTTCGAAAGAGGCGGCGTAAAAACACGGGGTACGACCGTGCCACGTGGCACGGTCACCCAGTGCCACGTGGCACGGCCGCGCCACATGGCACGACACCACCGTGCCGTTTTTCTATCCTCTTCGACTGGACGTTCTTCGTCTTGACATGCCCGTGTCTTGTGTAGCACGGTTCCACCGTGCCGGTACTTGGATTTTGGGCCACAAAACCCAACAATCTCCACCTTGGACCAAAATCCAACACTATCTCTTGATCACCGTCATCGCACAATGAAGGGTGATGCCCCTTCCAAGGGGCAATGCCCCGAAGGGCGCTCAAATACTGCGAATACCAACTAAGTCCAAGCAATGCTTGAACTTAGCTCTGGGAGATGACTTATATGAACTTTCCTTCATATAACCTGTCACAGTAGATGCCTGCAAGACATAGAGGCCTCCTTGCCTCAAACCCTCCTCGCCTCAAACCCTTCAGCAGAATCCTACTGCCCTTTGAGACCTTCAGAACTCCACCTTCAGCTGAATATTTGCCCCCTTTGGATTCAAGGGTGCCCAACGAGATGAGGTTACGCTTCAAGTCAGGAACGTGACGAACATTCGATAAGGTCCTGACAACACCATCATGAGTCTTGATTTTAACAGTACCAATTCCAGTTACATTACTTTGGGCATTATTGCCCATGTGAACAACAGTTGAGTCAACTGGATCATATGTTGAAAACCAATCCTTGTGATGACACATATGATAGGTACACCCAGAATCAAGAATCCAATCAGAATCGCTCCCCCCTTCAGTAGAGGTAGCAAACAGAACGTCACCATCAGAATTAGATTCAGCAAACGAAGCTTCAGCAGGCTCCCGAGAATTATCTTCCTCTTTCTCCTTCTTCTTTTGCAGTTTCCAGCAGTTAGCAATAATATGACCCAATTTACTACAGTAATTGCAGGTCTTACCAGCATGAGGATTTTTAGACTTAGAACGGTTCTTACTCCTAATACCGTTCCCCTTTTCAGTTGTTGTACCCCTTACTGCTAATCCCTCAGCAGAATCAGCATAAATGTCAAGATCAAACTTCTCCTTAGACAACAGGTTTGACTTAACATCTTCAAATGATATAGTATTAGAATTACTATATAGCATAATCTCCTTAAAGTGTTATAAGAAGGGGGTAACGACACAACAAGCAAAATAGCCTTATCCTCATCCTCAACTTTCACATCTAGACTCTCCAAGTCAACAAGAATAGAGTTAAACTCATTCAAATGCTTTTGGACAGGGGTACCTTCAGCCATACGAATGGTATACAACATTTCCTTCAAACGGATCTTGTTGGCGAGACTCTTCGTCATGTAGAGTTCCTCCAACCGAACCCAAAGATCCACCGCAGTTGTCTTATCAAGCACCTCTCGCAAGACATGTGGTGCCAAGCACAACTGTATGGCTGAAACCGCTTTCAGCTCCAGTTCCTCCCATTCGTCCTCCGTCAACGCCCCACGTCTCTTCTTTACATCTTCAGCCCACTGTTCTTCTGTCATCTTCTCGGGTTTTACGTGAGGTCCCTTCAGAACCTTCCACAACCCGTGCTGAATGAGAACTGCTCTCATCTGCCCCTTCCAGAGATTAAAACTAATCTCCCCATCGAATTTCTGAATATCTACCTTCATGATAGAAGACATCCTATAACTAAAGCTCTGATACCACTTGTTAGGAATAATATTAGAGCAACAATAATAGCGGAAGCAATAGGATGAATTAGAAATTCAGAAATCAAGTGAATAACAGAAAACAGAAATAAGAGGACAAGAGATTTAACGTGGAAAACCCAAATCGGGAAAAAACCACGGACGGCGACAGCACCAGAATAATTCACTATGAGCAGGAAGAATACAACACGATCACAATCGCCACAGTGATTTGATCTAAGAGCAGAATTACAACCTCTCTATTGTAATCTCTCACAAAGTACTTCTACCTCTCAATGTATGTATGAGTACTGGAGATCAGGAGTTAATTAGATCCTAGGCTTGACCCCTTTATATAGGGTCTAAACAGTAGGGGTTTTCCCTTTAAAGTAGAACCCTAGCCGCCAGGAGGAATCCCCCTCGGAGACAGAAACCCTAGCCGCCATCCGAAAGAGGCGGCGAAAAGACACGTGGCACGACCGTGCCACGTGGCACGCTCACCCAGTGCCACATGGCACGGCACCCCAGTGCCAATTTTCTGCCTCCCTCGGCTTGGTGCTCCTTCGTCGTGGCACGCCCGTGTTCGCGCAGCGTCGTCCCACCGTGCCGGTACTCGAATTTTGGGCCATAAAACCCAACACTGAGGACACGTTTATGAGTCCTATGCTTCAATCATGGGAGGAGAGAATGGAGTATCACAAGTGCCATATTACAAGACTAGGTCAATCTGCCGAATTCATTACCTACCCTCAAAAAGGCTAAGCAAAATCATTGTTTTGGCCTCTTTGAATGAATTGGATCAAAGCAAAATTTCAACATGGATTAAATCTATGTAAATAAACTTCTAGATTTTTACCTCGCAAAATAATGAATCAACTGGTAGATTAGTTTGTTGAATACTTGTCGATTTGCAGCTGACTCGTTTAAGAACCGACAATCGAAATTGTCACAGCTTCTTTCAGAATGGAGTGAAATGTTTGAATTTAATCAATTGCCTATTCTCATGGATTTCTATCAATTCAAACTCATTAATTAAGAACATAATTATCAAGTTTGAACTCTCTATTAACATTCCATTTCTAAGCAGTACGCAATCAAGTCTAACCCTAACTTTCAAATGTCGAATTTCACCTTTCGATTCTTCATTTAACATCAAAATATTATCATATATCACCCTCAATATAAAAGTAAACGTTATTTGTAACCCTCAATTTTTGAAATTATTTTCTAAACACCTCACCTTTGCCATTGTTTTTTTTTTTTTTTTTTCTATGCAGAAAAATTAATATCGTTGAATCCCATTCACCTCTATATTTCTGATTGAGAAATAAGGCCATATAAAAATAATATTCAACGCGAGAGAGCTTAAATAATATAATAATTCCAAAAGTTAAGAGTTAATAATAATTTTTACCTATGTATAGCTTGCAATCATCAAAATTTTCGTAGGTACACTTCAATTTACTATGTGCCAAAGAAATCTTAGCCTATTGATTAAAATTGAGATCATCTTTGCGACTTGAGGTCTCATGTTGAATTCCCCCTTCTGCCCTTCCTTTACATTCAACGATCTTTAAGCTCCACTTGGCGTAAAGACGAAGCTAACCTATGCATGTTGTCCCAACTTCCGAGCAAAATTATGAATAATATGGGCTTCTAATAAATTCAAGAAAGAATGTTAGCAACAATTCTTAAACGTTGTCAACGTAAGGAATAATATCGAGTTGGAAATACTAAAGTCGACGTCATAATTAATGGGTGACCTCACAAATAATATTTCTTCACGCCAGAAATCTTAACACGTAAGGTGCATGAAACACTAGAATAGACATGAGGTAATTGCACTCCATGAGAATTATTTCACATAGATATAATTAATTAGTCCCAAGCCATGCATACGTGACACCCATCGTATTCCACGGAGATAATGATGGGGTAATCTTGCAGTTATCGACCAACTTCAAACCACCTCAACAAGCAATATATAAAATTTAGCATATCGCGGTTGTAATAGTGTGTATGATGAATCAATTCAAACAAAAGTTTGATTTGATCATTGGAAGTTTACGTATTTTAGGTTGGAATCTAACATATCTATGTACCATGATAAAGAAAAGTCTTTATTTGTGACAATTATTTGTTGACACTTGTGGCCGGTGTCGTGTCATTTTTCATTTACATAGGTTTATATTATGAAGACTTGAATGTGCTGCAAACTTTAGACCTACACACACACACACACACACACACACACATATATATATATATATATATATATGTATTAAAAGTTGAATAAAAATAATGTATGAATGGCATGTAGCATCTAATGCAGCACAAAATAATAAATTAACAAATTGTAATTGGTGGATGTTAGTTGAACCATGTTAATCAATATTAATGTTATGAATTAGGATTTATTACATGTTATTAGCTAATTACTTATTGCATGATTTTGCACTCCTAACTTATTATATTTTTGACCAAGTCCATGAAACAATGAATAAAATGAGTAAGCCTTCCATGAAACAAAGAATAAAAGTTAAATGCAGTGTTAACTTGGTTTGCAATGGCTGGTGTTTTTCAAATTAATTTATTTCATTTTTTAATATTAAAAGAATAAAAATTAGATAAGAGAATCAAATTTCACCTTATTTTTAATTGTTACTAGTACTTTTTTTCTGAAGGTTGGATTTTAAGGTTGTTGTAAAAATTTAATCGCACAGGATAATGTGTGAATGATATATAGGACAACATGTACAAAGATTGTGTCATATTACTTGACTGCATGAATTTCCATCTAGGTTTGAAAGGTGAATTTTTTTTTATATATCTCACATAGTAATCAGTAAGAATGTAATATGATTTTTATGAAATTAAGATAAATTACAATATAGTCCATTTAATTACTAAAATATGCCCCCCACAAATTAATTAGATGTGTTACGTGTTTGATAATCATAAAAAAAAAATAGTAGATTATAAATCATTATCATATAAAAACAAAAGTAATTTAGAGTGATTTAAATGAAAAATGACATGAAACAATAATTACGTTGTTACAAATTGTTAACATACTTTAAAATAATATATTTTTATTAATTATTCATACTAATAATATTAAAACAAATATTGACTAACGTCATTACAAGGGTATAACACTAATCTCCCCCAAAAAGTTCAACAAATGGTTGCACGATTAGGTCATGTTTAGTACTTGTGTATCATGTGTACCATGAAATTATGTAAATTAGCCATGCATAATCGGCTTGTTTCCATGAAGAAGAACAAAGTGAAAATTGCCATGCACAACGACCATATATATATATATATATATATATATATATATATGAGAGTTCCTACAACGAAATCATATCCTCTATATATGTATTAGTGAGAACATTTCATAGGGAATATTCAGGATATTCCAGAATAATATCCCCTAATACTTATAAATTATGAGGGCAAAGCCTTGGTGGTGAAGTAAACACTGTCTTGTAATTCGCAAACTCTTAGGTGGGGACTTGATTGGTTCCAATTTTTTGTTTACGATACCCTTCTCTCTCTTTTCAAAGTCTATAGCATACATTTAGGAGTATGTACTTTCAGAAACCATATAAGCAAAGTATATGTTAATAACTACTCATATGACAAATACACATTGAAATATATATATATATATATATATATATATATATATATATATATATATATATATATATATATGGCAATAGGAGTATATATTCTCCAGTGCATATAATAATCTGCCTCCTCTGTCTCTCTCATCTTTTGGGCCGGTGGGGGTGGTAAGTACTTGGGATTTATATTAATTTTCTTTAAGCAGGGCCTCAACAGTACGGAAAATGCTTATGAACATATATCCTTAAAAATTATCATATGTTGTATCGAATTAAGTCTTCGTATTTACAGATGTACAATTTTATTGATTCAAGCAATTAACAATATCTTCCCGGATCCATTGACGAGTAGAAAAGATGTTCGTACAATCATTCCAAGCAATAATTTATTGTATAAAACTTTTTACATTACTTATACGTATGTATAGATCTATCTGGTTTGATGATAATCTGATCGTATCTTTTAACAACATTTCAGTATCTAACACATAATTAACTTGTTAACGTGGTAAGTGTGACAATCCCAAATTGCAACCAAAGGGATGGTTTCTAGATAGAGCTTTCCCTAAATGATGGAATAAAACATTGACAAATTGCTTTCTCTTCCATTTCTTGTGCTAGGGTTTTCTATTGAGAGCTCATTGTCTATCACCAATGCAGAAGAATTCCAAAGTGGCACTTCGTTTATGCCAAGTCCCTGTTGAAGGCAGTTTGAGCACTTCACGAAATAATCTAATATCCCCAGAGAAATACATATATTTATTATCTATTGTTTATATTTGAATATATTTCATTCTAGTGGTTCTTTTTTTTGGGGGGGGGAACACCTTATGGGCCCTACCAAATGTAAAGGCTTCCTCCCTTTTTATGTGCAAAGGAGGCGTAAAGTTGATGTAGACTGTATTTAAATTTAAATATTGAGTATTGATCCGAGTATATTTTATCAATTGAGTTAATCAATACCCATAAAGCTTTCATACAAGGTATTGCAAATTTTCCAAGGGTGTTTCAATTCTCCACACCCCCCCCCCCCTTCCCCCCCACCCCCCCCCCCCCTTCCCCCCCAGTGCCGACTTTTTACCATAAAGGCTAACATGTTACAATAAAAGAGGTAAATCAAACTAAATACGGAATATATTTAGGCATTTAAGTTTAACCACCATGAAATCTAAAGGGACCACAATTAGAGTGGTGTAGATATACTTTAATTCTGAAGCACTAACAGATCAAACAGACCTATTGTAATATTTGTTCAATAATAATTCATTTATATATGAGGTTTTTTTTTTTTTAAAAAAAACCCTTCAATAGTGCATGATTTGATTAGGAATTGGCTTTGATTTTGCAAAGGAACTGTATCATGAACTAAAATTTCAAGGAGGTGTCGTGTGGAAATAAAAGAACGTTGCTGTTGAATATTTTTCAAAACATTTGGATTACAAGTGTACCATATAATTGTAGCTAGCCGATAAATACAACCTGAACAAGCATTCCCACTGAGCTGTCTAAATCTCGTATGTATCATAGCCCAAAACCCAAGTAAAGGATATATAAAAAGGAAATTAAACTAAAATAAGCAAATATAAAAGTTTGACAAATTAAATGGTGAACTAAAATATTAAACTAGAAGAACTAATGTTCCGTTTAGACCTTGAAAAAATCGGTAGAAAGAAAAAATTTTGGAATTTTTTTTTTCTTGTGTTAAGTTTAGAGAAAATCACCAAAAAAAAAAAAAAAAAAGGAAAGTTAGGTGGAAAAATTGTTAGAAACAAGTGATAAAATTTTCCTCATAAAATTGTGATGAAAGTTTGAAGAAATTTCCCAACCTCCTCCAACCTCGCATTGCTTAGATGACATCAACAAGATTCAAGTAGTTCATCGACATCAAAATTTCTCATTCAAATTCTTGTATTTTTTTTCAATCCAAGTAAGAAGAAAAAAACTCATTTTCACCCTATGTTTTTTTCCTTCAACTTTTCTTTCCGTCAAATTTTCTAAGGACCAAACGGAGCCTAAAAGAATCCACAGAATACTTGAATGGATGAATTGGAACTAAAGGCCACTTTTCCTTTTTCTACCCTTTGATTGATGATTCCTTCTCACATTAAAAAAAAAAAAAAAAAAACCATTGACAAGGGATAAAGCTAGATGCATTGACAAAGATACACACAAGATGAATACATAGAATAGGCACATTGTATTAAAGGTGGCCAAGTTGAATATGCATACTTTTTTTATTTAAAAAAAAAGTTGAATTAGCGAACTTATCACATCCATCAAATCTTAATCAGCCAAACTTAAATCTAACTATTTTGAATTGCTATGTATACTTTGTATGAATTCAATTCTTTCCTCATCTATTGATGAAAATCTCCCGTTCTTTCTTTTGGAGGGAGGGAAGAAAAAAGTTCTTTCCTCATCTATTAATCTTTGTGTTAATCATTCTATAGCTTTGTCCACAGTCTAAGTTAATTTAAGAGATTTAACATTTATTTTTAATTTATGAATAAAAGTCTCAAATTTGAGTCTTGTGAATGAAGAAAAACTAGAATGAGAGAGATTTATTTGTGTAAAAGAGTTAGCTAAGTCTTATATCTCCTTTTTTTTAACATATTGGTAAGATAGGCACCCCTCTTGAAATCGGTCTTTCCGCTTGCACAAATACTTATATAGGTAAGGTTGTTTACATTTTGAATTTTCATAGATCTTGAGAAAGCAGGACCTGCAGCGAAATAAGTAGTTGTTTTTGTTGGTGAGACAGGCCACACCCACTTTAGACCAACTCAAGGTTAGTACAATGGGATTGAAAGTCCAAAGATTATCACACATTTAAGATCAAAGCCCCAAAAAAGACTTGACTCTATTGTACCTCCAGTATTATTATTTTTTTTATAAAAAAAATGGGGGAGAATAGTCGGCTTAGGATTTTACACTTAGATAGCGTTTAGTTGGGAGAAAAATGATTTTTTCAGAAAATAATTTTTCATGGAAAATATTTTTTCAAGAAAAATTGATTTTCATGCCACATTTTTCATCATTTGGTACAAGATAAATCATTTTCTTTAAAAAAAAAAAGAAAAAACATCAACTGAATTGTTTAAGCGGTAAAAAATATTGACCGAGGTTGGAGAAAAGATAAATGTTGACCAAATGAAGGAATGTTGAACTTAAAATTCATATATGAGGTTTTTTTTATATATTCTCTCTCTGATAATTAAGTCGCAGTCTAAACCGTTGAAATTGTTTTAGTGATGATAAACATCAACTGAATTGTTTAAATAGCGAAAAATATCGATTAAGTTGTTGTGGTGGAGAAAAATGTTGACCAAATGAAGGAGTGTGGTGCTCAAAATCTGAATTTGAGCCTATACTAATATTTTCTATCTGATGATTAAGTTTCCATCTAAACATTTGAAGTCATTCTAGTCGGGAAAAATATTGATTCCATTTTTAAGTAGCAAACAATATCGATTGAATTGTCGTGGTAGGGAAAAAAATGTTGACCAAATGAAAAAATGCCAAACTTAAATCTGAATTTGAGTCTATTCTAATCTTTTTTATCCGATGATCAAGTTTTGATCCAGACGGCTAAATTGTTTTAGTGGCCGGTGAGTCAACTGAATTATTTTAGTGGTAAAAAAACATCGATTAAATTATTGTGACAGACATAAATGTTAACTAAATGAAAGAAACTTGAGCTCAAAGTCTATGTTTGAATTTATTTTAATCTTTTACATCGGATAGTGAAGTTTTGAACCAAATGATTGAAATCAAATTTTGCATCTAAATTTCAGCTGACCGTATTGTCAAAGTGTTAAAGGAAGAAAATCAACTTTCTATCTTCTCAAACAAGAAATCATTTTCTTCCATTAAGGGAAAATCCATTTTATTTGGAAAATAATTTTCATCATTTATTGCGCCAAATAATGTAAAATCAAAAAACCAATTTTTGAAAAAATCATTTTCTCTCCAACCAAATACTACCTTAATGATGTCATGTTTCTACTCAAACTAAAACTTATTGGCCTATTGAGATTGACATCATATTTCTTATCTAATGTTGGTCAATCTCATGCATGCATACAGTTTTAGAGAGAATTGCCCCCCCCCCGGGGGAGTCACATATCTTGTCATTGAACTGCCTATATAGGGAAGCGATTGACATCATGCATTTTTTTAATGAGTAAATTTTACATATACAAAGTTAAGAGAAAATCAATCGTACCAAACATTCCACCACTAGAATTTCACAAAGGAATGCATTTTTTTATTTTTCTTTAAGTGGGCCTCACGAGATATATATCATGGGAGTGGCAAATGTGACAAAATTTTTCAGAAATTTGTGGAAAAAATTTAGGATTTTAGACAAGATCTAAGGATCCGAACTTATTAGATTTAGGATTTACTTATTAAAGATAGATTGGTCTTTAAATAATTTTAACGTGAAACTTTTGTGTGCCCATGCAAATATCGTGCTTTTCCACCCCTATCAAATCTTTGCTGTCTTTTCTCCCTCTTTGCTAATGTAGTCTAGCGCTACAATAGTACTGCCCATACGATGCACTACAACTAATACTTCTTAAGTAGCCTTTTTACAATAATTGCTAGCCACTTCCACATCTAATTAGATCAATAATGCCATCATGTCAAGACAACAAAGTAAAACATGTTGGACGAAAAGATAATTGTACATGGTTGATCGTCTCTTCTAGTACAAACAATAGCTAAAACATTAGGTATTGCTTATTAGTTTCTATTTGATGGCTCTAAGAACAAGGTAGTTGTGCAATTTCCTTTTGTTTTGTATCTATAATATTTGTTTTTAAGAAAATAAGACCCAAAAGGCAGATAAATTATGTTGGGGAGATCTAAGGAGGGAGCCCGCTTCAATCAAGGCCCATGAAAATAAGTCCAAGTGAAGTGAGCTTCCACTTTAAACCAATTGGCAATAAGAGGAGTAGCCCACTTGTCTTATATATCATAGTCCTTCTTTTCAAATTCTCGATGTGGAATTCTACTTATGTGTGATATTCCTAACAATCTCCCCCTCACACATGAGTCTCTTCCGAATCACATCAACATACAAGCTTCCCCTTGAGCGGAAGTCTTAACCAAGGTGTCAAGCCACCACCCAGAGCACACTCACATTCTACTTCACAGAGTCCGCATACTGCTCTACACCGAGCCTCCGTGTCATCCACTCTGTTCTATTAGCATCGACCGTGCATTCCATGTGTTTTTTTCCGCTCTTGTCCACGGTGCGTTTCTCATAATACCACCCGAGAGCCTATCCACGTCATCGAGCCACGTTGTAGCACATGTGTTCTTGCTCGATCAACACCTGCGTGTCAGTTCATCAAGCTCGTCCATGGATCCACCATGCCACCCTTTTTTCGCCCAGTCGAATGCACCACGAGCTCTGATACTACTGTTGGGGAGATCTAAGAAGGGAGCCCGCTTCAATCAAGGCCCATGATAATAAGTTCAGGTGAGGTTCCATCCTAAAACCAATTGAAAATAGGAGGAGTAGCCCATTTGTTTTATATACCATGGTCCTCCTTTTCAAATTTCTGATGTGGGACTCCACTTATATGTGATACTCCTAACAAATTCTAGATCTTGTACATTGACTTTTGAAAAGGGTTTAAAAATCAGAGTTTAGAAAATTGGATTGAAGCTTTATGGACTAAATTCTTTTACATATGACTGTCTTTATGCTCTTATTTTCGTAGGAGGGCGAAGACCATAAAATGAAAATGAATATATACAAATGAAAGATTTCATGTCAAGACCCAATAAGCTGGCAAGAATATTCTAGAGGCATGTGCTACGTATGTGTGAGTAAGTCAGTTATAATTAACTAACACTATTAATCCCAACCCCTTCCCCTCAAATTGGTAGTTCTTTAAACTCCCAATTTGCTGAGATTAGCATAATAAGAAGCTCCACCAAGTGGTTTAGTCAAAACACCAGCTAATGGTTGCAAAATAGCGCTACTTAAAAGTACAAAATAACAACAGAATTCAGCGACGGACTCATATAATGATGGAAAAATTGCAATAGGAAAATGTCCGACTACGCGACGGACATGGCGGCGGAAATATGTATCCGTCACCACTGTTCAAGGATGGCAACAGAATTTCCGTCACCATCCAAATAAAAAATTATTTTAATTTCAACATGATCGCCTTGTTAAAAAAATTTGAACTGACAACAAAATTGGGTATGGCGACGGAATTTCCATCGCCATGTTGATAAAAAAATTAATTAAATTTGAACATGTCCCTCGCCATTTAAAAAAAATTTCAATTTTTAAAACGGGGTGGCGACAAAATTTCCGTTGGTAGGTCCGTCGCCACCCCTTTAAATGAAACCAAATCTGGTTTCTTCTTCATTCGACCCTGAAGCTTAGAGAGAGAGAAACGTGAGCAATCCTCACTGTTGCGGCCGTCGACTTCCAGCGGCCGCCCCTGCCACCACTGTGTGGCGGTTATTATGAGCAATTTTGAGTTAAATTTCTCCACTAAACTAGTTACAATTTCTGCAACTTTTTGTATTACATCATTAAAATTTCATTGTTAGTTTATATGTATGTTGAAATGTAGTGTTTGTGTAAAGTTATTGCTCTAATTTATTTCAAAATTAAGCTCAATGCAAGTTAGGTTTTAGGTTTGGTTATTTGAAATTAAAATTTGATATGTTAGTGGAATGAAGTGCTTTAGTTCATAATTTTCTTGAAATGTAATGCTTGTATGAAGTTATAACTCTAATTTATTTCAATAATTTGTCCAATGTAATTTAGGTTTAAGTTTTGTAATTTGAAGTATAAATTTTATTGGTTGGTGGAATAAAATTCTTTATTAGTTCATACTTTTGTTGAAATATGATATTTGTGTGAAGCTATTGCCCTAATTTGTTTGAAGATTTTACCAAATGTAATGTAGGCTTAAGTTTGGTAATTTTTAGTTGAAATTTGATATGTTGGTGGAATAAAATACTAAAGTTTGGATGAATTATTAGTATTTTAAAATTCGTAAGAATATAAGTATATTTGTAGAAGTTTTTAAGTAAGCATATGTAATATGTAATTGAGTAATTTATATAGTTATTATTATTTAAATTAAAATTAATTCTTATCGAATAACTTATGTGGTTACTATTGTTTGAGCAGAATATGAATGGTCCTCTACATCGTAGGTAGATGTATAATAGATTATTGTCTGATTATAGTAGTTATATGCAAGAATTTCTAGATGGAGTAAACCAATTCGATGAATTTGTACGTATGCAGATAGAGTTTCTGAATGAGAAAAAGTATAGATGTCCTAGTACTAAATGCAGAAATAGGGTATACTTAACACTTGATGAGGTCAAGTTGCACCTTATGTATAAGGGTTTTGTGAAAGGGTATTGGTTTTGGATAAGTCATGGAGAAATAGAATCTTAACAATATAATTTTGGGTATTCAAATAGTGAAATTTCCGAAGTTAAAGGTTCAAGTTATATTAATAATGGCTACAATGAATCCTACGTAGATTGGATGGAGGACATGGTTGGTGATGCTATAATGGCAAATCAAAATATAAGGGAGGAGGAGTCAAGCACTTGTCGAGAACCACTTTATAATATGGTTCAAACTGCTCAACAACTCTTATACGATGGTTGTCCCACCTATAGTGAGCTCTCTGCTGCAGTGAGACTGTTGAATATCAAATCTGATTATAACATGCCACAGAACTATTTCAGTGAAATTGTTCAACTAATGAAATAGATGTGTCTGCCTAATAACCGCGTGCCAAACAACTACGGACAAACGAATAAGATTGTTAAAGATCTCGGTAACAATGTGGTCTAAATTGATTGTTGTCGGAAAGGTTGTATGCTATTTTTTAAGGACGACTCAATCCTGGGTGAGTGCAAGTTTTGTGGGCATTCAAGAGGGAAGAGGCAATGGTCACAACAAACGAATCAGAATCCATTTCCATACTCAAAAATGCATTACTTGTCGTTAAAACCTCGACTGCAGAGGTTGCATGCATCAAAAAGTACTGCAGAGTATATGAGATGACATTATAAACATCAGCATGAGGACAGTGTTTTTTGTCATCCATCAGACGGGGTAGCATGGAAACATTTCGATAACAAGTACTCTGATTTTGCTTCCTAGCCTTGGAATATGAGGCTTGGCTTATGTACTGATAGATTTAACCCTTACACTTTGTCTTCAAGATCTTACTCCATTTAGCCGATGGTAGTTACACCTTATAACCTTCCCCCTAAAATGTGTATGACCACACCATTTATGTTCTTAACTTATGTAATCCCCAGCTCCAAAAATTTCAAGAACAAAATAGATGTATATTTACAACCTCTTATTGATGAGTTAAAAGAGTTGTGGGATGTTGGAGTTGAGACATATGACATGTCTACGGGGCATACATTTTAGATGAAGGCTGCACTTATGTGGACCATCAATGATTTCCCTGCGTATGCAATATTATTTGGGTAGAGTACTAATGGGCAATTGGCATGTCCTGTATGTGTGAAACAACAAAAGGTTTTGAGATTGAGAAATGGGGGTAAATTCTCATGATTTGATTGTCATCGGTGTTTTCTGTCAGGGAATCATGCATTCAGAAGAAATAGAACATCATTTAGGAAAGGCAGAATTGTTACAAGGGATACTTCTCGCTGCTTATTGGGAAAAGAACTTTATACTGAGGTGGAAGATTACCTAATGGTAACTATAAATGGCAACTTTATCATACCAGGATTTAAGAAAAATAAGCACAATTGGACGAAGAAAAGCATATTCTGGGAGTTGCCTTATTGGCAATACCAATTGCTCCGTCATAATTTGGATGTGATGCACATTGAGAAGAACTTCTTCGAAAACATCATTAGCACTATTATGGTGGTCCATGGGAAAACAAAGAACAATGCCAAATCAAGAATAGATGTTGCAGAAATATTTGATAGACAAGAATTACATTTACATCCAGGCCCTAGTGGTAAGCCTGTTAAACCAAAAGCGAAGTTCGTACTTCCTGTAGATAAACGAAGAGAGTTGTGTGAATGGGTAAACGAGCGTCAAATACCTGATGGATATTACTTTAATTTGAGGAATATCGTAGACCCTAATGAGGTATAGTTCAATAACATGAAAAGTCATGATTGTCATGTGTTCATGGAGACTCCTTTACCAATTTCATTTGGTGTGCTTTCAGATGATGTCTTGCAATCTCTCATTGAGATAAGTCAGTTCTTCAAGAACTTATGCTCAATAACATTGCGAGAGGATATGCTTGAGGAAATGCATTAGAACATTGTCATCACTCTCTGTAACTTAGAGGTAATTTTTCCTCGTGGCTTCTTTAATGTAATGGAGCACCTACTTGTGTATTTGGCAGAAGAAGCTCAACTTGGGGGTCCAATGCAATACCGATGGATGTATCCATTTGAGAGGTAAAATAGACTGTACTCGATGAAACCTTGTCTCAATTCTTATATGTGCAGTCATTTACAAGTAAATGCAATTGTAAATTTGTTAGGTTTTTTAGCCAATTGAAGAAAAAGATAAAGTAACAAGTGTGTCCTGAAAGTTCAATGACAGAAGCATACCTAGAAACTGAAAGGACATTCTTCGCCTCCTATTACTTCGACTCTAATGTGCCCTCCATGCGCGCTAGATGCAGGATGGCGATGAACATAATAATCATTTCCTAACTCTATCAGTGTTTGAACTACAAGGGACCGATATTTGTAGGGAAAGATCAAGGTATCTCACAGATACCGAATATATTATTGCCCATCTTCACGTGCTGTTAAGATGTGATGAAGTTAAACCTTATATTGGGTGAGTAAGGCACCTTAACTTCCAATTGAGTTTATCATTCGGAACACAAGTATATTAATGGCCTTCATAAAATGTGATAGAATTTTTACAGAACAAGTGAGAACTGTACGTTCTAATGTCAGCGACGCTGATGTTGACATCATCATCAAAACTCATTTTACATATTGGTTTAGTCAGAATGTAAGTCTTACAACTCTTTCCTTCATAATTTTGACATAATAGTTAGGTGCATTGTATTAACTAAAACCACATGTAATGTCACCTTAGGTGCATTTTATTCAATTATTCGACACCCATAAACATTGCTACTTGACACAATTGGCTGCGAAGCCAAATCGGTATGTGTCGACGTGGACGGCATATAGAGTTAATGGATTCAAACTCAACACAGAAGCTCGCAGCGTCAGGAGGAAAACATATAATTGTGGTGTTGGTATTTATGGTACAGGGGAAGGTGATATTGAAAATGATTATTATAGCGTACTAAAGGATATTGTCTAAATTGAGTACGTAGGTGAACCACTTAAATGATGTGTGTTATTCAGTTGTGAGTGGTTTGATCCCACATTGAATCGTGGGATACGATCTCATAAACTAAGCAAACTTATTGAGGTGCACCGTACAAGGAAGTACCGAAAGTACGACCCATTCATCTTCCCAAATACCGCATCATAAGTATACTTCATGCTACATACAGATCGCTCAAAGGATAGGATCAATTATCTTATTGTCATACCAACCAAACTAAGGGTGAGAGTGGATAAGTAGTACACTCTACCTACTACCTACCAATAAACGGACATGATGACAATCGTTGAACCTGTAAATGATGCTATCCCTACATCATTAGTGGATGAAAGTGCACCATCGAAAGAGGTTAATGATAAAATGGAGTTTTCATTCATTCAGATTAATGACAAGATAGATGAGATAGAGAAGACGAGGGTGATGAAGAGGATGAGTGGGATAACGGTAATGAAACATATGAAGTAGAGAAAAATTTACATTTGTATGATGATGATGACAATGACGATGGCGATGATGACGATGATGCAGATGATTGAGTGCTTATGAATTCTTATGTATTTGAGTACTTAGCATGGGAAACTATTGGCTGTGACTTTACTTTTTTTGTATGAATGAATTTTGAAAATATGTGTTACCTACCTATTATAATGTCTCAGTAAACGGTTGATATGTGTAATTATTATATATTTTTCCTTGCATTTGTTGTCACCTATTTCATGTATGGATTTCAGTTCTCGTCGAGGTAAGTCCTCCACTCGAAATAGAGGACAAGGGCATAGGAGCTCTGCCGTAGATCCAACTTCCCCCCAGGTACCTCATATCCCAGTTCAGCCAGGAGCCATAATGGCTGGTTACATACTAGATATTTTAGGACCAATGCCTCCCCCATTTAGGGCTTTCCATCATCAGACCTCATACATTCCCAACCAAAGTACCATGTATAGCTAATTTGCCTATAACATTCCTCCAAACCCCCCTTTAGTCAACACTGTGTAGCCTACTCCCTACCCCATTGACCCTAACACAAACCAATCCCAAGACAACATTGCAACTGAAGAAAGTGAAGCACAATCTAGTCATGGGAGCACTTGAGCAAAGACTTGAATTGAGTCGGATGGTAACGGGTAAGTTTTCAATTGCTATATATTATGAACTTCAACTATTTTGCATCATAACTAATCAATTTGATGTAATATGTTCAATTAGATTTCTCCCAAATGATAGTGTTGCTAGTAGAATTTCGCTCATATTTCAAAGCAAATACGACGAAACTTGGCTTACTAGGGATAAAGTGCCCAAAACCAGTACGGGATTCGTGGTTTAGAGGCTTCAACGTAACTAAAGTGACTACATATTAATAGTTTGTATGAATGTGATAATTACTATTATATTATTTGATGTGTTTGTTATTCTTGTAATTGCAGAAGCGGCCTACTTGGGATCCGGTCCATGAGGACCGTATAAGAAAAAATTTTAAAAACCGAGGCAATGCGCACTTGAGAGACTTTCTTGGCAGAGTAAGGAAACACAACAAGAAACCTATTTGGCTCGTGATGTTCAATGGAAGGGACTCCAACAATATTGGGCAAATGAAAGTTACAAGAAATTGCGTGAAATAGTCCAAAAGAAACGACTGGATACTCCTAAAAGTGGTGGCCTATCTCTCTGCACCTGTGGCTCCATCCCTATGCATGAGTATAGGAGGAGTCTGGTAAATGAATTTGCTATGTATTTCTTTAACTTTAATATTCCAGCCCACTTCCACTATGGTTTGGCTTGTGTTTGACATAGTTCTATGTGGCACGTACATAGAAGGAATAATTTGAGATGCAGCCCACAATTGTTGAATTATTCAGTCGCACTCACAAACTCCATGACAAAGAAGATGTCCCTTGGGTTGATAAGAAATCACAACAAACATATGTAAGCAATTAGCTATTCTTAATCTTTATTCGTAGTTCAACCTGAACTTGTATACTTTACTTTTATTAACTGTAACATATATGATTTTTTGCGCATGTTATAATCAACTTTTAAGGGACCGGAGATGGCACTTCTCAAGATCCAAACTAGACACTTTTAAACCCAAATGAGTTGTGGGTGAAGACATACAAGAACAAAAAGGGCCGTATTTATGGGATTGGCGATGAGACTGTCAACATTAGGAAATTAGATTACTTCAGTCCTACTCAAAGAGCCGGTACAGTTTTCATATTAAAGTTTTCATGAATATGGTTATACGATAAGTTTATTTAATTGTAATACTAATGCGTACTTCACTTAAATACCTGTCAGCAGGTACCGGTTATACGCCATCGCAACAAGAGCTCAATGACTTAAGGGGTGTAGTAACCAACTTGGAAGGTGAGCTAACTTCACAAGCTGAAAGTTACCGGTTGCTTTTGGAGAAATGTAAGCAACGGGAGGAATCCAACAAATTGCTCACCTAAAGCAACCAACAACTAAGCCAACAAATGATGAGCATCGATCAGCGCCTGCAATCTTTCTTCCAAATGCAACAAACTTCTGGCTGGGGATCTTAGCCACCTATTACTCATCATTCACAGCATAATGAGGATGGGGATGAGGATGATCAGGATGAGGATGAGGAAGGGAAGATGATGATCCTCACTTTGGTGATTGAGTTGGTTGCAGTTTTTCCCCAATGGGTGGCTCTCCTACTTGGTTCTTCATGGAGTATATCTCTTACTGCTTGTTTCCCCTCCCCTTGGTGCTTATGTCATTCCCCTCTCCTTAGCGCTTACTTTTTCCTCTTCTGCAAACTTAACTTTCCTTTCAATTACTAGCGACTTCTGGTTTGTTTGGATTTGTGGTTTGTGAGATGTATAAATTTTGTTTGAGACTTGTGCTTTGTGAATTGAAAGTCCTTGGTTTAAAGTGTTGCTTTGTATGTAATATTCCATCTTTATATGGCTTGAAATGATTGAGAACGCTTCAAATGAAGTCATACTCGAAGTAATTGAATGTTAATGGAGTGAGTACTCCTTGTAAATTTCTTGCAGGGATTGAAATGCATGTACTAAGAGATACGATCAAAAACAAGCATTGTTATTTTAAAAAATTAGAAACCTAGCGATGGAATGGCGACAGAACAAGGTAATTTCTTTTTTTTCCAAAGCATAAGGAAGCGTCGTTGCCATTAGCAATGGATTTTTTGTCGCTAAATCCTTCGCTTCGCTGACTTCCCTACCACTTTATCCCCCGCCAAAAAAAGGTTTGTCGCATGGTCTGTCACTGGGTCCGTCGTAAATGGGGACGAAATTATGAAATTTTGTCGCTATTTACTCAGCGATGAGTGAAAATCTGACAATCGTTTTCTGTCACTAATTTCGTCGCTGAATTTAAAATTTCGTCGTTGATTGCCCTTTTTCGGTTGTTGATTGCATCTTTATTTGGGCTTTTTTTGGTAGTGTAGAGACATGTCTAAGACAGATTAGTCTAACTCAATGTGTTTTGTCCTTTCGTGAAGGACAGGGTTATTGGCAATGTAAATGGCTATTTGGCTATCACATTTGACAGGAATGGGTGTAACTTCATCAATGGTCAACTCATTGAGGAGTCTATTAAGCCAAGCCAGCTCAGCTACTAATCTCCTGACACTTCTATATTCAGCTTCTGCTGAAGAGAGTGAAAATATACCTTGCTTCTTAGACTTCCATCAGATCAAGCTTTGGCTAAGAAATACAACATAACAACTTACTGGCCTCCTGGTATGAGGACAAAAAGACTAGTCTGGGTCACAATATGCCTGTAAATCAAAGCTAGGTTCCTTGTTGAGTAAGATGTCAAGATCAGGCTGACCCCTGATAATGAGGGACTCTGGGCTGCTGCATGAATTAGCTCAAATGCTGTACTGCAAAGGTCAGATTTGGCCTAATGGTAGTAAGGAAATTCAACTTCCCCATAATTATCTCTATAGAGATGGATCATGAAAAGGATCCCCAACATTTGCACTAAGTTTCAGAGTGCAATCAAGAGGGCACTTAATAAGGGACAAGCAAAAAACGTTCCAGAACTAAATCTTAGGCTATTTTTAATTTTCCTTGGTGTGTCACCTTGACTTGTGTGCTATTCGGTAAATTAATCAACACATTTTTGCAATAATGACAAGTCCTGCAAGGCTGACCTTTCTGAGCTCATGTGTTCACTAGGCCCGCTGTCCATTATCGAAGTCCCCTGATTTAAATCACAGAAGCATTGAACTACATTCAAGGCATGTTTTATACCTGCCATGTATGCAACTAAAGTTGTAGCCTCCAGACTATTTTGCTTGACTTCACTGTTGGTTATCAAATTGGCTACATATTCTAGTAGCTGTTTGGATTGCTCTTGATTAAATCCTAGAAGTGGGATGGTGGATTGTTGTTGAGCTATACAATCAGTTTGACTTTCTGGTTCTTCCCATGTGTTGCTTGCAACTCTATACAACTTGTTCCTTCCATTTTATTCCCAGGATAGGCATGCAACTTGTAGCATTTATTCATGGTATGTCCAGTTCCCTTGCAATGATCACAGAGCGTCTGAGACCCTCTACCTTCTTGTCTCTTGGCCTAAAATGGTTTGGTAACACTCGTGTTGTTGGAGTTGGCACTGAATGAGGCACTATCATCGCCAAAGTGACTTCCAGCATTTTGTCTTTCTTCTTACACTAACAAGGAGTAAATCTAGGTTAGAGAAGGTAGTGGCGTCATCATCAGTATATTTCTTCTCACTGCAGTATAGCTCTCGTTCAACCCATCAAGAACTGATTACTTTTCATTCCTGATCATAATTTTGAAATTTCATGCTAATATTGCATTCACACTTGTTGCAACCACTTTAGGGCTAGCTGCAATAGCACTACATTCATCCCAAGCTCTTCTCGCTTTGTTGAAATAGGATGCAATGTCAAGACATCCTTGAGAGATGCATGAGACTTCTTTCTATGCTTGAAACTTGCTTTATTTGACTATCCATACCTTTCTTCAAGGTCATTCCACATATCACTAGTTTTTTCACAGAAAATGACACTGTCTTGAACATTTTGTGAAGAGAATTTAGCAGCCAAGAGAGTACCATGTCATTGCATCGCTGCCAATATAGAAGCAAAGGTGAATCTGCGCTTGGTTTGGTGTGTGAGCCATCGATAAAAAGAATTTTCTGTTTCACTAATAATTCAATCTTGACGGATCTTCTCCAGTTCTCAAAATCTTCACCATTGAAGATTTCAGCCACCAGAGATTACCCTGGATGATCAGAAGAATGAAGGAAAAGAGGATCGGATGGATCAATCTAAACTTTGCTACCTCTAACTACTATAATGGGACAGGATTTTATTCAAGATGAAACTGAAACATGAAGAGATTCCTTAATTGAGTGAATTTAGGGCTAGATCGATTGGTGAAACTAACCAGTCAATTAAATAATCTAGAAAATGTCTGATAGCTAGATCGAAGGATGAAAGCAATTCAAATCAATCGATCGAAGACAAAGAAGAATATGGAAGCTCTCGATTCAGGAGCTTAGGATCATCAAATCCTGCTGTAGTATCATGAAGAACTTCATCAGGGTAGAGAGAATGAAGAGAGGGAAAGTAGAGAGAGAAAGACTTATTGATTTATCATTGTTATTCTTTTGAATTACAAACAGGCAATTGAATATATATACATGAAAGATTTCCCGCCAAGACCCAATGAGCCGGCAGGAATATTCTAGAGGAATGTGCTGAGTATGTACTGAGTAAGTTAGTTATAACAAACTAACACACACTATTAATCCCAGCATATAGACTACTATATTCTTTTTGATATGATTGTCTTTATGCTCATAATTTTCGTAAGAGGGGGAAGAATCTGAAATGTACTTCTAAATTCTAACCCATGGGGTTTACTAAAATTTGAAACTTTGGTTTGGGGGTTAGGATTTAACATTTTCATATCCAAGCCAGAAATACGACCAACGCATATTTTACCTATCCTCCGACGAAGGATGTCAAGTCAAGAGCTTCTTTAATTAGATTAGAAAATAATGAGGTTCCAAGCCATCTATGGCAATTAACCAACAATTCAGATATGGCTATTTACAAATGAATTGATAGTCAAAATCATTCCATTCAGGATAGAATACATTGATTAAAGCATTGGATTTCTAAATTCTCGCTTGTTGAAGTTCAAATATAGAAATGGAACAACTCTGTTTGTCATGGATCCTTGATTGATGTAATGCCTCTTTATTACGGGTAGTTTTAGGGTAACTTTTAAAATTTTTGTTATTAATTAGTTTTGGCCCGTGCTCATGCACAGAGTGTTTAAATGGCAACAGTAAATTTAAAAAAATTATATATGGATGTATAATATGATGTCATTTTATATTAATATCCTATCCAAATAACAATACAGATTTCATACATATTTATAATATTCTCTCTCTCTGCATATATATATATATATATATATATATATATATATTATATATATATATATATATATAATATATATATATATCTATATATATATATATATATATATATATATATATATCTGTGTGTGTATGTATGTATGTATATGTATATGTGTGTGTGTTTGTGTGTGTGTGTGTGTGTGTATCCATAAACATACATGCATACATACATAAAAAGTGAAAAAATTAGTTAAAAGATAGAATTTTTTTCAGATGAAAAAGTTAGGAATTATTTATTTAAAGAATTAAAATATTTTTTTCTTTTTGAATGGAAAAGTTGATTAAACAAAATGTACTTTACAAATTCTATTCCAATATATAAGCAACTTAAATATATTCCCTTTTTTAGTTTAAGATCTAAGAAATAAAATATTCACTTCAAATACGAAATCTAAAACTCGATTCGAGTAACCCGAATCCACATTCGAATGAACAATATGCTAACTTATTTTGGACATGAATCCAGATTCACATGAATTTTTTTTTTCTCTATAGTTGCTTTATTTTGTAAGGCAAATTTGTTGGACCAAGTATTAATTGATCCAAAACTTAATTTAAGCAAAAATTGACCCAACATAAATCGATCCCAATTTAAGATCTCATTGATTGAAGAAGATAATGTAATTAACTTCATTTCTTGTTCTCGTTAGGGAAAAAAGTGTTTTTTTTTTTATAACTATCAACGTATTAAATTGCTATTCTCAAGGAGGATAATATTATCAATGCACTATATATCATATCATGCATGCTCTTCTTGTTTCCCTCTCCTGGATAAAGAATCATGTAAATATTAGCCTATCATTTCTTGTTCTTCTTTTTTTTGGGGGACAAGGGAGGTTTTTTTTTTTTTTTTAACTATCAACATATCAAACTATTGTTGTTAAAGAGTGTAATATTTTCAATGTAGTTCATCACATCATGCCTTTCTTGTTCCCCTTTCCTGGATAAAGAATCATGTAAAGTGATAACTCTCCTCGTAGTTAGGAATATGAAATTTTAATATCATTTAGAAATTGGAGTTATAAAATTAAATTCATGTCAGTTAGCCCAACTCATATCAAATCTAACATAATCAAAGATTTTAAATATATATTAAAAATTTAAAAACCATGACGAATGGAGCTGAAGAACTTGATAATTCAATTTGGTTTTCTGTTGAAAACAAAGATGTAAAGCAAACAAATCACTAATAAAATAAAACGCAAATAAATAGAATTCAGTGAAGTAAAAAATGGTAAAGAAGGAATGAGGAACATACAAAGAATGCAAAAAAATAAAAATAAATGAAACTTTATCTATGGAAAAGAATTAGTATTTTTCTTTTGGGATTACATCTCACAAAATTTGATCAAAGAAACTCAATTTTTTTTAATGTTGAAAACGAAGAAATGAAACAAACGAATCATTGATAAAATAAAATGCATACAAATAGAAATTAATGAAGTAAAAAATGGTGAAGAAAGTATGAGAGACATACCAAGAATGCACAAAAATAGGGAAAAATTTAGCTATGGAAAAGGATTAGTTTTTTTTTGGGAGAATTACAACTCACATGGTCAAAGAAAAAATCTCCCAAAATAATATATGTTGTTAGATTATTATATTAAATTAGAAGTGTTTTTAATACAACTGATAAATGTGATACTTTGAATAAAAACTTATATCATATAAAGCAAACAAAATATTTTTGACCGAACTAAAATGACATCTATAACTTTCTCTTAAAAAAATATAAAAATAGTAATCAACAACGACTCTATGAAGGTGTTAAGAATCGTGGATAGGAGGGTCTGTTTTGATAATGATTATAAATGCTTTGGAATTTTTTTTAAAAAATTTGTATATCATCATCCCTAATTTAAGTTTAAATCTAAAATTTAAAATTGTGAAAATTAGGCGAGATTGTACCATATGCTTGGGATGAAGTAGAGAAAATTAATATATGAACGTATAATATGAAGACATTTCATATAAATATCCTATCCAAGTAACAATGCAGATTTCATACGTATTTATAAGATTCTAATCTCTCTCTCTCTCTCTCTCTCTCTCTCTCTCTCTCTCTCTCTCTCCTATATATATATATTATATATATATATATATATATGTGTGTGTGTGTATGCATATGTATACGTGTGTGTGTATATATATATGTATACGTGTGTGTGTGTGCGTGTGTGTGTGTGTATATATATATATATATATATCTATATATATATATATATATATATATATATATATATATATATATATATATATATATATATATATATATATATATTCATACACACACACACACATACATACACACACATACATGCATAGAAAGTGAAAAAATTAGTTAAAAGATAGAATTTTTTCAGATGAAAAAGTTAGGAATTATTTATTTAAAGAATTAAAATATTTTTTTTCCTTTTGAATAGAAAACTTGACTAAACAAAATGTACTTTACAAATTCTATTGCAATATATAAGCAACTTGAATATATTCCCTTTTTTAGTTTAGGAACTAAGAAATAAAATATTCACTTCAAATACGAAATCTAAAACTCGATTCGAATAACCCGAATCCATACTCGAATGAACAATATTCTAACTTATTTTGGACATGAATCCAAATTCACATGAATTTTTTTTTCTCCATAGTTGATTTATTTTGTAAGACAAATTTGTTGGACCAAGTATTAATTGATCCAAAAATTAATTTAAACAGAAATTGACCCAATATAAATTGATCCCAGTTTAAAATCTCATTGATTGAAGAAGATAATGTAATTAGCCTTCATTTCTTGTTTTTGTTAGGGAAAAAAGTGTTTTTTTCCCCTACTATCAATGTACTAAATTGTTATTCTCAAGGACAGTACTATTATCAATGCGCTATATATCATATCATGCATGCTCTTCTTGTTTTCCTCTCCTGGATAAAGAATCATGTAAATATTCGCCTATCATTTCTTGTTCTTCTTTTTTTTGGGGGGGACGGGGGAGTTTTTTTTTTAAATTTTACTATCAACATATTAAACTATTGTTGTTAAAGAGTGTAATATTTTCAATGCAATTCATCATGTCATGCCTTTCTTGTTCCCCTTTCCTAGATAAAGGATTATGTAAAGTTATCACTCTCCTCATAGTTATGAACATGAAATTTTAATATCATTTAGAAATTAGTGTTATAAACATTAAATTCATGTAAGTTAGCCCAACTCATATCAAATCTAACATAATCAAAGATTTTAAATATATATTAAAAATTAAAAAACTATAACGAATGGAGCTGAAGAACCTGATAATTCAATTTGGTTTTCTGTTGGAAACAAAGAAGTAAAGCAACAAATCACTAATAAAATAAAACGCAAATAAATAGAAATTAATGAAGTAAAAAATGGTAAAGAAGAATGAGGAACATACAAAGAATGCCAAAAAAAATAAAATAAATGAACCTTAGCTATGGAAAAGAATTAGTATTTTTCTTTTGGGATTACATCTCACAAAATTTGATCAAAGAAACTTTAACAATCTGAGTAGGAGAACAAAGGAATCAATTTGTTTTTATGTTGAAAACGCAGATATAAAGCAACCAAATCATTGATAAAATAAAAGGCAAACAAATAGAAATTAATGAAGTAAGAAATGGTGAAGAGTGAATGAGAGACAGACCAAGAATGCACAAAAATAAGGAAAAAATTAGCTATGGAAAAGGATTAGTGTTTTTTTTGGAGAATTACAACTCACACGATCAAAGAAAAAATCTCCCAGAATTATATATGTTGTTAGATTGTTATAGTAAATTAGAAGTATTTTTAATACAATTGATAAATGTGATACTTCGAATAAAAACTTGCATCATATAATCCAAACAAAATATTTTTGACGGAACTAATACGACATCTATAACTTTCTCTTAACCAAAAAAAAAAAAAAAAAATCAACGGCGACTCTATGAAGGTGTTAAGAATCGTGGATAGGAGGACCTGTTTTGATAAAGATTATAAATGCTTTGGAATTTTTTTAAAAAAGTTTGTGTATCATTATCTCTAATTTAAGTCTAAATTTAAAATTTAAAATTGTGAAAATTAGGCGGGATTGCACCATATGCTTGGGATGAAGGAGAGAAAATTTTTTAGACACCATCATTCTACTATTTATTATATAAAGATTTATTTAGTAATTTTTGGTAACTATTTTTTTTGGTTTTGCTTGATTAGTGGCTCCTACAGTATCAAGGGCGATTTTTTATTAACAAATGCTAGTCAATTTTAAATGAATTATTAAGTTTTTCAAAGAAAAAATTGCAAATTGTGTATGAAGTTCATCGTTATTTTATCACTGCAGAAAATAAGCGGAAGAAGTTAAAATGAACAATAGATATCGCGTGTGAGCAATTAATGTTAAGGTTTCACCATAACTGCAAAAGAATAATTAGTAGCCACTAATTTTAAAATGTCATTAATTATATAACTTAGAATATTATATCAACTTTTTTTCTTGAAGTGTTTATGATGAAGAACAAATATGTATTTTCTAGGAAAAAAATTTAGGGGTCTTTCCAAAAAGAAAAAAATAAAGGTTCTAGTGATTGAATTTTGATTAACATTCCAGGACATAGTGAATATTCATAGGAATCTTATAGATCAAATATCAATGCGGCTGTTGCAGTAACAATCAAAAGTAAACACATATTACTCTTTGAAGTCATATTCATTTCTTACCCATTGCATCAACTTTTGTTAACGTACTTAAGATATTTTTATTATTTTTTTTAGTCTTGGATCATCCATTTCACAGAAGTCGAGTTATTATTGGTACAATATGAGGTAGAGTTCTCCCATCACAGATCTTCTCCATTCACAAGACTTGAACCTGAGACCTTACTTAAGGGGAACAAGTGTCCAACCACTTGAACCAACCTATTTTGGTTAAAAAGTTACATATTTAGATTCAGGAAAGTTGTCATTGTCAAGATTTATCATATAATGACATGAGGCAAACCACGCACGTACACTTAGTTTTTCTTGATATAAAATCTTTGAAAACAATAAATAAAGGTGATTGAAGTGCATCTTTTGATTGAAAATGATATACTTAGACACTATACACATCATCATGCCCTTTAACATTTGGTCATGGATGACAAGCTTAGTGATAAGAGCCAAACCCACCTACAAAAGGGTCAAATTTGGCAATCACAATCACAAGAGATTAGGATATTGCATGAAAATTGACTTAATCTTTGAGACTTGCATATTCTTGTAGCCACATATAAATGACAAAGCAAAAAATAAGCCTAAACTAGCACCAAGTGTCTTGCCATTATCACGGGACCATTTATAGCAAAGTTTATGAGGTTAACACCTAAGTGTCCGCTTCTATATGAGTCATCACATGTTCCCAAGAATGCAAGATCGTGATCTATTTGATATGCATGCCTTGAATTTCTTTTCAATTCATTTGTAGTATATGGCTTCATGAGGTTGGCCCTCGCATGTACGAGTGGAATTTTATGTCATCTATCAAATCAATGAATGTAAACACGTACTATTTAATCATTGAAGTCAGTAAAATGATGTAAGTGTAGGTACTTTTGAACTGATTAGTGTGAAAGTACTAATTGCAATGTGTACTTCAGGCTTTCGGTAAGATGTGATGTCAATGCTCTCGAGGGGGGGCCAGCCGTGGAGACTTTAAGTGAGGTTCGAGTTACAATAAGCAAACTAACGCGATTCCTTTCTTTAGGTTACTTTCAGTTGTGCTACATGGAGTCTTTTTCCTTGATGTGATGTTTTTGTCCAATTAATGTGACCATCTTTAACGTAATCATTAACAAGATCAATTTAGAGGGAAAAATGAGGATAGTTTTTCCAGGGAAACATTGCCTCATGTAATAGGGTTGGGCGGTTCCAAGGTACGTACTTGTGTAATGCCTCAGTCCTTTCCAGGCATGTGGAAAGTTAGCAGGACGGCTTCAATGATCGTCGACTAATTCCATCAACCACCACGAGCTTTTTCAATGTGCTTTGTCCTCACTCAGACGTCACTTAGAAAAACCTCCCATGAGATCATCTATTCTAAGACTATTGCACGATAAATATGCTTTTTAACTGTGAAATTCTTAAGAGTAGACTCTCTGAAGAGCAAGGTGTACCTTCGTATCTTCGTACCTTTGATGATATAGGTAGTCATATCAAATTCTTTAAGCCTTGCTGTTTAACTGTACACAATCACCCCCACTTGAAGAGCATAACATCCTCGTTGTGCCTCCCAACCTGAGCGATTTATGCATCTTGGCGACTGATTGATCATCCCAGTATCTTTGACCTGTTTTGGCGACCGCTTAATTGTCTCTTGTTCACTGGCATAGTTCATGGTCAGAGGTCAACTTTTGATACCATTTGTAACACTCCGATCTAACCGTTCATGTCATTAGATAGCATATAGCCAACCAACCTAATCTCTAAGCCTTTCGACACAAAGACTAGCCAGAGGGCTGATCCAAGACCCAAGGAGGATGTTAGTTCTTTATTGGAGGGAGGGATTGTAATCTACTAATATCCCCTGTCCCATGTAGAGAGATTAGTGATTTATAAGTAATATAATAGGCATATGACAACAATAATCACTTCTTCCTTTCAAACGCAAGTGAGAACAATGGACTATAAAGGGCTAGTCTTTGGGTTAAAAGGCTAGGGAATTAGATTTTTGGGCAGTATACTATTTAACAGCTTGACTCGTTGGGTCAGGGCATTATATATGGTGTCAAAGCAGACCTTAGGTCAAGCAATTATGAACCCACTCAGCACCCATAGAGAGAAAACTATAGATTATTGATCGTTAGTGTCATTGTTCTAGGAAAGATCCAAGGCCTTAAAAGGATGTTCGTTCTTTAAGTGAGGGTGACTGTAATGTCCCTTGTCCCACATCGATCGAAAGATTAGGAAAATATGATATGGTTTATAAGTGATATAATAGGCCTACGACAATAAGAAGTGCTTGTCATTTTGAAGACCAAGTAAAGACAATGGGATGTTAAGCACTAGCCTTTGAGCTAAAAGGCCTCAAGGATAGGTTGTTGCCCAATACGTTGTCTATTGACCAAACTCGATGGGTAGGGCTATTCATCGGTCCCGGACCAAGCTGAACCAGACTAGACCGGCATGGACCGAGTATGTTGTCTAATGACCTTAGGTCAAGCAGTTAGGCTTGCTTTGTAAATTGGCCTTCCACTTATTTTGTTTATGTTGAACTCAGCAGTGGGCAACTTTCCCTTGCACTAGAGAAGCAATATGTCCTGCTTTGGATGTTGCTGGTGTAAATGCATCTTTGTTTATCCAGGTTCATGTGGTTATCAATTTGGAGAGTCAAAAATAGGGTTATCAACATTACAAAAATGAAAAGACAGCGAGAGGCAAAAAAGATCTGAAACACCCTAAAGGCCTAAATTGTCTTAAAGATACCAAATTCAATGTTCAAATTAACACAAAGCAAAAACTCAATGGAAGCCCAAGGTCTAAAAGACTAAAACCCTAAATTTTACTCAGTCCACGGCCCGAACCCCAGTCCACCTGGTCCATACTGGGTCTGGACAGAAGACTGAACGAGGCTAGACAAAGGACAGAAGATCGGACCAAATTCACCCGGTCCGGTCCAATCCAGTCTGATCCACGTCGGCCTTTGGTCCGGTCTAGATCGGCCTTCGGTCCGCTTCAGTTCTGAGTCGAATAATGAACAGTCCTATTGATGGATAGGAACATCACAACCTGCCACATCTAACTGGAAAGTTTTCAACACTAGAATTTAAATTTTTAATAAACTTTTGGCAGTAAAGGGGAGTGTTTAATATTTTCTTGCACACAAAATAGGTTTCTTCTAACAAACAAGTATTTTTGTCTTGGCAACTTAAAAAGTACGATGATTCACCTTTCAATTAGTAAGACAAAATTTATTAGAATTGAGTTAATAAAATTTACCATCCTTGAGATTCACTTTTGTAGAAAAAGAAATTGAAAAAGAAAAAGAATTGAGAAGCAAAAGAAAAGGTTCGAAAATACCCAAGAACTGAGTCCACTGTATTGAACAATATACCTTTATAAGTTTTATGACCATTTCCATACTTAGATTACATTGGCATGTGAATCTTTTATGGAAAAATGGCTAACTTGTGTATTTATCTTGTTTACGCCTCTTAATGTATATGCTTACTTATCATTGAATTGGCTAATGGCTTTATATTTTTGTTGGTGGTGAAAAAGGGATCAAAGTCTCAATTTCATTAAGTTGACATCATCCTGGACCAAACTACACCCACAAAGTCATCAGAAATGAACATAGAAAAGAGAAGGAGAATTACGTACAAATGACAAGATCCTGGTTTTGTTGCACGACATTGCTGGCTAGACGATCCGCTAGATGTAGACACTTGAAAATAGTATCGCATTTTTATAAAATGTTTGATGACGGTAAATTGATCCAATAAGATTTGGGAGCACTCTTAGATATCCAAAATTGAGAGACTTAAAATGTGCCAACATTCTTTAACAAATATCCAAATTCAAAGATGCCGACAAAACACTTTAGCACTCAAAAAGCCCATATGAGCTCAAATTGATATTGTTTCATGTTTAGGTGACAATTTTTTTTCCCGTTTTCACCCTGCTCTAGGGTGCATGAAATTGAATCTAAATGTTGGTATTTCTCATCTCTTGATCTTTCTAATAATATATATATATATATATATATATATAAAACAAGCCTGAATTTGATAAGCAGCGGTAAAAATATGAATTGATCATCGAGACATATTCTTATAATGGCACATGTCCACTATTTTACTTATATCTTACTCCGCACTTATCCAAATGCCATGAAATCAAGGTTACTAGAAACTAGACCCATTAAACTTTCCCAAAAAAAAAAATCACTCAAATCAGAGATTGGATGGAAAGTATGGTCGAAACAAGTCAACTGTCTGCATGTTGACCCGAAGCGCATTCGGGTTCCTTATTTTCCAACCCAACTTCTAGAAACCCTAGAAGCCAAGTTACTGGAAAGCTCCATGTCGCAGCTAAACCTTTAGAAAACCTCGAAAAACCCTTGTTCTCTGCATCTGTAAATGCAACCCTTCACCTAACCCTCAAATACTACCAAACCTCAAAAAAAACTCTAAGGCTCTATTTGGTCCTTAGAAAATTTGATGGAAAGAAAAGTTAAAGGGAAAAAAAACGTATAGAGAAAATGAGTTTTTTTTCTCTTGTTTTGATTCAAAAAAAAATACAAAAAATTTAGATGAGAAATTTGAATGTTGATGAACTATTTGAATCATATTGATGTCATCCAAGCAATGTGAGATTGGAGGAGGTTGGGAATTTTCCTCAAACTTTCCTCACAAGTTTATGAGAAGAATTTTATTACTTATTTCTAGCAATTTTTCCACCTAATTTTCCTCCATATTTTTTTCTTTGTGATTTTCTCTAAACCAAATACAAGAAAAAAAGTAATTTTTTCAAATTTTTTTCTTTCCACCAAATTTTCCAAGATTCAAACGAAGCCTAAAAAAATACTAACAAGATCAGAGAACCTAACCAAACGCTATGCAATCCAACCCTGCACAAATCAAGGCCCAAACATTTTGATTTCGAGGTTTCCTATACTACTCAGGAAGAAAAGCTAAGGCCAAAATTCTTCAACCTACATAGTTCTTCACATTGTAATTACTATTCTATTGCCTACTTGACTTTGGTGTAACTTTATGACTTTTTATTCGATTAGTAAAGCTATCAGTGATGGTAGACGTCATCATGATGCAAATAGAGTTAACCTGCTTATATTCATCGAGTTGATTCCAAACACTCTTAATCTAGCTTGTATTCATCGAGTCGAGTGATCTAGGTCAACCACCAAGGCAACAGAAGCTGGTTCTGGTTGGGAAGAATTGTGCGATTGAAGTTGTGTAATACACATCAAAGATTTCACTCTTAGGGTGTTAATTGTTTGAGTTTTGCATAACTAGTTCTGCGTTTGGGCAATCACTTATCTATTTTAGCAACAGGTTCTCAACAACCCTCACTGGTTTGCATCTGATTTTGTGATCGTGGCTTTGTTGAATGTGTTGTTCACTTCTAGCCAAGTTCTAGGGTTTGTGGTGGCCCTATGCTCGTTTTGTGTCTTGGCTAAGCTCAAGTTCATCTATCAGCGTACTTTATCACTTGAACATTAACCCAAAATCCTCCGTTTTAGTTCAACTATCAAGCTCAAATTTGACCCCTAGAATGTAAAGGTTCTTAAAAGAATTGAATGATGTCGAAAGGAGGAGTATGTCACCCAAGACCTCAGGTTTAGTTGAAGCATTTGTAGGTGAACAAAAGGAGGTTTTTATCCCTTGGGCATTAACCCAAAATCCTCTGTTGCAAGTTTCTTGAACTCTTGCTGCTATGAACATGGAGTTACTAGGGTTTCGGGATTAAGAGAAACTGCATGTCACCTTTTTAAGAACGTATATCCCCTTTGCTATGAAGATGAAGAGTCTATATCCACCTTGGTCGATATTCCCATGGACATGCCTAACACTAAGAAAACAGAAAATAAAACTCCTATCGAGGAAGTCGAAAGTGGGAAAGATATCATGCAACCAAGGTGAGAATGGAGCGAATACAATCAAGGTGAGGGGAATGGAGCAAGGGGATAGGGCTTCACAGAGGACTTTAGCCATTGCACACTCAGAAAATATTGCAGAGTATAAGTCCTCTCCTAGGGTGATCACACGTTCTTTTTCTAGTTCAACTTTTATGACATGTGTGGCGGATAGGACTGACCCAACTCCTACACAATCTCTACCAACTTCAATCTATGCTGTGGAAGCAAATGCAATTGATTCATCTATCATTCTGTCCTACACTTCTCGAGGAAAGGCAAATCTGGTCACTCTCTTAATCTATGTCATGCACCATGTAAGCAGCTTTGTGAAGGAAAACATATAGCGTGTTATGATTCAGGGTATGGGTCAAGTAAGTGTACGCATTCGCACGGTTAAGACTCGCATAGTTGATAAAAGATACGGGTGAGGAGCCCATAAGCTTGATTTGTTTGTGGTGGATGAGATAATTTTTGATGTCTGAAGCATTTCTCAAGGGTCTACTAATGGAATCCTTAGCGAAGAGACGAACATGGTTCCTGATGTAGAAGATGTTGTGAATAAATCATGGCTATTATCGACCACGACTTTGTCTCCTACAGCTTAAGCAAGGCTCAAGGCTTCTAAGGAGCGTTTGCAATAACATGCATCGCGCCAAAAGGTCAACTGGATGTATCTCCTTGTAATTATAACGATACAATTCAAAGTTTTGTCTCAGGTAAGTGTCATAAGGTTTGTGGGTGGCTGGTGTTGAGTGCTAATGATTAAGTACTGCTTGATCAAAGTCGGAGTTCGTGAAACAGACACCCTCTGTATTACTAGTTGGCAGAAGGGGGAAAAAAAGACTCATCAATATATAAAACATATCTTAAATCTTAATTCCATTAGCAACTACATTGACGCCCCTTCATGTGGTACACCTTCTTAATATTGGCATTAGACAATCCCACTAGCTTTGACTTGAAGGCAAGAGTGAAAGGGTATGAACATTTTTCTTCGAAAGTATCGCACAATAAATTATTATGAGACTAATTATGTCACATATATTGAAAGCTTTTTTTAACCCAACAAAATTGAGAGACGTAAGGAATTCCATTAGCAAAATTGCAACCACGAGGATTGATGTGACATTACTTCTCACAATTAATATTCACGAAAAAATCTCACCAAAACAAATTATTAATTAAACTTTATGAGATTCAGTAGTAGGGTTCCTCTCAATTGTTTGACCAAATTAAACAACTAATTTTTGATATTTGGTAAATTGACTTTTTGTACCCAACATTTAACCCAAAAAACTATTTACAAAAAAAAATTATTTAAATAACATTTATCCTTCTTCTATAAAATGTTTTTACAAAATCTTATTTTGTAGGTCTCTTGGATTCAGCCTCTGTATGGATAGGGATGCCGGTAGAGATAAGGTTGCCTATATGGCTATATCTAAATCTCCCCAGACCACGCAAAAGCGAGAGCCACACTGGGCGGTGGTGGCGGTGGTGTTGTTATTCACTTGGTTTGTTGTGACAATAAAGAGATGGAAATTGCATGGAATTGGTTCTCATCAATCTTAATACTTATTCGACAATGGCGCCAGTGATAAAAGCAGCAAATTTGGGGGGTTATTGGATTAACTATCATGAGAGATCAAGAAAATTAAGGGACTGTGTTGGTTTAACATAGGTTTTTCAAAGTGGAAAGACGTAAATTTTATGATTTGTTTGCATTAATATCATTCATTATGAAAGTTGTAGAAATTGTCAAGTAGGTATCATTTTCATTGCAGCATCTCACATATGATATCATTTTCATTGTAATATCTCACATTAATATTGCATTCTTGCTTCATGTCATATGTAATTTTTAGCTCGAAACTATATGTGCACTGAAATGGCGAACGGATCGAGTTCAAGGTAGAGCTGGCTGTCTTATGATTACTAACCTGGTTTAGTCTTTCTTGGTGGCCATGAAGTAAATGCCATTGAATGAGAAGGAAAAGGACTTATAATAATCATTACACCCTTATATCCCTAACCGTGACCAACTTACCTATTTTCTACACATTTGCTGTCTGACACATTTCTTATAGAAATGCTCAGACAGATGACATCCCTATGTCTGAATCTCGAACGGCAAATCTGTGTTACACAATTAGACCGAATTAAAGTAGCCGAGGAGCAAAACCCCTATTCTAGTAATTGAATCCACTGCACAGCCTATCCACGGTCATCATAAACTCGGGTTGCTCGTGCATTTCAGCTGGTTGCTCAATATTCTTATAACTTTTTGGCGTAAACTTTGCTATCGGGCCATGCATTTTTGTCTTCAGCTGGCAGCTCAATATTCGGAGTGTCCTTCTAGCAAGAAGGGTGGAGAAATGGTTCCCCTCGTGGAAAGATGGCTGGCTTGTTTCAGGAAGTTGCCTTCAACACTCCTATTGGAGCCCCTAGTGCACCTTTCAAATATATGTAAACGTCAAAAGCCTCGCTCTTCTTCTAGGTGCCTCTTGCCGGTAACTTTGCCTTCATACAATCTCTTCCCTGACTTTTCGACGATTTTGATGCTGCAGGCATGGTTATCACATAATATTTTGTGAGCGCCGGAAAGGTTGATGAAACACACCTAAAATAACAAGTAGTACTCAAAAGCAATTCGACACTTACAAATACATTTTGTATTTTTGTTTTCCTCCTTAAATTGTGAAAGTTATGATATGGTAGACAAAACTCAAAAGGAGCTCAGGACTGAACATTGTGCCCTCGTACGTGGTGCCATCAATGTGTGATATATTATACTTGATACGACTGAATGGTGCCCCCTTGTACATGGTGCCATCAAAGTGTCATACATCATACTTACTGACTTGTTACATACTTATCAGCAATCTTCACTCGGATCTTGTTGAATTACGATGTACCTGGTAATTTCAGATTAACCTTGAGTCATGGTCTCTTCCATTGCGCCAAACATCGGCCAATCATTCCAGTTCAAATGTAAATTGCAAGTTCTACTGTGTTAACTAAGAACAGCTGTATGTTGCTTCTTCAAAATTTAAGAATGACCAATTGGTCTAATGGTACTCTACAGTTTACACGCACAAATACAACAGCAATGTACAAAAACCATAAGCAAAATTTGGCTTGTAACAGATTAGTTATCAACAAGCTTAAGACCCCAACCCATGCCTTGACAGTGCCTGACATGAGGAACAATTTTACCAGTGTCGACCCCTGTTTTCGCCTTGCAATCATAAAATGGAGGAGCATGGAAACAAGGCTCCATTGAAATATCACGAGAACATGGTGGGTTGGGGACAGTTCGATTTTCTGGCTTATAAAGGAGCCACGGTTTCAGTCCTCCTATACCCTGAGCAACATAACCAAAAGTAGACCATGAGCTTGTGACAAGAACATCAGTCAAACTTAGCAAATACATTTCTGCCCAGGCCTTCTTGTTGTGTATCTGGTTTTCAGTGTTCTGGTACCCTTCATGACTAGGCTGGTATACAGAAATTACTTCCCCGGTCACCGTTGGATTATCCCAGTACATGCTCTTTAACTTCTCAGAGTAGCCTGAGCTTAGAGAAGTTACCAGTACCGCTTTTAGTTTCTGATTTGCACCGAGGTTGGTAACTTCTTCCTTCGCATTGAGCTCTGGCAAAAGTCCTTCTTTAACAGTACACGCTACGATTTGATCAAATACATGCTGAAATGGACGGGGATCTGTGTCAAACACCCTGATCTGAATTCCGATCTTTTCATTTGCCTTTGCTAAGTATGTATCATAATACCGTGCAATCAGACCCCAGACTAGGTTTGTTGGATGAAAAAGATACCGACCTAGGAAATGAAAGACGGTTTCCTTCTGAGGAAAGAGGTTGTTTAGCTGTTGCTCAAAGGATGGGATAAGAAAGAGGGATGGAATGAAGTAGTTATCTGTCTTCATAATCAACCAGGGTGCTCTTTGGATAATACTCTGATCTTGGTCACAAAAGAAAAGCTTGTCATAATCATCATAATCATGGACAAGGTGAAGGTACGTCCAAGGCGGATGTGACGAAGATGAATTTGATATCATATTGTTCCTCAGCATATTCCCGTAGGATTGAGGAGATTTCTGATCAAAGTTGTGAAATTGGTCAATAAGAGGGAAATCCAGGGGCAGTAGCCATGCGGTATCAGGAAATGGTTCACAGAAAAGATCACCTATATCCGTTCCACAATCAATTAATAGGACCCGATCTGTAAGCAGAGCATAAAGAAATGCCGAAGCTATGGAAAGTATCTTGTTCCCTAAACCACTGAAGGATATCCAGACCAAATAGTTACAGTCAGACACTTCATAATGTTCATGGCCAGATCTGAGCAGCTCTACTGTTGTGTTGTATGATAGTGTGTGAGGACCACAACGTTTGTGTAAAGCTTCATAAGATCTTAACTTGGAGAGGAGGAGAGCTGACGGTTTATAAGGTGATTCTTTTCTGTACAATTTTGACTGGTACCTACTGAGACAAGAATCCATTTCAAACCCGGTAGCCAAAAGCTCAGTAGCCGAATTATCTTCATCATGCCCAACAGACTGATGTGATTCGCCAGAAGAAGCTGGGAAAACAGAAGATCTTAGCCAGCTATGATACGTGAAATTTAAACTGGCAAGCATAAATATAGCTTCACAAACTGCATAACACTACAACGAAGTCATCAAGATCAAACTAGCTTCAATACATGCAGCTTGAGGCCAGGCAGCAAGAGAAACTTGCCAGATCAGGTGCTCTTAGTGGTTGCCACATTGTACACAATCCCAGTGAGATACAACTCACCGCCAACTTTTCGAAACAGCGACCTTCAAGATAGAGGATCCACTAATATCTCTCACATAAAAAACCTCATCAACAACTTTTCCAAACACCATTGGCTATCAAACCTTGAAGTTGAAATCAATATAATATTTTCACTTTCTATTGATATCTTTAAAGAATAGTGGATGGATTAAACCTAGATGTCTTGGCAAATTGCCCCCTTGCATATTATATATTTTTTGCTTTTTACCAATTTCATTCATTTTTTGACGTCCTTTTCAAGAAAATGAAAAATGTTGTTATGAATCTCTTGAACACTCTGCCTCTGCGTGCTACAGGTAAAGGTCATTTATATTTCTATCTCACTATACACCATTTCAAAAGGATCCGCATGAGGCATGCTGTTTAGAAATCTACAAAACAGCACATTTGAGTTTAGTTGTAGGGGTAAGGTTTTGTACATTAAGGCCCACCGGCCACCACCTCCCCCCCCCCCCCCCCCCCCAAAAAAAAAAAAATCATTGTAAGTGCACACGCACTCTCATACAGTCACAGTTCTCAGGTAGGACTCTAGGGTACTTGTTGGGTTTGGCTTGACACTAGAAGTACCCGTTCATTCTGTGAATTGATACGTCTTTTTCTAGATTTCAAGTGAGCAGCAGTGCAGCACTGAGGATCATAATGCTTATCATATCACACCATTAACTCAAATCCTTGCAGAATGCTATCTCATACATGGAGAAGTCAAATGTGCAGAGTCTCACCCTTGCAATGCAAATGGGTTATTTTAGTTCTAACTCGGCATAATCGCCCTGCTACTTTTCACAAGTCAGATCCAAACAACAGTTCAGTGTAACATTTGATCCAGTCCATCATAGTCACAGATGGAAGAATGGCCAATACTAAACTCTTTCAGCTATAACCAACACCCGAACTCACAACCTACTTTGAAAATATTACTAATATAGCAGATATTCTGCCAATTTTCTAGAGTAAAATGAAGGAAACAATGCACATATAAAGAACATTACTCAGAAATTGTCAATGCGCAAGAAAACAGTAAACAGAAAATGAGAGTTTCTCCAAGAAAATGAACACTGCTTGTAAAACTTAACATTGTGCAATAGAAATCCAACTACCTTGACGATGATTTACCAGGATCTCTGCCTTTTCTGACAATGCCCACAAGCTGTTCGACTGAATGTCTTGAAGAACAACTGAGACAGAGAACAACGCTGATAAGCCCATCAAGCAGGCAACAGAAATGCCCAACAGGGTCATCCAATTTAACCCACATTTCCCAAATAGAGCTTTGGCAATACTGTGATTTTCAGAACCAGATCTCTTAGTTGGGTCATTCGAATTCTTGCTCAAGTTCAACCGCCTCCTATTGGGCATATTCTTATCTGGGTATTGCTGGGAAACAGAGCTCAAATCATATTTGCTTGCAGGGTTTAAACTTCAACTGGGATTTGAAAAATCTGGGCAGAGATTTGCAGTGGGATCTTTCATTTTTCTTTTTTCTTTTTTCTGGGGATTGGAGATGCTGGAGTTCAGTGAGGAGGGCAGTTGAGGACATCGATATTGCTGTGAATGCGATGATTCAGTGATTGATAACTGTTGACTGATCAGGACCGGCCAGAATTTCTGTGACAGACAGAGGACCCATATCTCTTCTCTTACTTTCTTTTCCTTTTTTTTTTAGTGCCTCTTCAAATATAGGTTTTTCCCCTTTTTGGAACCTTTGTTTTCTAAATCTATTATATAATATAAAAGGCTATGTTAAGTTGACTTGTGCAGAGTGATGTTAGGAGGTTTACTTATTTATAATTTTTAATTAAATATTCTGACAAATTTCAACCATCAATTAAAATTTTAATTGTTTTTTAAAATAAAAAGTATTGACTGAAGTATTGGGTGGATTAGGTCATATGTTCGATTTCCTCTTCCCCCATTGTATTGCCCTTTGTGGCTCCTATGGATCAAAAAAAATATTCATTAATAACTTTCTTGATATTCTCTCTCTCATGTTAACTCCTTAATACCTGCTTCTCATAAAATTCTCCATCATTTTTCCCCCCATCCGAACATAAATTTGGAGTTGACTTATTAAAGATAAATGATAGAATCTATATCATCTATTAGTCAAGTGTAAAATTGAATAACAGAAGTTTTATATATTTAATTTTAAAGTAAGTAGTACTTTTATTTTTAAGCTTATTATTTTTTATTATTCATAAATTGATTAGTATATTGTTAAAAATATTTTAATAAAAGACACAAATTTATAGAATAAGAATTTGTGTTACACATAAAATCCAAATAAATAATATTTTCAATTTTTGCATGAATTAAATATTGTCGATAGCCTATCTGTATGCTTTCATTTATACCCAAAAAGGATAACCTATGAAAATTTCATTTGATAGTACTTAGCCAAATTTCATAAATTATAGACACAACCTAAATAAAACAATCAAAACTCAACAATATTAACAAAGCGTCTGAATTCACACCCAAACAAACAAAAAAAGATTGTAGATTAAGCATTATTACAATTTCGTACCACTTAATTATATCAAAGCTCGAGCCCACGCACTGTATAGACAACACCCTCCACATATATATATACACACACACGTATGAATGTACGTATATATGTATGTATATGTATGTATGTATGTATCTATATATATATACACACACACACACGTAGATATATTTGTACATGTGTGTGTGTATGATATGCTTGCTCTACAGTTGCCACTTGCTATCATCAAGTTTGAAAGCATAATATGTTTGCTCACTAGGGGTGAGGGAAACAATCCGAAGTGAAAAAAACCGAACTGAAAAACAGAAAGACCCAGTTCGATTTTTTGACAAAATTTAGTCCGGTTACCCGAAGTGAAAAATTTTGCGGTTTCGGTTTCGATTTCGATTTCGATTTGGCCATGTGAGATTTGGTTAATCACATGGTTATGATCTGTTAACTGAACCCAAAACTTTGCTTTTTTCCAAAAAATATTATATATTAGTCAAGTGTACGTTTTATAACTATTAAAATATAAGAGTAAACATACAATAATGTGTAAATTAATATTTAGTGTCCCAAATAGTTAAATTAATTAAAAGGAGTGAAAATTGGAAATTAACAATTTAAATTAAAGATTAACCAGTAACGGAACCGATAATCCGATTAACCAAGTTTTTCAGTTCGGTTATGATTTACATTTCTGTCGATCCGAATAATTTGGTTAATTGAAAATTTTGGTTTGCCGAATCTCAAATGGTCGAACCAAAATCAAAACCGAAATCCGAAGATTTTTTTGGTTCGATTAACCAAACTGACTTTTTTAGAAAAGTCGAACCAGTTGACCGGCTTTTCAGTTCGGTCTTCGAGTTTTCCAATTTGGTTTTTCAACTTTGGTTTTTATGCTCACTCCTACTTTCGGGGATGTTCGCACAATTAGGTCGCTACTATATAGGGTAGAGATGAAAGAAATTAGAAATCTATACTTTAGGGTAAAGGATGCTGAGAATTGAATCGTGTTGGTGCAATGTGTTTGTGCAACACCCCCTCAATCAAAACAAAACAGAGAGAGCATATAGAATTTGTGAAGAATTGCGACATATTAGATGTCCAAAATTATTGAAGGGTTTGTTCTAGGTTAGCGTTATTGGTTGTGCGTCCCTTCCCTCCCCCGTCCCTCGCCCTAAAAACAAATTCGCAAATCAGTGCAGCTGGACCTTTTTTTGGAGGGAGGAGGGGGAGGGCGGGGTGGAACTTGGATAGATGTGATTGATAAATAAATAATTACATAACATTCAACACGTTTACAAATAGTAAATGTTTATTATGACGTCTAATTAGCTTAGTATAATAATAAATGTTTCCATGGTTTTAATTTTTCCTATGTTTTTGTCACATATTTTACAAATGTAATATCTCTATAAAGAAAACTAGCTAAACATTAATTTGCGTTGCTAAGTTTAATGACAATCTCTTTAAGTTAGACTTCTTTTCTTTTTTTCCTAAACGCCAAAATCCATATATATGGTACAAAATATGTTTCTTTTTTTTTTTAATTCTTTTCATTCATTACCTGGATAAATAGGATTAACAAGAATTCTCTTAAATACTTGCGATTAGGGGTCAAATAAAAAAAATTGATTTGATAATTGAAACTTTGGTGTTTGATGTGTTTTATGCTCAAACAGGTAGAAGTGATTATCGCCAATATGGCAATATTAATGGTTTATTCTACAGAATATATATATATGTGTGTGTGTGTGTGTGTGTGTGTGTGTGTGTGTGTGTGTGTGTGTGTGTGTGTATACACACACACACATATATATATATACATATACATATACAGATATACATATACCTACACACACATATGTGTGTGTGTGTGTGTGTGTGTGTGTGTGTGTGTGTGTGTGTGTGTAAGTATGTATGTATGTATATATATATGTATGTATGTATGTAGGTAAGTGGGTATGTAGGTATGTACATACACACACATAGTTACATGCAAATTTTCAAGACAATTTAGAAATAACAAATAATTTTTCTGTGAAGGTTATAGAGAGTTGACATTAATAATAATGTAATATTATTCTTAAAATATCCATTTTATTATTTAAAAATTCAAATCTGATGCAATGTTGGAGTACATACTCAAGAAAACATGTATGCTTGAAACTTCTTTTTTAAAAAGATGCCTCAATGAAAAAAAATAATAGTGATAATATTTTCGCTACTTATCCCAATTCTTTTGAGTTAGACTAAAATTCTCATTATTTCATTATATCAACTTATTGATGTTGACCCAATAATTATTCAACGATACTTTTAAAGTATAATTTACTTATTCAAAAATTTAATCCCGGGACAACACACGGGTCTTAACTAGTTTTAATTTAAAGAAATGAAAAGAAAATGTGAAATGGAAATATGCAATTAGTAATTAGAAGGTCATTTTTGAAAGAAAACAAGTTAATTTAATTAGTAAAATTTACAAGAGTTATTATTAAATATATATTAAAAAGATAAATATCTCATCAAATTATTATATATAGTGCAGAACTTCAAACAATTAATAGTTTTACATTCAAAGTACCAGAACATCTTGGTAATCAAGTTTTACATATAACATTGTACATTCACTAAACCTTTTGTTCTCATCTCTTGTTTAGAGTTTCAAAACAGGTTGAACTGTTGAAGGCTGAGAAGGAGCTTATTGCAAATAGTGTATAAATTATATTCCAAATAATGTGCAACAAGAATTGAATTTTAAGAATATTTATATTAAATGTGAAACTAATATTATTATTCAAGCCTTTTTTATGGACAACTTTTTAAATGCTATGATCTAATTCACTATATTCTTAGTGGCACTCCATAACTTTTATTGATATGTATGTGTTGCAATAAAGCATATTTTCAAGGAGGCCAATTCGGGGGTATATTGAATAACACACTATGGCCATGCTCTCTATCAACTACAATTTTGGGATTTCGATGCCGGTCACTGTTCACTCCATCACAAAAAATGTCTCATTTGATTTATGCATATTTTAAGAAGCACTAATTAGATAACCATTTTGAAGATAATATATCTATATATAGTAATACGTACCCTTACTAATTTAAATTCAAACATGTACTTTTTAAATGCCATTTCTTTTGACAATTTTTTTTGAATTAAAAATACGAATAATTCGGAAAATTTTATAGATTCGGGCTTTCAATCTAGAACAGTGAACATTAATTAGGGCATTATAAAAAGAAACAAAGGATATTTGTTTTGGAATAGAAGTGATAATGTAGAATATGATTTACGAATTGAGTTCCAAAGTACGGTACTCCAGTAGTCCTACTCCCACCACATAACTAGGGTTTTCATTTTAGAAAAGTGGGCATTAAACATGACATTACAACAGATCTTCGGATCTTTTCTCCACACTGTATTCTGGAACAGCAACCGTGGGAAGCCGAATTATCAATGTATAAAAAGTTAATTTTCTTACGATGGAGGTTATATTTAGATATTAAAATGTGTATTTGTTTGCATCGAATATACTATTTACATGCCGTATAACTTATTAATTAATGAATTATCTCCTTCTGTTGCAAACCCCCCCCAAAAAAAAAAAGATGTTCTGCAAAATAGAAGTAGTAATTTTCATCTTTATAATGTAGTTTACTAATCTGAGTTTCAAAATGCAGTGCTCCAACCGTCCTAACCCCTCTCCCCTTTTCTTTTCTTTTCTTTTTTTTTTTTTGGGGGGGGATAGAACCCTCTCCACTTACTAGTATACATAGTAGACTCAATCGAGAAAGTTTGCTTATTACAAACTCTCTCCCCACCGGAAGTTCGTTGGACAATGGTTAAGAAAGTCAGGGCGAAGTCAGAGTTAATGTTGAAGAGGGGGTCATAGATTAGATTCAATAATTTAAGGGGCTATAACTTTGAAAATAAACTCAATTTTACATATTTTATAACACTATACAGACAAAAAACGACTTGCGTGTGATAGGTCGAGGGATCCAGCGACTCCGTTCCACCCGCTAATACCTATGCCCCTGGAGGAAGTAGTGAAGATTTGAGAAGGAAATTTAGATAGACTAGTCAGAACAGATTAATTTGATCAACTGATGCCATGGCTCAAGTTACATTGTTGGTGTTGGTGATCTAACTTATGGGGTCTGAAATCGACAATTATGGTAATCTTCCAGAGAAGGCAGTAGTATGACATTGATGTATCATCTGAATTAACTCTTCTTGTGTAATTTTTTTTTTTATCGTGGTTATATATTATTTAATATTTTTTTGTCAAAAATTACCCCAGATAAGTAGTATGTATGTTCATTCCACTTTGAGTCTTAAGTATAATAACCTAAATTGATTGCTTATTAGAAAGGTTGTTTAACCGATTGTTTCTTACTTAAAATTGCACTCATGTTACCACTTATTAGCTACATTGAAACTTCTTTATGGTCTCTAATTCTACATTAATTTTCATCTATTTTTCAAGAGTATAAAACACTTTAATAAATCCTCTCACCTTTTAATCTTTTGTTTGAAAGAAAGTTAACAAAATTAAGTTTACAAAAAATAAATTTAGTTGACAAAAATAAGATCCGTTCAATAAAGTTAAGTTTAGAATTCAATAAAAATATAGTTTTGTAAATATAATTAACTTCAGTTTAAAAAATATAAATTCAATTCAATTCAGATAAATTCAATTTAGATAAATTCAACAAAAATAAGTTAAAAAGAATAGGACCTAAGGGAACTTTTAAACTTATATAATCACTAGTAAATAATAATCTTATTCTTTTTCTATGGGGGTGTTTGGTGGATGACTTTTTGGATATTTTTTGCTCAAAAATGGCTTTTTAGGGTGATTTTGGCTATTTGACTAAGTCAAATAGCTATTTGAGTTGTTTGATGAGTGGCTTTTTGAAATGACTTTTCATCCCAAAAAGCTGTTTTTCAAACCGCTAACATTTGTAGCTTTTTGAGGGTTGGCTGTTTGGCCTTTTAATGTAAAAGACTAAATTGTCATTATTTAAATACCATAAACAAAATGTATATATTTTTGCACTCTCTCTTCTAAGTTTTTAGTTGCTTTTTCAAATTCAAATTAAATAATGATCCATAGTACCCATACCTTCATAATTTATTTTAGTGGTTGATAAAAATTCTTGCTAATTTTATATCGTAATATTAAATATAATACAAATTTTAATTCTCTATTTATCCCTGCTTCAAAAAATCAATTCATATTGAAATAAAGTTAAACAAATAACAAAGAGAAATTCTTCTAAGTGAACAATAAGACAAGATTGTGTTATAGGCCTTAAACATCATACAACTTTAAATTTAGATTGAAAAGAAAATTAGATTAAAAAAATAAGTTGTGTATAAATCAATAAGAAGATTTAATAAACAGTAATAAAATGGGATTATATGAGTGAAGGTAATTTACACATATCACATAAATTTAATTTATATTGAAAAAGAAATACGTAACTAACTAATTAAAAGCCTCATCTTCGGTGGTAAGTGAAAGATCTGGACATAAATGAAATTTTATCAAATATATTTTTTAGAAACAGTTAATTTTACTAAATATTTTTTTTAAAATAGCTTATTAAAATAACTAATATAAATAACCGATTGAAATAGCTAATAACAAAAAGTCAATAAAACAGCTAATAACTGTTTGCCATCCACATGTATATTGGGCCCTCGCGTATGAGCTCAACTCCCAACTCCATAAATCACTTTGTGAAAGATAGCGCGAAAAGTTTGAGCGAATTGTTTGATATTATTGTTTTATTGATTTATGGCGTGGAGACCTCGAAACCAACCGATACTAAACCGGAGTACACAGCAAATGTTAGTTGCAGAAGGGATTCCCGCCATTATAACTAACTCAAGAGCTCGCCAACAACACATTCTGTCTCTTTCTTACAAGCTTGCAGCTCCATAAGAAACCTTGTCCAAGTCCATGCTCAAATCCTCATCAATGGGTTTTCCCAGAAGAATTTCTTTATTGTCAGGCTACTCTCTCTTTATGTGACCTACGATCATTTCCAATATGCCAAGAAGATGTTCGACGAAATTCCTATCCCAACTATGACCGCTTGAAACCAAATGACTAGAGGATATGCTCATAGTGGAACTCCCAAAAAAAAAAGTGCAATTGTACGGTAGAATGGTGGAGAAAGGATTGGGGCCTGATGGGTATACTTGTTCCTGTCTCATAAGTGCTTTCGCGAGGAGTTGGATGGTGGGAGAGGGGGAGCAGATTCATGGTAGAGTTTTGTCAAGTGGGTATTGCTCGAATGTTTTTGTGGGGGCTAGTTTGGTGAATTTGTACTGCTTGGTGGTGAATGTTGGTGGTTTTGCAAGTGCCTACAAGGTGGTTGATGAAATGCCTGAGAGAAATGTGGAAACTTGGAACACTTTGCTTGCAGGATATAGGATCTTCAAAGAAATGCCTAGCAGAAGCACAGTTTCTTGGATGAACATGAACATGGGATTTGCTAAGCATAGCTTTGCAGAAAAGGCGGTCGATGTTTTTGAATGGATAAAGAATTCAGGTGAAGTGAAACCCGATGCTATAACTTTCATAGGGGTTCTTTCTGCCTGCAGCCATGTTGGGTATGTTGAAGAGGGGCATCAGTACTCCAGCGAAATGAGAGAAAATGGGCAGTTGAGCCTAACATCGAACATTATGGTTGCATGTTTGATCTTTTGAGCTGGGCTAGGTTCTTGCACGAAGCACAAAGGCTCAACGAAAGTATGCCTATGAAACCCACTGATGTAGTTTGGGGGTACATTTCTCGGTGGATGTATGATTCATAGGAATTCTGAGATTGCCTACCATGCGGCTAGGAATCTCACGGCGGTGCTTGAAGAAGACCAAATTGTAGATTATCTTGTGCCTGTGTCAAATGTTCTTGCTGTGGCAAAAAGATGGCAGGAGTTTGCTATTGTACGGAGAAAAGTAGGCTCGCAAAACACCGCTGGCAGGAGTTGGATCCAGATAAACGGAACAACCCATGACTTTGTAGCTGGTGACAGTATCCGTGAAAATGCCTCTCTTATTTGTGATATGCTCAATAGACTGATAAGAGAAATGGGATGAGTTACCAATAAGCATGACATGAAGGAAGGATTTGTTGGGTAGGGGAGATTTCTTCTCTTACCATTTGCTGATGTTGGGTGGATCTCATATTCAGAGAGGCACCCAGGTTCCTCAAATTGGTCTATTGCCGCAAACAGCTGCTCCTATGCTTCTCCTGCTTAAGGTGACCCATACAAAATACGAGGTCAAACTGTCAGATTTCGGCGCGTAATTGCAGGTAATTTTGAACATGAACATGACTCCAACTTACTGTCATATAGCAACTCTGAGTTCCATAGCATGATTTATGTGATACGACACTTGGTAACCAAGTAAAAGGAAAGCAATCCCGCTGATGTGATCTAAAGTATGCATACTTAAGTAGACAATTGTTAGACAAAGGTTAGGAGCTTACCATTGTGCTTCAATGGTATAGTAAGGAGATGTCCCAGGTATTAAGTCACAGATCACTATTGTTTGGTACTTGATCTTGGTCTGGTGTTTGATGCCCTCATGACAACTCTCTCCCCCCCCCCCTTGTGGTGGGTGGGTTTTTTTTGGGGGGGGGGGGTGTTCAGTGAGCAAGTACTTACCCATAATGCTCAACATACTTGCACCCTAAGTTGGGAAAACTCGCAGTTCAGAAACATCCTACGTGTAAAACTGTGAAAATATTCTCTTCTCTACATCCTTTGCCTCAAACAAAATTTGCAATTTAACACTTTGTCTAACATAATTGGTTAAAGCCTCAACAGTACAGCACTTGCCACTATGTATTCTCTTGCTTCTCTCCAACCAAATGTCTTTAATGAGAGCAGTATTCATGAAGTACAATACCTTTTCCTGCACTTACCTAGCTTTACATCTCTGTGTAAGCCAAATCCAAGCATTATGCACCGGCATCTTACATCTGAGCTTAAGATTAATGTTCTGCAGGATCTCAGAAAAGCACAGCTAAAAAACAAGTGATCCCTGGTTTCAACACCCTGATTACATACAACATATCTGTTATCCTGATTACTTTCCATTTTGTAATCTGTCCTTGCAAGTCTGTCAGGTATGGCAAACCAGCTAATAAAGAAAGTTTTAGGCACACTCCACTGGCTCCAAATAGCTTTGTCCAATGCAGATTAGGAGATGATCCAGTTATAGGCACTTGAAACAGAGAACATGCCTTCAACATCAGCCATCCAAGTACCACATTTGTGTGTCAAATTCCTTTTTCAAGACATCTGTCACCTTGCAGCTGTCTTGAAGACCTGCTTGCAATATAAGGAGATTTATACTCCCACCAGTTAATACCTTTAAGATATACACGGTTGATCCATTTCGCCTGCAATGCGTCCTTTCAAGCAATAATCGACACATATCTGATATCTACCAAGTAAGGCAATATTCCAGGCGTCCACATTTTTAATGCTGAATCCACCTTGAGTTTTAGGTGTACAGACAAAGTCCCAGATTACCACAGGAGTTCTTTCGTGCTGAGTATCAGTGCTCACAAGAACCTCCTGCAAATAGATCTGTATGACTTGTGAGAGAAAAGATTTTGGAGAGATGATAATGGATTCCCAATTGATCTACATACTAACAAATGTACGCCTCCTGTATAACTGAGTCTCTTCCTTGCCCAATTCTGGATCCTAGCAGTGATTTTTTCTATCAGGCTTTGATAGTCAGCCTTGCTAGAATTGGTAGAAGATAAAAGGCACTCCAAGATATCTAATTTAGCAACTGATCATGTTTAAATCCTGTAAAGCCCGAAACCTGCTGCTTAACAGAAACATCCCTTAACATTTTTAGATGGAGAAATGTCAATCATAAGGATCATCACCATAAGTATAGTTGCATAATTGAAGATCATCTCAGACCATATAATATAACCTGCTTTTTTGCTAAATCTAGTGTTCCTAATGTAAAAAGACAAGGATTGCATATAAGATGGTAGTGTGGATCAAGAGAGTTTTAAAGCTCCCACTCCCCCATTTTGCCATATAATATCTGAATGCTTGCACGGTATAACATTCTGGAGCCTGATTAATTCATAGTTAGGCTCTTCATCTTTTTCCTATTGTAGTTCTTTCCTCTTCCTTTTTTTTTTGCCGCGGATTTTTTTTTTTTGGGTTTTGGTTGGTTTTTTTTGGGGTGGGGGGGAGGATGCTGTCACTGGGATGTCTCTTAAAATGAAGTGGATGTGGAAAATGAATCATCCAACTCAGCTTCAATCCGATTAGATTAATTTGATGTTGTTGCTAGAACATGTTTGTGAAATATCCGTGCGGATTGGGTTTAGGTCCTTTTATTTTGAGCTTAGTCTCATTTCTAATAGGGATGTAAAAGAAATAGTATTACATTCATCAAACAAATTTCAGGTTAATCTAGTTTTGGCCGTATTGGGATTATCTTCTTCCAAGATTTGGTAAAATTTTGGTTCACCCAAGGTCAATAGGATCAATTTTATGAATCATTCAATTCGGAAAGGCCTAATGCACATGATTTCTACAGAATTTGAAGTCTAACGGGCAATAAGTTTTGCCAAAGCTGTTTGAACTTTTCAAAGACACATGTGACTGTATGTTTAACTTGCATTACATGCTTCTATGATCTTTATTCTAAATCCAAGGCCAAGCTGTTAGCTTGCGGTAGAAAGGTGCCGTGGGAAAGATGGTATGTGTAATTGTTTACTTGTCATCATGGGTAACTGCAAAAAATAAGCATGGCAAAGCAAACAAGGCAGGCAAAGTATTATGCCTATGTTAGATTCCAAATATATGCCTTTTAGACCTAGGTACTGTATTTAGATGCCTGGATTCTAATATTACATTTTTATATGATCCATGTCATCAATGTCATCATCATAGTATTACTTTTGATATGATGTGTTTTATCCATTTGGGTAGACCTTTTTACTAGAGCACAGAGAAAAAAATAATGTACACACTTTATGCCAAAGCTGGCTTGGTTTTCCTTATTTTTTATAAATAGTACAGGAGAAATCTAGAAATATCAAGACACAGGGTGTGTTTGGTAAAATTACATGTTTTAGTAATAGTTAGCTGTTTTATTAGCTGTTAGCGAGTTTTATTAGCGATTAGTTGTGACCCACTAATTGTTAATAGTTAGCTGTTCAACTAGCTATTTAAAATAAATGAGTTTGGTAAATGTAACTGTTGAAGTAGCAAATTTATGTAAAATAACTAAAAAGCGCACCATAAATAAAGCTTTTTAGTAAATAAAAAGAAGAATTTTATAATTTGCAATGCAAGTATTGCGTAGAGGTTTTTAAAAGCTACTTTCATTAACTTTTAAAAAATACTACATGAACTTCTACCACTACCTTACCGAATTTTTAATTAGTGGTTTATAACATTTTGATCATTACAAATCACTAACCTCTATTTCAACCTCTATTACCAAACATAATCATAGACGGCTACTTCCTTTGAGATGAATAAATAAGTAAATTTTGACTGGGAATTTGGCTGGGTTGAGCCAATGTTAAATGGGTAAGATTGAGTTTATGTTATATTCAAATAGGACTAGTGCCAGGTAACCCATTTTGGGTTTTGGTTTAATTTTCAAGTCTACTATGTTTAGCAATTAGCATAGATGTGGCTGTGGTATGTGGGCAGGCACATGTCAAATAAGATCTATCAAAAACTCATATTAAGATATGTTATTGATTATAGTTAATATAGACATTGAACTAGTTCATTGATCCAAATTTGAATTCATACGTTGAGTCTTGCCTAAGCGAGGGTAATGATGTATACTATGTACTCTTGGAATGTAGAATTGCACAGAGATTAGTTCCTTAGACTTCAAATGTTTAAAGCTTTGATTACCTACTGTCTTATGAAAAGGAATTAGATGAGAGTTTAGGGAGACCTTTTGTTTAATCCACAATAATTTATACTGAACAACTTGACACAACAATAATTCCAACTTGAGAGGTAGGAGCTAACATAATTACACTATCCTCAATCCTCACTTCTTCAAACTCAGCCTGTCTTGTTCCTATAATCCTTGCCGAGAAGGTGGATATGGTGGTTTACTAAATTTAAACTCATATTCAGATACTTTCGCATTATTTATACCTTATTTTCTTATATTACTGATAGGCAAGAAAAAGTTAGGAAAAATACCTATCCTATCGTGCCTCTCAAAAATGTACCAACTATTTTTTTATTTTTTTGGTAGAAACTTGTAATTAAATTAAAATTTTAAAGAAGTGCACAAAAAATATTGTTTTTTTTTTTTTTTACGTGTGACGGCTGTGCGCTGGCATGAAGTGACCAATGTTACAAGTATCCTACGCGCGGGGGAGAATCGTGACATTTTCGCAAACCCCTCACACGAAGCAATCTCTTGAGTCTTGTCTATAAATCCCCCGATTTGGCGCTCTTCAACGACTTCCAACTGTTCCCCCCCCCCCCCCATTTTCTCTCTCCTCCTTCACCCTCACAATTCCACCACACCCAGATCTTAATTTAGATCGCAATTCATCAATGGAGTCATCTGATAGGTCCGAAATCGTCTTCTTTGATGTCGAAACGACGATTCCGACTCGCCCGGGTCAGGGTTACGCTCTCCTCGAGTTCGGCGCCATCCTTGTTTGCCCTAGAAAGCTTGTCGAGCTTGCCAGCTACTCAACCCTAATTCGCCCTAATGATCTCTCCCTCATCTCTGGCAAATCGGAGCGTTGCAATGGCATTACTAGTTATTCAGTCTCTAATGCCCCTCCTTTCTCCGCCATTGCTGACCATGTCTTCGACCTCCTCCATGGTGCGTGCCCTTTTCTCCCTCTCTCTCTTCCGCTCTTTGTATCAGGTCTCTTATCTCTCTTCTGACATTTTGTTGAAAATTGGGGTTTGTTTTGATTTGTGTGGTTTAGGGAGGATATGGGCAGGACACAACATTTTGAGGTTCGATTGTGTTAGGATTCAGGAGGCATTTGCGGAGATTGGAAGGTTACCGCCTGAGCCCAAAGGAGCTATTGATACTTTGACTCTGTTAACTGAGAGGTTTGGCCGCAGAGCTGGCAATATGAAGGTTTCTTCTTCTTCTTCTTCTTCTTTTCCTAGCTGACTGGTGATGGTTAACTCTAATTTTGAAAATTTTGGCAAGGAACAGAGGTTATTTGAATTAGTGGGAAATTTTTAAGGGGGATTTTTCTGTCTAATGATCATGGACTGTTTATGATTGAAAATTAGCAGTACAATTTAGAGTCAAGTATTTGATCATTTCGTGGAATCTTGAATTTGAAATTTGTATGTCTTGCCTCTCTATGCCTTAAATCCTGAGGAGGGGAATAGAAAAGACGGATTAGGGAGGATAAAAGGGATATCCTTGTTGCTGCTGTTATTTATATATATTGTATCCAATTTGACTTTGTCCAACGGTTGGAAGTTGGGGGTCTGTTCTACCTCACTTCTTTCCACGGGAAAGCTTTTGTGTTGGGGCTAAATACAACTTAGCTCACATGAGACCCATTTTATACTGAATTTCTGTTTTAAAATGGATGTCTTGAGCTAAAGCAGAGCTGTTATAATGATTTTGAAGATGGTGATGCCGCTACTTGATCTAAATAAAGTGGATTATGAGTGCATATTTTGGATTATGAGTGCATATTTTAAGTTCCTTGTATAAATATGAAGGAAGGTTTCTCTGATATTGTACGAATGGCATGAATCAAAAGTTCTAATCTGGGATGGGAAGTTTTGAAATTGCCTTCTCTATTCCCAGAACTTTCATGGCTTATCTTGGGTAGACGTATTGAATTACAAAATCGGCAATAAGAATCCCCTTTTATGCAACTGCATACAGCATTCATTTGCTAGTTTCTCCATTTATTACGGTCTCAAACTTGCTATTTAAAGTTCATGGTTGGGATTCCCCCCCCCCCCTTCTAATTTGATTAGTTTATTCAGTCTCTGAAAGCTTATACATTGCTTTGGGTATAATTTGTTATCTTTAGCTGTAAATCTGGTGTGTACATTCTAGTAATTTACAACTGATATTAACATACTTTGCTTGTCAGATGGCTACTCTTGCCTCGTACTTTGGATTAGGTCATCAGATGCATAGGTATTTCCCGCCTTCATTATTGGAAAATGCAGTCAGTTGTCTGAGTACAGGGAATATTTCTGGTTATGCATCAAGGGATGGGAGCAAGGATTTTTGGTTCACCTGCTAAATTTGATTTTTCTGGAATGATTTTTCAGGAGCTTAGATGATGTCCGCATGAATCTTGAAGTTCTTAAGTATTGTGCAACAGTTCTCTTCTTGGTAATTTTTTCGCTTTGCTTTAACTTTTGTTATTTTCTACTCTGAATGATGATTAGCTTGGTTACCTAGGCGAATGCTAAGTTTTTGAAAGAGCAAGAATGCCAAGTTCAAATCATGAATATAATTGGCATATGGAACTATTCTGTATAATTTGTTATTGTTTAGGAATTGGTCCTACTGCTATCTTTCTAGCGTCCATTTTGCTCTGTACGGCATGTACGTGTTTCATAAGCATTTTCCTTTTCTTGTTAATGTTATATAATGCCACTCTCTCTGTCCTCTCTTCCTTCCCATACGTCATAAAAATACTTTTTTTAATAGGGTCAAATGTTAGGCAATAGGTGAATAGGCTCTGAAAACTATGCAAATTTTTCAGTTAGTAGTGCATTTAATGACATTTTGGAAGAATATTTTGGGACAAAAATAGTTGTCAAATAGGAAGGTTAAAATGGGGGCAGAGGGAGTACTTGTTTGTCGATGAATTTTTGGGAGTGCTGTAGTGCGAAATGGAAACTAAAAGAATAATGTGGTCAAATTAGACCCTGTTCTGTTTATTCTTAAGAGGGAGTACTTGTTTGTCGATGAATTTTTCCCAGTGCTGTAGTGCGAAATGGGAACTAAAAGAATAATATGGTCAAATTAGACCCTGTTCTGTTTATTCTTACTTGGTTGTTGGTTGGATGGATTAGACCAAGAAGGTCGCTCCAGTCTTGGTGGGATTAAGCAATTAACCCAAAGGATTGAGCAGTTGTCCTGAGTTTTATTCTGCACGAGTGCAGGTTGCTCCGAGAAGTATCCTCTGTCTTAGTTTCATCTATTGGTCTGAGTGTGCAGGGGATGGTCCATTCTTATGCAATTTGTTTTTATCTTGTTGGCCGCTGTTCAACACTTATGCTCCTCAACTAGCTTACATTGGTCTGATTTCAGATTGACTACTGCTGCTAGTAATTTCTCTGTTCATTAATCCATACTGGTTGATTCCCTGCATTTAGGGGAATCTTTTTTTAAAAAAAATTAATATTTGCATGTGTGCAGGAGTCAAGCCTCCCAGACATTCTCGCAAACAGTTTTAATTCTCCAAATACTGCTCGAAGAACTCGCAATGGTGGAAGAGTTTTGCCGGAGGATAACTCCGGTTCCACTCCTGAAAATGGTACAAATCAAATGCTTGGGGAGAAAATTCTAAATATTGTTGACACTAGACCTGAAACTGAATCTTTCAACCTGAGAAGACTTTCTGAGGAAATAATGGTTGATGCTGTCGAAGACAATCCCATGGAAGAGCGGCCGACACTTGAATCTCTAGACGAGGGTTGCAGCAGTTCCTCTTCATTCTTGACCCCCGAAGATGTTTCTATTCCTTCTATCAGTGCATCTCTGGTTCCATTTTATCGTGGGAGTCGAAGGATTCAGATAATACACAAGGATGTCGTATTGAAGCTTGTTTGCACTCATTTAAAAGTGCGATTTGGAATAAGTACCAAGTTTGTGGATCAGGCAGGCCGACCCCGCTTGAGCTTTGTGGTAGATGCCCCTCAAGGCTTATGTCAGGTTCTGGATGCGTGTGATACTCATGCAAAGAGCATGTTCATGCAGTCTGGTAGCACATCTGATTGGAGGCCTGTGGTATCCAGAAAGAATGGTTATTGGAACTTCCCAACTGTTCGACTTAAGTAAGTTCTTTTCCCATGTCCTTTCTTACCCCAGCAGCTCTACAATTGCAGTAAAATTCCATTCTTTAGTATGATTTTGATTGCTGAGTAGCTACCATCTAATAGTGAATTAGAATAAAAAATGATCTTTTTTGGTTTTTTTTTGGGGGTGGGGGGTGGGGGGAGCGGGTACAGTGGAATCTGATATTAAAATGGTTCTAGGTTTCGGCCTACTCTGGAAATGCATTATAAGTGGATGGGTATTTTTGGGGGTTGGGGGAGGTGTTATAATGTCATGTGGCTGCTTATACCGAGCTAGAATTACAAATCTAGTGAAAAATCTTTTCTCATTAATGGCATGTTCACCTTCCCTTGTCTGACATATCTGAAAACACAGTTAAGAATGTTCAACCTAAGCTTACCTGCAGCAACTAAACAAAAGATTTTGGAATTGTTTCTAATTTCTAATAAATGAGGAAAAGATAGTACTGCTTTGTGCCTATAATCTCTCCACTGGAGGATAGATTATGGTCCCTTCAGACCCTTAGCCGCAAGCGTATGATAGGCGTACATTTCCAAGTGCTGAAAATTATTAATGTAGAGAGGATCTTTGTGAGGGCATTGGGTAATCGCTGTGACAGTATGATAACCTATGCATGGCTTCCTACCTTTTGCAGTGTACCTACTGTCATAACAGGAGATGTTGCAAAGTATGGTGCCGAGATTTTCCAGAAAGAAGCAACTTCCAGCACTGAACAAAAGCTCCTATTCAGTAAATTCGATGCTGCAGAACTCGAGACGTTGTTCACTCCAGGGACTTTTGTTGATGCATTCTTTTCTTTGGATCCATTTGATTACCAGCAGAATGCAGGCATTCGATTGGTTGCAGAGAAGCTGGTCATCCATTCTAAATGATCCTTCAGCTCACATATTCTGACAACACTAAAGCAGGGGCCATGGCCATTTGAAAACTTGTGAATAGGGATGGTCATAGGGGCTCAAGTCGCAGGACAAGCTAGGGTTAAGTGAAATTTGGTTTGAAGTTCAGAAAAAATGTAGTTGCTACTCTATTTCATTTATTTTGCCTGCTAACCATACATTTGTTTCTGTGATTAAATTGTTTTTTGTAATTTCGTTTGATTTTTTCTGATATCTTTTACTATCTTTACCTGTAAAACTTCCTAACAAAAAATCATGCAATTGTATCAATGAAAAGTAAGAATAATTTAGGTTTTACCCTGATAGGCGACTTACAATGGCATGCCACTTTACCCTGTGGCGAAACTAAAATAACTCTAGCTAAAATACTAGTGAGTCTTAAGAGGAACAGGAATTCACAAAATCTGAAAAATTATCGGACATCAAATTCATATTGGTGATTTCATGCAACAAAGAAATGTGTTGAAATAAACACTTCATGAATGAATGTCAATTTTTTTTGGGGGGGGGCGGGGGTAGTTAATAATCATTTATGAGCAGTTCAATTATAGGTTAAAAGTTGCATTAGATGATATATTAGACTATTAGTTACTCCTCAAAATGCAGGGTTGTGAAAACTCAGGTAGCATCCTTTAACTTGTGGTAACATAGGTTCCAAGTTCAACGTTGAGATACTACTCTTTCATGTGGATTGGAAATGTGGCGGTTGAGCAACACGCCAGGCCCGACTATTTGATACAACCCCAACTCATCGTGTGGGTTGACCCTGAGATAGGACCCAATTGAGAGCGGTCCATTTATCATAATTAGAAAAAATAGTTACTTTTCAAAATAAAAGTCACTATTACATAATTAATTAGACACCATCAAATGTTAAAAGACATGCCTAAAAATCTATCCCACCATACCCAGATGCTTTCACTTTAGAATTTGCACAAAATAAATATATGAGCATGTTGCATATCTATGGTCAAATTCCTGAACTCTTACTCAATTAGATTGTATTATTTGATCCGTCAATTCTTTACCATGTCCATATGGGCGTTGTCCTTTCATCTTGCTGAGTTGATAGCTTATCTCATATACATATATATACATATACATATATATATATATATAGATATATATATAGATATATATCATATATATATATATATATCATATATATATATCATATATATATAGATATAGATATATATATATATATATATATATATATATATATATATTATATATATATATATATATATATATATATATACATATATATATATATATATATATATATATATATATATATATATATATATATATATATATATATATATATCTATATATATATATATATATATATATATATAATATATATATATATATATATACATATATATATATATATATATATATATATATATTAGAAGTTGGATTGAACTCATGTATGAGCTATACGTAAGCTTGCCATGTAGAATGCTACATAGGAGAGAATAACCATATGAAATACTTTAATGCAACGTATGATGCTATATGATATTTAACATTAAAAAAAAAAAAAGGCTCTGTAGGATGGATGCAATTTTAATACAATATTAATTCTATTTTATAAGGTGGCTTCTCACATACATTCCTATTATTTAGTGGAAAAATTTAATCATAAAATATATATGATGTAATGATGAAATACAATAAAAAATATGAGTTAGATATTAATTAAGAATAAAAAACGTGTGCTATTAGTAGGGGAAAAAATGAAAAATACTCAATTTACTTTTGCATGAACAAAATAATAGAATACGTCAATTTATTGTTTTCTTTTTTAATAAAAAAACTATTCGATTAATAATATATTAAAAAATTATTTAAATTACACCCTTACATCGTAAGGGTATAACCCTAGTATTATATAATGATGGTTCGTTTCCTATTCTTTTCAATTTATTTTGACTGAACTTATTGTAAACTAAACTTATATGAATTTATGATGAACTTATTTACTAAACTTAGTCTGAACTTATTCTAAATTTATTTACTAAACTTATTACCAATTTTCTTTTTGAACTTGTTTTGAATATATTTGCTAAACATATTACGAACTATTTGTTAAGTTATGTTGTTTTTATAATTAGATGATTGTTACTTTATTTTTGTTGTTCATCATTGTTGTTGTCATCAACTTATCATCATCATCATTATTATTCACTGTTTATTATAATTAGATGGTTATTACTTTATTGTGGTGGTTATTGTTATGTTGTATTGTAGGTAGAAATAAAAATTGACATGGTGATTGTGTTGTAAGAAAGAACTAGAAAGGAAAAGTTGAAAAAAAAATGCACGTTAATTAAAATAGTATTTTAATATTAACATTAGTCGTACTTTATTAGCCTTAACATTAGTCGCACTTAAAAACATTAATAATATAAACAAAATAAATATTTAAGTCACAAATAATAATAATAATAATAATAATAATAATAATAATAATAATAATAATAATAATGATTTCTTCAAATACTCAACTTTGATATTTCTTTAGTTGATTACTTTTTGAACTTATTTGCTGAATTATGCACTAAAAAGCAAAATGAGAGCATCAATCAACACTATAAAGATCCACCATTAGGTCTTTTCTCTGCCTGAGAGAGAGAAACAAAATTGTGTTTTCTTCACATCAGTGTCCCAAAGGCAAGGAACAATGCACTATATGATCATATATGCCATAAACATTTTTAACCTTCACACAAGCATGTCTGATTGGAACCAGAATGGGTTGAATTTTAGTCAATGGGTGATTGAATTTGAGGCATTGAAACTTATGCTTGATGTCGTTCTCTTTATTGCATTTCTCTTCCCGTCACTCAAAATAAATTGGTTGATGCTACTTTGTCATGTAAGTCACTCTGTAATGTCTTTTCTTTCTTTCCCTTTTTCGAAATTTTTGATCCTCAATCATGGATGAAGTCATTGTTAGCCCATAAGCGTTAAAGCTATTCCATTACAAGATTTTCTTCATTTATGGAACGAAATTGAGACTTTACTTTGGGAAAATAACTTAATTAGGAAACGTTTGAACTAAACGCGTGTAGATTTTTCAACGTCTGTTTTCAATGAACCTTTGAACTCAAACATCTTTAGCTTGGTTTAGGCCTGTACTTCCTGTGACCAAACCGAATTGAACTGGCATATGTAAATAATGTCCAAAGCATGCATACCCAATTAGCCCAATCGATGCCAAGTTGGCAAATTAAGTTCATGCCCATGAGATGCCAACAGGGCTTAAATCAAATTTTACATCCCAATATCAAACTAAGGACAACCTAGCTAGATTGGATGGGATTGACCTTCCACATACTGTATTAAGAAGCAGGTCAAGTGGAAGGGATGTGAGTTCAACCTCACCAACTTCAATACCACGGCATAAGTTGGGTCAATGGTGGAGGCCAGGCGTCATGAGTTGATAATTCACACAAATTTAAATGCGTATGGCGAGCAAGCTCGCTTGGAACCCTTCCTTAATTTGCTAGTATGCCTTAAATGATGCTAACTTAGACTTTGGAAAAAGCTAAGTAAGTGAACACACACACACAAAGAACTTAGAGAGAGAGTTTGGGAGAATACTTTGTATTGCACTTTGGAATGCTTTCAATTGCTTGTTTACAAATGAGCCCCCTTGAGGGTTTATATACACATCCACCTCCTCATTGAACGCTGGAGATCTATTCGATCCTACAGCTATTATTAAACTTCCGGAATATTCTATATAAATATTCTATATACCATGCACTTGTAGAATAGTGTAGAAAATTCTAGAGAGTAGTCTAGAATATTCTACTCCAACCTAGAAGGTTCTAGAATATTCCACAAGGTATTAGATACTCTAGAAGGTGCTTGTAAACACAAATTCGAAGTCTGCAATAAATTAGACAAGAAATTGAGTAACAAATTGAATTTTTGTATTTATATCAAAGAATAGGTTCAATTTCTGCATAATTGTTACAAAAAACAAGTGTAATAAATCCTTTGATTCAATCTCCTTGAATAGACTTGAATGAATTTGATCTTGAGAAATGGCCTAAGAGGCTTAATCTCAATCAAGAAATGAGTTTAAATCTCCACGCGTAGATGGCACGTATTTGGAATGCTTGTTGTCTTCTATTAGAGAAAAGTCTTGAGCTCTTGTAAGTTCTTCTAAAATGCCAACCCCTGAATGAAATGGGGTTAGCTCCTTTTTATAGAGAAGTCAGAGTTAGAGTTTCCCTCCTTATCTCTATTAAAAGAAATAATAATCATTTATTTTCTGCTTTATCCATGCCATGTGGCGCTTTTTAATTAGCCACAATACATTCCCATTAAATATTTAATTTAATGAAATGTTGTAACTAATTTAACACGTGACGTGCTGTAATTGGCCACAATAAAAGTGTTTATTTCTTTCTACGTGGCGGGTCTTGGTTGGTCCGTAAAAATTTACATTCTACAAATGCCCCCTCGAGACTAGGTCACGTATGCAACCTTAGTGTTTAAGCGTGACTGACGTCTCGATTATATTTTTTTTTCTATTATGAATTGATCTTGCATCATATTTGATGTAATTTTATAGGATGCAATCTTCAACATATTTATTTCTCTTGCACAAAATATAAAGATTTATTAACGAAAGTAATGCCTATTTCCTTAATTTGAAGAATAAATCCTATATATATTTTTTTTGCAAGACTCACGCCTTCTGTCTTTCTCCCATTTCTCTTTCTCCGGGTCCCCTTTCGGGGAGCATTTCAACAGTGGAGTCGCTTCGTTGCGGACAGCTGACGGAAGCAACACTGAAAAGTAAGTTTGCTTGCCTTTACTTCTCCTACGCCGCCTGATTCTTCTGCGTGTCTTCTTCTTTGTTTTTTTTAAAATTGCTGTTCTTGCACGCTGCTTGGTGCTTTTTTTTGCCACTCCTCTTTTTCTTTTTTTTTTGTTTGCTTAAATAATATCAACTTGAATCAAAATTTACATCATTCTTGCTTATTTGCTTCTACCTGTCCATTTTGTAAAAATTTGTGTGAAGATTGCTTTTTTCTCTTTTATTTTGGGCAAATTTATGCAATAATTTATTGTGGTTAACCTTTAAATGTATAACCCTTTTGTGTACATCAACGGGTTAACCTTGAATATTCTTAAGGCGAACTTGCCAAAGGCAAAAAATCTGAAGAGGCGAATTTGATTCAATATCGGTTAACCTTTGAATGTTTAACACTTTTGGGTGCATCAACGGGTTAACCGTGAATCCTTCTAATGCGAACTTCCCAAAAGGCGAAAATTCTGAAGAGGTGAATTTGATTCAATATCGGTTAACCTTTGAATGTTTAATCCTTTTGGGTGCATCAACGGGTTAACCGTGAATCCTCCTAATATAAACTTCCCAAAGACGAAAATTCTCAAGAGACGAATTTGATTTAGCATCGGTTAACCTTTGAATGTTTACCCTTTTGGGTGCATCAACGGGTTAATCGTAAATCCTCCTAAGGCGAACTTTCCAAAGGCGAAAATTCTCAAGAGGCGAATTTGATTTAATACCGGTTAACTTTTGAATGTCTAACCCTTTTAGGTACATCAACGGGTTAACCTTGAATTTCCTCCTAAGGCGACCTTCCGAAAGCGAAAGTTCTCAAGAGGCAAATTTGATTTAATACCGGTTAAGTTTTGAATGTCTAACCCTTTTGGGTACATCAACGGGTTAACCTTGAATTTCCTCCTAAGGTGGCCTTTCAAAGACGAGAGTTCTCAAGAGGCGAATTTGATTTAGTACCGGTTAACCTTTAAATGTCTAACCCCTTTTGGGTACATCAACGGGTTAACCTTGAATTTCCTCCTAAGACGACCTTTCGAAGGCGAAAGTTCTCAAGAGGCTAATTTGACTGTTGAAGAGCCCTTGCTTGCATTTGTGTCTGATTCCAGAGAAAGCCTTCGAGGTATAGTTGAGGACGTGGATCAGAGGGACGGGTTTATCTGACGGCTGGAAGTCAACACTTCGTCGTCCTTAGCGTAGTTGGACCCGACCTGCAAAAAGGGCAATCCCCGGGTTGTGGACCGGGGGACGCCTCTCCGGCGGTCAAGTAAATATGGTGTTCAAGTCAATAGGACAAAAAAGGTGTAATGTTGGTTCAGAGTAGACAGTTGCTAGCCCTTTTCCCGAGGAAAAAAAGACCTTATTTATAGCCTCTTCGGGAAAGGATAGAATAGTAATTTTACCTACAATGTCCGTATGGGCTGCCGGTCTCTGCGCATTTGGGTCCCGAGGAGGCCCCTAGGGTTGCGCTCTTGGCCCTTGAGTAGCTAGGGACCCAAGGGCAATCCTGATGGAACGCCTCTTGGGCCCAATACCCTTGTAAGGGCCTGATTTGTGATCTGGGAGAAACTAAGCCTTTTTGGGAATAATCAGATTATTCTTATATCATTTAGCCCCCCACATTCTACCTGTACGTCGAGTCTAACAAGATGTCGAGTAAAATATGGACTATCGCTTTTTATTACCGTGCATCCAGCCCATAATTGCGCGAATTACGAGGCTCACCAGCGTCATCATAAAAATTATCTTGATTGCCACTATAAAAGCAACCCTGAGCGCAGGGCTTCTCTCACTTCCCCATCTAGCAACAACTAATATCTAACTTCCCTCCATGGCCTTTCCACGTTCCCTTGATACGAAAACGATGAGTGAGTTCGTTATTCGCCGCTTCCTGTGGGACCGACGGGGGGAGGCCTTTCCTCCATCGCCCTTCCCAAAAGATTTCCGATCTCTGTGCCCCGACTTCGATTTGGCCACGGCTGAATAGGCGGCCGCTTACTATGAGCTCCCGAAATTGCCACAGGCGATCTTCTACGCGATGCTTCTCAATGAGGCCGAGAAGCTGGGGGTGTTGCATGGGCCGAGGCTTCGGTCGTTGGAGGTGGCCCTTACTGAGCTGCACTGGGGAGTGTTCAAGTCGTGGATCTGGTTGTTCGGTGACCGAGTCTATGAGGCTCGGTTCCGCCCGAAGGGTGGTTCGGAAGAAGGCGCAAGGGCTAGTGTCAAGGGAGAACCTCGAGCGGGAAGCGGCTGATGGTGCGGCTTCTGAAGGCAGAGCCTCCCCCTGGACGAGTGCGAAATGATGAGCAGTTCCCCTCCCCCTCTTATGTCTCTTGAATCCGCCTTGTATCGCTTATGCTGATTATCAATAAAAGCTGTATTCGCTGCCCTTTTTCTGTTTTTCTCGCCTCCCCCCTTTTTTTATATATTAGGATGGACACGTGTCTGAGATGGGTTGGCCACTGGGCTCTTGGGAGATTCCCTGGCATGCCATTCCCCTCAGTGTTTCCCTGTAAATACATCGCTCTTCCCCCTAGTGGGTCGCTATTGAGTCCACTTGCAAGAGGAGCTTTCAGTGATCCTGCGGCAATCATGGCGTTGCCCCCTACCCACAGTATGAGAGAGATGGCTAACTATGTCAGGGAGACCTTTACCTGGTGCCGGAGGAGCGCCTCGCGCCCACCTCGTCCTCTTCCTGAGGACTTCGATGTATTGTGCCCATACTTTTCATTGGTCGAGGCTTAAGCCGCAGCCGCGGAGTCGGGGCTGCCTGAGATCGTTCAGGCAACGTTTTACGCTATGCTACTGAATGACATGCTGGAACTCGGTGCTGTTCACGAGTACACGGTCGAGAAGATGAGGTCTGTTTTGGTGGGCTTAGGATGGTCGGCCTTCGAAGCTTGGATGCGCATTATGGACCCGGTGATCCAGGGAGTGCAACTTTATCATTAGCCGGACGAAGTGGAGGTTAAAGAGGTTCGTAGCGGCCAGGGGGAGAGTTCTGGGTCGGCCGCCCCTCCGATGCCCTCAAGCGACGAGGAGTAATCTTAGCTTACGTTCTGTATCTCATTGTCTCATCTTCCTTTTGGATTGTTTGTACTGACCGCGACTATTGCAATGAAAATCTGTTTCTCGCACGGAATGTCCTGTCTTGACATTATGTGTAAAGGCCGCGCAGGCGTGCTCTGAGGCCCCTTGCCGCCAAAGGGGTTAGGAGTACTGCATCCGGCCACGAGGCCGTACTCCAAGACTCTTTAGCCCCCAGGAAGACTAAGAGCGTAGTAACCGGCCTTAGGGCCGTACTCTACGATCCCAGCCCCCGCTGGTGCCGAGGGTTTGGCGACCGGCCATGGTGTCGAGCTCTTGGACCCTTAACCTCCAATGGGACTAAGAGCGCTTTGCCCGGCCCTGATGCCGTGCCCAGAGACCCTTAGCCCCTAAAGGGGCTGAGACTGTAAAGGCCGGCCATAAGGCTGTCCTCAAGGACCCTTAGCCCCCAGAAGGGGCTAAAAGTGTAGCGCCTGGCCATAAGGTCGTGCACTTGGACTCTTAGTCCCCAGAGGGGCTAAGAATGTAGTGACCGTCCATAAAGCCATGCTCAAGGACCCTTAGCCCCCAGAGGGATTAAGAGTGTAGTGATCGACCATAAGGCCGTGCTCAAGGACCCTTAGCCCCCAGAGGGGGCTAAGAGCATAGCGACTGGCCGTAAGGCCGTACTCAGGGACCCTTAGCCCGCATAGAGGCTAAGAGTGTAGCGACCGGCCGTAAGGCCGTGCTCAAGAATCCTTAGCCCCCAGTGGGACTAAGGGTGTGGTGACCGGCCGTGAGGCCGTTCTCGAGGATTGCCCAGCCTCGAGGCTGTGCTCGACGGTCCTTATCCTTCCAGGAAGTTCAGAATGCAACGCTCGGCCAAGGGGCCGTGCCATTTGTGCGTGCCTACGGAGACCCGCCCCTCAATCATCGTCGATGATGTGGTCGTGGTATGGCTCCACGTGGCATCGGTTGGGAAGAGATGTGTCCGTTGAGGTGCATGGGGATATGTGCCCCGCCTCCTCGCTCTATATAAGGGTGAGTATTCATCAGGGGAAGTTATTCGTGCTCCTCACATTTGCGCTTTCTAGAGAGAGAAGCAGGTTTTTAGAGAGAGAGGCTCTGCTCCCTGCTCCTCACTCTCCCTTCAAATTCACTACAGCGCTTCAAGCTTTTCCTTTGTATCTTCAAAAGGGTTGTTTGAAGGCGCACCCTCATCTTCATCCAAATCTTTGACTCTTCATCGTATACAGGTATACGCTTACGCTCTCTCGAAGCACTATTTGTTGTATATTATGTCATCATCTTGGTCGTCCAGTGGGGACATCCGTGAGGGGCAAGCTGGCCCCCAAGTGGAGGGTCGGCACCCACAATTCTCCAACCTCCCGGCCTTAATTGATGGCCAAGTGATGGCTGAAGTCCCCCGACAGAATAAGTGTAGAGAGCCGAAAAAAATTCCTTACGCCGTCCCCATTTTTGAGCCGGGTACTCCCTCGTGGTCCAGCTGTGAGTATTCCTCCACCCCCAGCATTCTTAGCCCTGAGGTGGAGGTGACGCACCCTTGGGAGATCACCATAGCTAATTATGTGCCCGCCTTCCAGGTTCGCAGGATGGCAAAGACGAAGTCTACTCCGCGTATCCGGTCTCCCAACGAGCTACTGGCCGAGGGCACAATAGGTAATCCTTCAGTTCCTCCTCGGTCCAACCCAGGGGCCGAGACGGCCTCCTCTAATTTTAGCACTCCCTCAATCGGGTTCACCCCGTTCTGCCACCGGGCACTCTTCTAGGAGCTCGTTCTCTGATGGGGCCTCAACAAGCGCTTCTCCTCCCCCGTCACTAAGACCGGGCAGTTCGGTACCTAAACGGAAGGACCGCGCACCTCGAGTCAACGAAATTGTGACCGAGGGGTCTGAATTCCCCGAGGCTCCAACTCGCTTGGACCCGCAGGACGGTCTGGGTAGTCACTTCCCTGACCCTAAGGCCGTTGCCAAACTGAAGAGGTTGGCACTCGAGAAGCAGCACCTTCTACCCGCTGAGTACTCCTTCATTATCCACGAGCCAGACGCCACCGTGAATGAGCCGCCCGCCAAGTGTATAGCGGCATATCGGGTCGTCCTCAGCTACGACATTCGCTTTCCCCTGCATCCGGTGATTAGGGAGATCCTCAACAAATATGAACTGGCACCTGCTCAGATCGTGCCCACGTCCTGGCACAACATCTACTCTTTTATAGTTACTTGTGAACTACGCGGCCTAACCTGTTCGACCCAAGCATTTGGTCTGGTTCACATGGTTCAGAAGGCCCCAAAAGAGACCAGGGATCTAGGCTGGTATTGGTTTAATAATATGCTGGGTTTCATGACGGTCGTCGAGAAGAAGTCGAAACTGAAGTATTGAAAATACGACTTCCTCTTCCTACACCGGGAATCAAGTTGGGGGGATGTCCTTGATTGGAATGGGGGAAATCGGTTCGGAGCCCCTTTGGGGAGCCTACAACTGAGGAGCAACGCACGACCCGATATTTTATGTTCTACATACGCGAGGACGATAGGCCTCGGTCTATCCCTAGGTTCATGACTCAAGCAATTCAGTCGGTGAAGGGGCCTGAGAAGAGAAGAAGCAGGTCTAGTGACCGAGAGCCATTCAATTGGCTCCCTAGATTGAAGTTTTTTACGAACGACTTCTTTCTCCCTACGGCCGGCCTTCTTATCCTTAAGAATGTCCCTAAGGGTACTTAACCGTTTCAATACTGATCTACTTCATATTTGGTGCTGACCTGACTTCCTGTTTGTTTCGTGCAGATCAAGCGAGGGCTCAGCTGACAGTGTTCGAGACCGGGGATGCCACCCCTGAACAAGTGGCGGCCGCTGTCGAGCGTAAGTGAGAGGAAGAGAGGCAGCTTCTTGTCGCCTAGCAGGCCAAAAAGGTATAATATATGACCCTTACTCGCTTTCCCTCACTTTGTTTGTCCTTCGGACTGAGACTAACTCCTTCCTGCAGGCGCCCACCCTTGTACCCCGTGGGAAAAGGCCCGCTGTGAGTTTGCCGGTCCACAAGAAGCAGAGGACCGAGGAGCAACCTAACAAGATGGGGGCCTCCGCTCCCTCGTCAATGAGGGACGAGAGGACCGGCCAGCCGGCTGTTCTCCTATCGGAAAGCTGGTCGTCCGGGGATCAGACTCCTGCTCGGCCGGGACATTCCACTATCTCCAAAGCCCCAGGAACTGCAACCATGGTTACCGGCAGCGCCTCCTCTTTACCTGTGCGGCCCTCTACTAACTTTATCAAGGCGGACCCCGACGTTAGACTTTCTTTGGTCCAAGACATAGTCAAATCCTGTGACTTGGCCACCTCTGGGGCTTCGGACCCCCCAAAGGGGTCCGAGGAGGAGATGGCAATGGCTGAGGTCTTTGCCCAGGGGGTGAAGGCCGTCGCAGAGTGCCAGTGGCTGGAGGGACTCTTTTCCCGGCGCCAAAGGTGTTATGAGAAGCTCCAGGCGGACCTAGAGGGCCGTGAGAAGGAGATGCAGCGTCAGCTGTAGAAAGTCGCGACTGATGTGGTCCAGGCCAGGGAGCAGGGCTATCAGCAAGGCCGCTTGGACACCCTCGTCTACTTCTGCAAGGTCTTGCTAACTCTTGCAGGCGAATTCTTAGACGACCGGTATTATGAGCCCTACCTGCGCTTTGTGGACGAACGTGAACAGGCTGTTGTGGAGGGCCGCGATCTGGAGGAGGTAGAGTTTATCTCCCCTTCATCTGAGGGTGACGCTGCTGAGGACGAGGCCACCAATCCTTTGGAAGCCGAGGCCGGTGCGTTCGAGGAGGAAGGTCGTGACGATGGTGGAGAGCCGACGCGTAGCCCCCCAGCCCCTTTTATTCATGTTTGCTTTTGCTTCATGTTTTAAACATGGTTGTAAAGGATTGTGTTGTTGCTTGATTCTCGAGGAAAGAATGCTTCCTTCGTTTTATCGTTCTGTCATACTTGTCTTTTGTGTAGGATCCTGGACTATGTTCTTTCGTTTCATGCCTTATACTTCACTCCTCTTTACTCTTATGATGACGGCCTCCAAACGAAAGAACAAAGGTCGTGCTCAAGGACCCTTAGCCCACAGAGGGATTAAGAGTGTAGCGATCGGTCATAAGGACATGCTCAAGGACCCTTAGCCCCCAGAGGGGCTAAGAGTGCAGCGACCGGCCGTAAGGCCGTGCTCAAGGAGCCTTAGCCTGCAGAGGGGCTAATAGTATAGCGACCGGTCATAAGGTCGTGCTCAAAGACCCTTAGCCCCCAGAGGGGCTAAGAGTGTAGCGACCGGCTTTAAGGTCGTGCTCAAGGACCCTTAGCCCGCAGGGGGGCTAAGAGTGTAGCGACCGGCCATAAGGCCGTGCTCAAGGACCTTTGGCCCCCAGAGAGGCTAAGAGTGTAGCGACCGGCTTTAAGGCCGTGCTGAAGGACCCTTAGCCTGCAAAGGGGCTAGGAGTGTAGCGACCAGCCATAAGGCCGTGCTCAATGACCCTTAGCCCGCAGAGGGGCTAAGAGTGTAGGGACCGGCCATGAGGCCGTGCTCAAGGACCCTTAGCCCCCAGAGGGGCTAAGCGTGCAGCGATCGGCTTTAAGGCCGTACTCAAGGACCCTTAGCCCACAGAGAGGCTAAGGGTGTAGCGACCGGCCTTAAGGCCGTGCTCAATACTGGAACAAGAGGTAGAGAATGTGCAAACGGTGATTGCCTTGGTCTTGATATTCACCTCAAAGAGTGCACTAGGTACATATGAGAAAAAGGGAAAAAGTAACATAGGCTTAAATATGATATTTCCTCAGGTTGCTGCTATGCCAGGCCCGAGGGATGGGGGTGCCTTGGGGGGTATCTAGCCAGTACGTGCCAGGGCGGATCTGTGCGGTGACTTTGTAAGGGCCCTCCCAATTGGCAGTCAACTTCCCGTGCTCACCTGCTCAAGCAACAGCTTTTGTGCATCGAAGCACGAGATCGCTGACTTGAATAGGCTGAAGCTTTACTGTGCGATTGTGTAACCGTGCGATCCGGAGTTTGTAAAGGGCCTCGCGGAGGAGAGCATCACTGCGAATAGAGGGAAGGAGATCAAGGGCTTCTCGGAGTGCCGCGTTATTTAGCGTCTCCTGGAAGGTTGTCAACCGATGGGTGTGGAGGGCTACTTCGACGGGCAAGACGGCCTCAGAACCGTAAGTAAGCATAAATGGGGTTTCTCCTGTAGCCGTCTTATCCGTAGTGCGGAGATTCCATAGGACGCCATGCAGCTCGTCCGCCTATTTGCCCTTTGCATGATCAAGCTTTTTCTATAAACCGTGCAGGATGGACTTATTGGCCGCCTCGGCCTGACCATTAGTTTGGGGATCCGCCACAGACGTGAAGCAGGCTTGGCAGCCCAAGTTGTGGAGGTGGTCTGTGAGCTTGCTAGTGTCAAACTATCGGCCATTATCGAAGATTATGGCACGAGGGATGCCGAACCGGATAATTATGTTGCGCCATATGAATTTACGCAGCTCTGCTGTGGTTATGGATGCGACAGCCTCGGCTTCGACCCATTTGGTGAAGTAGTCCACCGCCACAAAAAGGTACTTGTGTTGACCTGTGGCTTTGGGAAAAGGGCCGAGGATGTCCATCCCCCCTGTGGCAAATGGGAGGGGACTGACTATCGATGTCATGGTGGTGGAAGGGGCCCGTTGAACGGGCGCGATCTTCTGACACTTATCGCACGTCCGCACCAGAGTCATTGCGTCCTCCCGCATGCTAGGCCAATAGTAGCCGGTCCGTATGGCTGTAACGGCTAGTGCACGGCCTCCCGCATGCGAGCTGCAAATGCCTTGATGTAATTCTTCCAATATTCGCTTTCCATCCACCCGGGTCACGCATCGTAGAAGCGACCGGGAGAAAGATCTCTTATAAAGAATCCCTTCATATAAGATGAACCAATTGGACCTCTTTTTTACTTTTTCAGCCTCTTTGGCATCCGCTGGCAACGTTCCATCAGAGAGATACGTGCGAATGGGCTCCATCCATGTCGAGCTTCTATCTAGCCACAACACCTCGTGCAAGTTGATGCTTCTCTTCCCACTGGATGTTCTTAGGCTTTCTGTCGTCAGAAGAGCTTGTTAGCTTGGACAGAGCGTCCGCCTGACGATTCTTCGAGCGCAGAATGTGCGTGATAGAGAAGTGTTTTAGTAGGCTAGTGGCCTCTCGGACGCGCCGAATGTACGCAGCCATGATCTCGTCCTTCACCTCATATGTTCCATTAAGTTAGCTGACAATGAGCTGGGAATCAGATAAAGCTTGGATTTGGTCAGCACCCGCAGTGTAGCAGAGCTCTGGCCCTGCAACGAGGGCTTCGTACTCAGCCTCGTTATTAGATGCTTTGAACATGAACTCGAGGGCGTGCTCATACCGTGTGCCAGTGGGACTCTCAATGATAAGGCCGGCTCCACTGCTGTCTTTTGTGGACGAGCCGTCGACATACAAATGCCAGGGCCACGGTGGGATTCTTTTTCGGCCGGGGCTGTGCTTTCAGCTAGAAAATCCACCAATGCTTGGGCGTTGATGGCCCTCCGCGGTTCGAAGGCCAAATCGTAACGAGAAAGCTTGACCGCCCACTTTAGTAGACACCCCGAGGTGTCCAATTTCTGCAGGACGTTCCGTAGGGGCTGGTCGGTTAAGATCAGGATCTTGTGGGCTTTGAAGTAAGGCCTAAGCTTCCGACTGGCCATTACCAAGGCGTACGCAAATTTCTCAATGAGGGGATAGTTCATTTCTGCTCCTGCCGAGGCGTGACTTACATAATATATCGGTATCTGCTCCTTCACATGCTCGGCCATAAGGACGACACTGACCGATTACTCTGACACAGCTAGGTATAACACCAGGACCTCCCCTTCAGAAGGACTGGCGATCTTGGGTTGCTGAGCCAAGTACGTTTTTAGAGTGTGAAAAGCCTCATCCGCCTGCTTATCCCAATTGAAATTGCTCCGTTGGCGCAGGACGCGGAAGAAGGGCTGACACTTATCCGCGGAACGGACACGAACCGTCCAGGTGCAGCTATGCAACCCGTTAGGCGCTGCTCCTGCACGTTCCGGGGCGGTTTCATAGCTAGGACGGCCTGAATTTTGTCTGGATTTGCTTCTATGCCGCGATGGCTAATCATGAAACCGAGGAATTTTTCAGACCAAACCCCAAAAACACACTTCTTTGGGTTGAGCTTCATGTTGAATGCCCGAAGTATCTCAAACGTCTTCTGCAGATCGCGGCTGTGATCCTCTTCGACTTTACTCTTCACTATCATGTCATCCACATATACTTCCATAGTTTGTCCGATGAGAGGCCCAAATAGTTTGTTGACCAGGCGCTGGTACGTTGCACCCGCGTTCTTGAGGCTGAAGGGCATTACCTTATAACAGTAGAAGGCGCGATCCGTGATGAATGCTATCTTCTCTTGATTTTCGAGGCAGAGGGGTATCTGGTGATATCCTGATAACGCGTCCATGAAGCTGAGCAAGGCATGGCCAGCCGTGGCATCTACTAGCTTGTTGATCTTAGGTAAGGGGTAGCTATCTTTAGGGCAGGCCTTGTTAAGGTCTTTGAAATCCACGCACATCTTCTAAGTCCCATTTGGCTTCTTAACTAGCACCATATTCGAGATCCACTAGGGGTAATGACATTCTTGAACGAAGCCGGCCTCCAGCAGTTTCTGAACCTCGGTGTTGGCCGCGGCTGCCCGTTCGTGGCCCATATGGCGCTTCTTTTGAACGACCGGTTTATGCCAGGGGTCGACATTCAAACGGTGTTTCTTCACAGTTACGGCGATGCCCGACATTTCTTCAGGTCCGAAGGCGAAAACATCTTTATATGCTTGTAGGAGGGAAGCTAGTGATTGCCGGCCATCGGCCGCGATGTCGCGACCGAGCTGCGCCGTTCAATCTGGCCGTTCTTCCTCGAGCGGGAGGTGCTCTACTGCATCTGTAACTTCTGGTCGTGGCCGCGGAGGCTCTGAAGAGGCGAGGGTATGGATCAATAAAGCTTCTAGGACCCGAGTGGGCGGCCCCGCCTTTGGCCGCTTCTCCGTTGGGGGCAGTCCTAGGGTTTCACGCTCTCTGATCCGTTCAAGGAGGGGTTTTATACTGACCAGGTAGCATTCCCGGCCAGTCCGCTGGTCTCCACGGAGCTCTCCGATGCCTCCATCATCTGCTTTGAATTGAAGCTGAAGGAGGCATGGGGCCACAACGGCCCTCACTCGATGGAGGGTTGGCCGTCCAATAATTACATTGTAGGCCGTGGGTATGTCAACTACCAGAAAATCAACCTCGAGGTTTTTAAACTTGGTCTTATTGCCAAAACGTACCGGGAGGCGAATCGTGCCCGAGGGATGGACCTCATGCAATCCGAAGCCTAAGATTGGATTTGCCATGGGGACGATGTCACACCTCGGGTGCGCGAGCTTCTTCAAGCAATCCCAGGTTATGATATCTACGGAACTGCCTGTGTCGACCAGGATTCGCCGCACAATTGCACTGGCGATCTTCATCTCGACCACTAGAAGGTCTTTTTAGGGGGGAGCGAATCGCGGGGTCGTCCTTCCCCCCGAACACCATGGTGGGCGCCATGATACATGATCCCGGTTCCACGGTCAGGACTTGCTGCGCACTCCTAAGTTGAGCTTTTCACGCCGCCCGAGTTATGCCCTCCGCATAGCCGCCCGCTATGGTGGCCATAACCTCCATGGAACACTCCTTATGCCACGGCGATGGAGGAGCACGTTCTTGTTCTTACCGAAGGAACCATGGCCCCCTTTTCAAAAACCGATCAATTTGTCCCTTGTCTGCTAACTCATGAAGGGCTTTTTTCAATTCTCGACATTCGGTTGTGGTGTGCCCGCTCTGCTCATAGAATTCACAATACTTCAGTGCGTTCTGAGGTCTGGGGGGCGCCGTCATAGGGGGTGGCCGATGCAGCATCGGATGTCCTCGGAATTCCATGAGGATGCTTCGTGCATCTGTTGTGAACCGCGGGTCGGGCGCATCGAGCTGTGGTCTCCTGTCCCAGGGGGCAGGATTCCTTTCACCACGACTAAAGCCCTGATCCCCTGGATTCTTCGTTTTTTTCAGGGTGTCTGCACTATCCGCGTAAATCTCTGTGGCTCGGATATAATTCGTGGCCTTTCTTAAGGCCTTCGCCAATGTTGTCTCCTTCTGCTCTGCTAGGGAGAACTTGAAGCGGCCACTCTTAAGGCCATTCAAGAAAGAGGTGTATGCTACCCCGTCTTCCAAGTCAGGGATTAGCATCGCCTCTTGATGGATGCGTTTGACGAGCTCGACGAAGGACTCCTGTGGCCCCTGCTTAATCTTCGAAAGGTGGATACTGGTCCGCCTTTCCTTGCGGCTAGCGATGAACTGACTGACGAACTTATCGGCCAGGTCTTGGAAGCAGGTTACACTCCTCGGGGCAAGACCGCTAAACCAAGACTGCGCCACTCCTTTCAAGGAGGCAGGGAAGTGGTGACAGTAGGACGCATCATCCACATCTTGCACGTACATTTGGGCCCTATAAACGCCCAGGTGCTCTTCTGGGTCTGTGGTCCCGTTGTAGAGATCCACAGTCGGCATTTTGACTTTTTCGTAGCGCAGGGCATTGATGACCTCGGTGCTAAACGGGGTCGAGAAGGGAAGCAATGTTAGCCTAGCAGTAGTCCCCAGCACCTTGATGGGGATGTCCAGGTGTCATTCGACCTCGACCACTGAAGGGCTTCTCTCCCTGTCGTACCGTGGTACCGCGGGAGGAGAGCGGTCTGTCCGGGGCATCTTCTGCCCGTGCATTCCTTTGGGAGGTGGGCTTTGTGTACGATCGCGGCGGGCGTGATGCTCCGGGCTGAGGCGGCGCCCACTTGAGTGCTCCCCCCTCGGCCTTGAAGTCTGCTCCTGCTCTTCAAGCTAAGCAGTTCGTCGGGAGTGCGTTGCGTAGGGGGTAGAGGCGGTTGCTGAGACTGCTGTTCTCCCTCATGCAGATCGAGCGACGGGCTCCACCACTGTTTGCCCCCTTGCCGCCCGGGAAGAGGCCGCTTGCTTCTGTCTGAGCGTATCCCCTCCTAGCCACACTCCACGGGGCGAAGGGACGACGTCCCTTGCGGTCGGTGGGAGGGTTCCTTGCCGTGGACCGGCCTGGTCGAGCCTGCTACCTTTATGGCTCTCTTGACTTGTTCGGTTACTTGACGCGTGATGGCGTCGGCCATAGTGGACATGAGGCTCTTCAGTGCGTCCGCCGCAATGTACGCGTCACGCGCTGGGGTGGCGTCCGAGGCACTCGAGGGCTCACCTCGGAGCTCTCGGAAGTGTCTTCAACTATGGACGGAGCGGAGGTGTCTACGGCCGAGGCCTTATCCTTACGGGTCCGTGCTCGTGTTGCTTCGCTTACCACCATCGCTACCGTCACTTCTCCACAGACAGCGCTAATCTTATTCGGGAGAAAGCCTTCGAGGTATAGTTGAGGACGTGGGTCAGAGGGACGAGTTTATCTGACAGCTGGAAGTCAACACTTCGTCGTCCTTGTTGCAGTGGGACCCGGCCTGCAAAAAGGGCAATCCCCGGGTTGTGGACCGGGGGACGCCTCTCTGATGGTAAAGTAAATATGGTGTTCAAGTCAATAGAACAAAAAGGGTGTAATGTTGGTTCAGAGTAGACAGTTGCTAACCCTTTTCCCAAGGAAAACAAGACATTATTTATAGCCTCCTCGAAAAAGGATAGAATAGTAATTTTACCTGCAGTGTCCGTATGGGCCGCCGGTCTCTGCATGTTTGGGTCCCGAAGAGGCCCCTAGGATTGCGCTCTGGGCCCTTGAGTAGCCAGGGGCCCAAGGGCAATCCTGATGGAACGCCTCTTGGGCTCAATACCCTTGTAAGAGCCTGGTTTGTGATCTGGAAGAAACTAAGTCTTTTTGGGAATAACCAAATTATTCCCAAATCAGTGCCCATTATTCTTTTTTCTTTTTTGGTTCTTTGGTGCTTCCATGTCTAAGAATTTTTTTTTCCAATCCTCATCCGATTATTAAATTGCTATGAATGTCCCTGTGATAAGTCCTACAACTCAATTTTCTTTCTTTCCACTATGGATGCAGGATCTATTCAAGATGGTCACTTTTATGGACAAAACCACTAGAGGGCGACGCTATCTATATATCCAACCTAGTGAAAATGACGTAGAAGGAGAAGAGACAAAGTTGCCCATCTGCAATCCCATAACATCCTTGTGCAAGTCTGATTGTGTTAGAGGTCCTTCGAGCCTTCCTTGGGGGTCCAAGGAGAATTTGAGGACAGGCAAAACGTTTTTGCTCTCTCCTCACATTAAAATAAAAGAGAATCTCCCCTCCTACCAATTGTTACGTCACGACATAGAGTCCGAGCGCATATCATGGGCTAAGTTACCGTTGTATAGGGAGTTTTCTTACGAGCTGCTTTATTGGGAGTGGTTAGATGATATCCTCGTTCGTTGCAAGGATAAACTCACAACCTTTTATCTGTTTAATACTTTGTATGCTTCATCTTTCTTTGTGATCGGTGTTCAAACCTCATTCGGACGGTGTGCGAGTATTGATGCCCTGAAATGAACACATTGCATACCTCTAAAGGCGAGGTGTCCCTATCTATCTTTGATATCTACAGCTTCTTTGGGTTACCACTCTCGGGGCGTCTTTACGATGAAGTTGTTCCTACTCAACGGGAACTCACAAGCAAGCTTCCGTTGAGTTGCACTTATCTATTCATTGCTTACCACAAACTTATACAACGCCGCAAGGGCAAGCCAATCATAGAGCAGTGGATTTCCTTTTGGTTTAGAGGGCACAACAGGTACCATGTTTCTAGAAAGCCTAATCAGACAACCGAATCCCTCATCTAGGAATATTGTCTTCCCTCACCAACGCAGGAGGCCAGGGGTGGAGTGATTGCCAGGCCATTTTTTACGAGCTGGGAGTGGCTATTGGCCAATGTACTGAGACCTTTCTAGGTGCATTTCTTTCCTATTGACTATGCACGTTTATCTTGCCAGTTAGAGATGCTGGTTGCATATGCCCTTACACTTTCAACATCGCATCATTGATGGCATCAGGTATAGGTTATTGCCTCCCTACAGCAATCCTTGCGAGCCTACAAAGGACTCAATGAGCTCTCTCATTGTTCACATCCTAGTATAAGTGGGGCCCATTTTCTTGCTCATTTTCTTTATGCTTGGTTAGCCAAAAACTTTGATGCATACGAGCTAGTTGGCGAGGCTTCCTCCAGTCCAGGCATGGTGAAGTTTAGTGGCCTTGGTCGAGCTAAGTCGTTTCAGCTTGAAGAGGCCCGAGAACTTACTGGTTCTGGGAGGGGCTTTTGCTGGCATTCATCCATCATCAACCGATTAAGGAAACTCTCATGGATGACGTTAAGCTATGGAAGGCTGACTTTGCTTATTTTGTTAGCATTCGTTCAAGTTTTGTCTCTTACCGTTGTGAAGACAACCTCATCATGGAACACTATTTTCCCGACCAATTCAGTAGACATTTTGGTTTCTATCAGGATGTTCCTGCTAATTTGCACTTCGATAATCTTCCTGATCCGGAAACAATGCTTCGCTATCATCATATGCTCACACGCTATGGAACAAGGTCCCAAGTCTTACTTCTTGGGCGATGTAATTTACTCGAGAGGAATACCACTCATGTATTTCGTGAATGGTGGTCCAAGATGTTCGTCTCTCCACATGCCAGTGATTCCAAGAGGAAACGAAGTGATTTATCTAACACAAACATTTCAAAGGATGAAGGCAAACTTGGTTCTTAAGTTGAAGATTGTTCGTTCTCGGAAGCCCTTAGAGCCTTTCGTTCCGCCAATGGAGGATGGTTCTTCCCGTGTCAAGATTCCAGGAATAGGTGTTGTCATCCCAACGATGCCCATCCCTGTAATCCCTATTCAAAGCCTTACGCCATTACTACAGGTAATGAATGAGATTGAAGAACCTTACAAAAATTCCACCTGCTGAGACATGTAGACACAAGCCTAATCCTCTTATTAATCTTGCTGTGAATGGTCAGGACGAGCTACCTGTCGGAGTTTGTGTGCCAAGTACCAAAAAGGTAATCGAGCTTCCCCCATAAGGTGCTGAGAATATCATAGATATCCTAGATGCTGAACCTAATCCTACTGAATGCATGGTACTTCCTTCCTTTTTTTTCCTTTTTTTAATAAATAGAAGCATGCTTTCTTTTCAGACATGTATCTTATCTTCTTCGCCCCAGCATACATCTCTCTTTTTTTAAAAGAAAATTTGGGGGGAAAGCGATGATGTGAATTTCAAGGAGGGGCTGGCACACGTTCTTCTACCTTTTGGGAGTCAATGTTTTCCGTCGATTGGACGAATACCATCCTTTGGTAAGAATTTATTTGACAGCAGATCGAGATTAGTTGACTCACAGGGTGTTTGCTCCCCGGATGATGATGAGGTCGAGTCCATTCGTAGAGTCAATGCTCCTTCACCTGTACCTCAACCACAACGGCTTTTAAAGGCTCCCTAAGGGGGAATTTCTGTCTTCAACGCTGACGCTGTTATAAAGGAGGTGGATAAGAATGCTGCGCGAGTGTTCGGTAAAGCCATATTTGACAAGGTGTGTCGCACCCCTTTTGATAGACTTTCTTCTCTTATAGGCGATTTTGACAGCCTTTATGCCACTATACTTCAGAGAGGTGTTCATGTCACTCCTTTGGAGAGCAAGGTTGAAAGGTTGATCAAGCAAGCATGTGACTTCAAGGACCTACAACAGAGCTACTTCGGTCGAATATCTGCTGAAGAGCATGATAGTTGTCGCATGGAGGTGTAAGATATGCTTGATGAGGCTTCCCGTCGGCTGAACACAGAGGGCGCCCATTATAAAGCGAAGACGGCTGAGCTGAAGCATGTTGAATCAAGGCGTTAGGAGCTGCTGAAAGAACTTCAACTTTTGGAAGATCAACTGAAAGATCTTAGCTCTCAGGTGGCGGCCAGCGAGCATTTGCGTCAAGAAGTTGAGTGGGAAGTTATTGACTTGTAGGGTCAGATTGACATACTTAATACCACTGAAGTGATGGATGCAGCCACAAAAGCTAGTTTAGAGAAGGCTGAGGCCTACATAAAGGAGTCGTTTGAAGATCTGAAGAATTTTCAATGGGATCCATAGTTACCTCCTCTTTTTTTTTTGAGATAGATTTGTAATGCACTTTGCACTTTTGTGATGTAAACTTGATATCTATTGAATAAAGCTCAGATGCAAAATTTTCTTCTATTCATTGCTGCACATGTGTCTTAGTTGATTTCCTTTGTGATTTAGATTCCACAATTATCAACTTCATGACAACATATGAATTTATAGCTAGCCAAATCTCTATGTTTCTCCTTTAAACTCACAAGTTGTATAAAACTCGCAATCAAATGGACTCTTTTTTTTTCCATCAATAGACTTCATTTTTTTTTTTTTTTTATGATGATGATGATGATTATACTTGGGTGCATACCAAAGTTGCCTACGTATCTGAAGGGGAACCTTAAAGGATCAAGCCATATGTAGTTCAAACAACAAGATTTTTTTTTTTTTGGTTTCGCCGTTCACAGTGTAGACTCTTGCGGGCCAGGAGTAGTACAATAGAGTTTAACTTGAATGAATGAACAGTTTAGGCTCATGTTTAGGGGCTTACATGCATTAACACATTAAGGATAATAAAGTTTTAGGAACTTTCCATTTATTGGCCCAACTCGTGCTCCATCGGTACCGACAATCCTATAAGCGCCACTGGTGTAGACTTCTCGAATCACGTAAGGGCCATCCCACTTGGAAGTGAACTTGCTTCTAGTCTTGTGTGAGATAATGATTGGTCTTCTTACCACGAGCACTTGATCTTCAACTTGAAATGAACGCAGTCGTACCTTTTTGTTGAGCACTCGTGATAAGTGAACTTGATAGCATTCCAACTTTTGTTGCGCTAGAAGTCTTTTTTCATCAAGGGCCTCGAGCTTAGCCAGACGAAGCTTGTGAATTTCATCTTCGGTCAAGCCTTCCTGTATGGCAATACAGAATGAAGGGATTTAAAGTTCTAAAGGGAATACCACCTTAACCCCATACACCTGAGCAAAAGTAGTTGATTGGGTCGGCGTCTTGTACGTGGTTCTGTATGCCCAAAGAGCCTCCCCTAGCCTTTCATGCCAATCACGTTTTGACTTTGCCACCACTTTGCTTAGTAAGTTGCAAAGCATCTTATTAAAAGCTTCTGCCAACCTATTTGCAGGTGCATTGTACATTGAGGATTTGCGTTGGACAAATTCAAACTTTTTGCAGAGAGCGGTCACCAGCTTGTTGACAAATGGTTTGCTGTTGTCAGTAATAATATATCGAAGCACACCATATCAATAGATGATATGGGTTTGAATAACATTAACAACATTTTCTTTTTGGACTTCTCTCAGTGCGATTACTTCTGCCCATTTGGAAAAGTAGTTAGTTGCTGCCAAGATGTACAAGTAGCCAGCGAAAGATTTTGGAGTGACAAGACCCACAACATCAAGTCCCCAAGCTTCAAATGGGCAAGATGCTACTGTTAGATGAAGCGGCTCAGGAGGTTGATGAATAAAATTGGCATGAAACTGGCAAGGATCGTACCTCTTTGCATAGTCCATGCAATCTTATACCATGGTAGGCCAACAATAACCCATCCTCTTGATTCGATCATACAATTTGGGTCCTGCTTGATGTGCATCACATATTCCTGAGTGTGCTTCCTCCATTGTTTGTCTAGCCTCTTCTTTATCTAAGCTACGCAACCAAAAGCCAATGATGGAGCGTTAATAAAGCGTCCCATTAAAATACAGGAAGTCAGGAGCTCTTCGCTGAATTTTCGTCTTATGCTTCAGGTCATTAGGAAGCTTTTCATGTGGTAAATAATCAATGAGTGGCTGGCGCCAGTCTTCTTCCTCTACTTCCTGGGCACTAACCGCATTGACCTCTTCCTTAAACTCTTCAACGAGGGGTGCAACAACCCACCGGTTGCAAACAAGGACATTCATGCTTTCTTCTGCCCCCAGTGCCAAAGTAGCTGCGAGGTTTGCAAGTGCGTCAGCCATCTTGTTGGCACTCCTAGGAACATGCTGTAACTTGATGGTTTCAAGCTTATCGAGTAGTCGTAAGGCATATTTATGGTATAACACGATGTCGTCCTTTTTGACTTCATATTCCTCGAGAAGTTGCTTGATGACTAATTAGGAATCACCATAGATGTCAAGGTCTTTGATTCCCATTTTGATGGCCATTTGAAAGCCTAGAATCAGTGCTTGATATTCAGCCGTGTTATTGGAACATAACTGAGTTAGGACGAATGAATGAGTGAGGACATGTTTTTCTGGGAAAACAAAGACTACTCCTGCACCAGCACCATCACGTCTCGCAGCTCCATCAAAATACATCCTCTAAGGTGGGAGGATATCAACGAAGAGTACATCCTCACCAGGCAAGTCATCATTTAGCTCCCAAGCATCAGGGATTGGGTGATCTACCAAGAAATCCTCCAATACTTGTCCTTTAACGGCCTTTTATGGCACGTAAACAAGGTCATATTGCTTCAAGATTACAGCCTACTTGGCCAGTCGCCCGCTTAGAATTGGCCTTAACAGGATGTATTTGATGGGATCAGCTTTAGAAATCACCCGGACTGTATGAGCTTGCATGTAATGCCTTAACTTCTAAATGGCGAACATGAGAGCCAAACACATCTTTTCGATCAGGGAATAATTCAGTTCAGCCCCAACCAACGTGCGACCTAGGTAATACAAAGCCCTTTCTTTGCTTTCCTCATTTTCCTGGGCGCACAATGCCCCCAAAGACTTCTCTTAAGCTACACTGTATAGTATAAGAGGTTTTCCTGGAATTGGTGCCCCCAGAACTGGTGGATTTGACAACTACTTCTTGATGCTGTTGAAGGCTTTTGGGCATGACTGGTCCCCTTCGAATTATGCACCCCTCTTCATGAGGTGGTGGAATGGGTGGCAACAGCCGATGAGCTTGGATATGAGCCTTCTGATATAAGCCAAATGACCTTTGAGGCCACGTAGTTCTTTGAGATTTTTTAGGGCAGGCATCTCTTAGATTGCCTTAATTTTGGCCTGGTCAATCTTGACGCCTCTATGCTGAACTATAAAACCTAAGAACTTCCCTGAAGTGACACCGAAAGCACATTTAAGTGGATTCATCTTTAGTTGACATCTCCTCAGCCTATCAAAAATTTGACAAAGGTCTTGTAGGTTATCTGCTCTTCTTTTTGACTTGACCACCAGATCATCAACATAGCACTCCACTGTTTTATGCAACATGTCATCAATGATAGTTTGTATTGCTCTTTGGTATATTGCTCCGGCATTTTTCAAACCTAAGGGCATTACCTTGTAGCAGAAGATGCCTTTGGGAGTGCGAAACGTTGTGGCTTCTTGGTCTTCTGGCGCTATTTGAATTTGATTGTATCCCGCAGTACAATCCATAACAGATAAGGTTTCGTGTCCTTTGGTTGAATCGATCATGAGCTCAGTGACGGGTAACGGGAAATCATCTTTTGGGCAAGCGCTGTTGAGAGCCCGAAAGTCTACATAAATACGGAGTTATCTGTTCTTCTTTCTTACAGGGACAACGTTTGTGATCCAAGTCGGGTATTTTACCTCACGGATGAATCCTGCCTCTATGAGTTTGTTGACCTCTCTTTCGATTTCAGGTACTAACTCTGGACGAAAGCGTCGTTGAGGTTGCTTTTTGGGCAAAACACCCTTCCTGAGGGATAAGCGATGGAATGCAACTTTGGGATCAAGCCCTGACATTTCACTGTAACTTCATGCAAACACGTCCTTGTATTCCGAGAGGAGATTGAAGTACTCCTTTTCTTCCTCGGGTGTAAGCAATGAACTTACATAGATGGGATGGGGTTTTTCAGCAGTTCCGAGATCCAATGCCTTCAAATCATCAACTGTAGCTTGCCCCCCATCTTCAAGGGTTTCAGGAGTCTCTGTGAGTTCTATCTCTGACTCCGAGTCTTCACATTCTTGGACTGTGATATGCTTAGAAGAAGTTACTTCTACTTGCTCATCTCCTTTGTCGATGTCAACACTACTTGGCCAGTAAATACCACAGTGCGCCTCTTCACCCTTAGTGAACCATCTGTCTTCACATCAAGAGTCGAAAACCGCTTCATGTGCAAAGGGGTAGAACTTTACACTTCGTTTCCATCACCAAATCGATTGAACACTGAATCCTTTTGTTCCTGGGGTAATGGATTTGATGCTTCTTTTGCTTTCGTGATTCTGTTGAACACTGAAGGCCTTGGTTGTGCATGATTCTTTATTCTCTAGAGCACAGAAAACTTAGGGTTTTGACCGCTCTTAATTTTGGTGAAGACAGATGGGCGTTTCCTTGAGGCAGATGGTTGTAATCTATCAAATACAGAAGGCTTTGTAGGAGGTTGAGCCTTTTCATCCTCACTCTCATCCATTTCTTCAGCAAAGATATGTTGAACTACATTTTGTTTGGCCTTGCGTCGCCCTGATATCTTGATCGGCCGCACTGGTGTATAACCAAGGCCCACTTTTGGGAGCTCTACTAGACTTCCTTATTCTTAGATCTTCTTCTGCGTTTTGTTGAGGCCGTAGGTTTCCACCTCCACTACCTTTCCTAACGCAATAGGATTGTTAAAATCATAACCCGCTTTCTCCATACGTTTACACGCATTCGGGGCAAATCCTTCCTTAGTCCGCGCATTTGGCAAGTTCTCCTCTTCGTCTAATAAGGTCTTGGAATAAGAGACAAATCCAGGCAGAGGGGGTCTGCTCACCTTTGGTTGGTACATGTTTCGCACTGGCAACATGACACTTTTAAGAGTGCTCAAGCTGGCCCCTCTATTCATCCTGATGGCCTCGCCCCCAGTATTTCCACTTACAGACCCACAGAAGGATGTTTCTCCTTCCTTGCAACGAGCTTTGGGAACATATCTTAAGACTGGTGGCATGTGATTTGTAGAAACCACCACTTGCTTGGCGACATGTTTAGCAAGTTGGGTGATAGTCTCTTGTTCAGCGTTTCCCTTATGGTACTCTTGCTGTTTCACGCCGTCATGCTTCAGTATTACCCTAGGATTATCTGCAGCCTTCGGCTCACCCCTACCTGTGGAGGAAATTACGGAGGGCATAGTCTCCTTAGGTGTGGTGTCCTCTTCAAAGAATTTAGAATGGGCAAAATGCGATTATGCCTTTGTAAATGGCTTGACATCACCGTTGATCTTCTTCTCATCCCCACGATAATATTTAAGACATTGATCGAGAGTAGAAGCCACTACTTCATGTTCATGGAGCCACGGGCGTCCAAGTAACAATATGTACGATGTCTTGGAGTCAATTACATGGAAGATTGAAGATGTTAGTAGATCTCCCATCGTTATCTTTAGGCGAATCATGCCAATTGTACGCTAACTCTCCAGGTTAAACCCCTGAATTACCATACAACTCTTAGAAAGCTCCTCTATCGTGATTCCCAGCTCATTCATTATAGACTTAGGCATGATGTTAACGGCAAAACCTCCATCTATCAGTATGTGCTTGACTTTTTGCTCCCTGATATAACCGGTCATAAACAAAGGACGACTGTAAGGTTTGGAGCCTAGCAATAAGTCGTCATCGGTGAAAATGATAGCCGTGTTGCAAGTGGTGTACTAGGCAGGGCCTTTCGAGGATTCTTCAATGTCCCCAACCTTGTCAGCATAAAGCTCTGGGTGGTGAAGGGCGGTGGCAACACACTGACACATCTCTTCTGGTAGGCGAAAGATTTGCCTCCAATCCATGCGTACTGGTAAAGCCTCTAAGACGATCAGAGTTTTGTCATTCCCTTTTGGAGAATCTTCTTGTTTTTCCTTTTCTCCATCTTCTTCATCTTCAAGCTCGGTACATGAGGTCATGTTAGCAGTGACTATATCAAAAAAGCCCACTGGGAAGAACTCTTTCAACGTGACAGGAGTAAGCGGCTCTTGCTCAAGTGGATCTATAGGTTGAATGTCCTACTTCTTATTTGTTCTCAGACTCTTTCTATTTCTTCCATGCTGAAGTTTCTTTTTCCTCCCTTGTCTCTTCCTACAGCACAGGGGTAGTTGTTGGTCCCGCTTTTAGTTCTTGGACCTTTGCCGAGTAACAAGGGTCCACCCCTCTTCATCATCCTCCGAGATATCGACAGTGCATTTGCTCACTAGAGAAGGAGTCTGCACCATCTGCGGCACAACAACCGGCTCTAGACTTTTGAACTGAATTGTGAATAACTCCATCCTTGGCACAGGAGTTAGATCATATCTTTTCTCTTGGTAGAGTTGGGTCTGAATCAGGAAATAGGTACTTCCTCTCTTGAAGTTCCTTCAATGTAGAGTGCTTCTTTGCTGCTTCTTTAGATAATGAAGTCTTCTTCCCTTCTGGTCTAGACTTTCCTGAAATCCTCATGGGCTCTTCTGTGGTAATCATCATAGTTTTCTTTGTTGAAGCCTTTGGATGCTTGGAACTCTTCTTAGGATCACCTTTGTCCTTCATGAACTCATATGAAGAGGACGGCTTGCGGCGACGATTTGCTATCGTCATTTTCATGTCAAGTGCCTTCGTAGCTAGCTCTTGAAAGGTCCTAGGCTTGCTCATTTGCAAGATATAAAGCAGGTCTCATTCCATGCCCTGAACGCACATCTCGACAACAGAGGCCTCGGACAAACGATCTTTGCATTCAAGGCTAAGAGATCTCTAGTGATTGATGTAATTAAGGGCTAGTTCATCCTTACACTGCGTAGTATTTATCAACTTTGTCATACTAACAGTGCGCTAAGTACTATAGAACATATTGAGGAATTCATGTTCCATTTGTTCCCATCTCTTAATAGACTTGGGCTCCAGGTTCGTATACCAATCGAAGGCGATCCCTTTGAGTGATAGAACAAACTACTTCACCAACCTGTCTCCCTCGGTGCCAGCATTGTTGCACATCTCAATGAAGTGAGCGATGTGCTATTTGGGATTGCCCTTACCATCAAATTGGTTGAATTTAGGGGGCTGGTATCCATGAGGCATGCGAAGGACATCAATCTTGTTCGTATAAGGCTTTGCACACAAATGCGTCTTGCGAGGTCCTTCCCCCAATTGAGCCTTAATAACATTCGCGATTAGGCTTTGAATCTGTTCAACAGACATCGACGCCAATGAGGATTCCTTCTTCTTTATGCGCTCGTCATTAGAGTCTTCGCTGCGGTTAGACTCCTCATCAAACTCTTCGCCATCCGAGCATTTGTTAGAGGATTCGAATAGCCGCTTTTCCAACTTCTTCATCAGAGTAGTAATCTGCTCACTCTGGCGCTTGATTTGAGCGTCTTTCTCTAGGCTTTCCTTAACGAGCCTCTCCAATGTTGCTTTCATATTTGCGAGCTGTTCTTCTACGTTGGTCACCTCCGTCACAATAGCTGGCATAATGACAGAATTGGAGGATTCGATCTCCGATTCAACGATTAACTCTTTTGGCGATGCCGGTGAGGAGTCACTGCTAGTATAGCCATGATCTTCTTCATTGAAAGGTTGGAAGGTGGGGCTTACCGGAGTTCGGAGCTCAACCATCCCTTGAGGAATTATTTGATGCATTTTGAAGCCAGCAACAGATCTTTACTTCAAAAGATGCAAAGTGACTTTGTTGACTCCTTTAGGTAGGCTGGAGTCGAGGCTTGGGATCTTGTGAGACTGCGACGGGATAGTCCCAACTGATTGCTTTATGGCAATCACAGCAGCCATTTTTGCCATACTTCGAGTCATGACTCTGTTAGATATAACGCTAGCGGTTGTCGATCCTTGAGATGTAGATCGGACAACTTTTCTTGAAAGTTGAGGGATGGCGTTCTTAGGAGTCATATCGTCTTCGAGGAAATGTATAGTTCGTGGTTTGGAGAAAGAGATGAGAGGCACAGAATGTCCCATCGGGTGTGCCAAAAATTTGTAAACACCGATTCCGAGGCTGCAATAAATTAGACAAGAAATTGAGTAACAAATTGAATTTTTGTATTTATATCAAAGAATGAGTACAATCTCTGTATAACTGTTACAAGAATAAGTGTAATGAATCCTCTGATTCAATCTCTTTGAATAGACTTGAATAAATTTGATCTTGAGAGAGGACCTAAGAGGCTTAATCTCAATCAAGATATGAGTTTAAATCTCCATGTGTAGACGGCACGTATTTGGAGTGCTTGTTGTCTTCTGCCAGAGAAAAGTCTTGAATTCTTGTGACTTCTTCTAAAATGCCGACCCTAAATGAAAGGGGGGTACCTCCTTTTAATAGAGAAGTCAGAGTTAGGGTTTTCCTCCTTATCTGTAATAAAAGAAATAATCATTTATTTTCTACATTATCCATGTCACGTGGCGTTTTTTAATTGGCCACAATACATTTCCATTAAATATTTAATTTAATGAAATGTCATAACTAATTTAACATGTGGCGTGCTGTAATTGGCCAGAGTAAAAGTGTTTATTTCTTTCCACGTGGCGGGTCTTGGTTGGTCCGTAAAAATTTACATTCTACAGTGCTAGAACAGTTTAGACGATTATAAAGTGGTCCAAAAGGTTCTAGAATATTCTAGCATATTCCATAAAGTTCCAGACCATCCTGGAAGATTTTGGAACATTCTAAAATTCTCTGAAAAAAAGGTCCGTGACACAAGGGAGGAGTATGTGCAAGAACAAGCTAAGTTCGATATTGATATAATGTATTAATTAATGTCAACCAGCTTTATGTTTTGTGTAGTTGGGCATGTCTTTGTTGATTTTGGACTAACCGATACTTGAGGGTTTTCATCAATATGATGCCCTCATTGCAAAAATGATAAATGTTTTGCTATAAAACACTAGCTTGATTTAACAAGTTATATTATCATGTATTAAATTAAAAAAATAATATTATTGAACGGTGAAAGGATGTTATAACTTATTTATTGCATAAAGCTATCTTTTTATTCAGAATTTTTTCCATCTATAAAATCACACATTTATGTCTTTACAGATATGGTTAGTCCAATTATGTCAATAACTATTAAAAAATAACTATTTTTTTATAGAGATTTCGACCCAAAAAAATGTGGAATTTTTGTAGAAAAATGGCATTCCGAAGGATTTTCCGACGGACGATGGATGTCAAAATAATGCTTGCTGAGAAGCTGTTCCGACAGACTGATAAATTTTATTAGAAAATGTTCCGACGGAATTCTTCTGCGTGCAAATCTGTCGGAAATTGTAAATATTTTTTTCTAATATAAAATTTGGACATGTTGTGGCCTTTTCATCGAAAATTCAAAATTTGAATATTTTACAAAGATAATTAATATGTATATAATCTAATAATCAACCAACCAACTAACAACTTTTTTTATAAAAAGAACTTTATTTTTAGAATAAAAACCGATTAACAAATCAAAAAAATGACTTTATTATCACAACTACTATATACACTCTTACTTCATTTACAACAAATTCATCAAGAACAAACTAATTAACAAAAAAATAAGATTCTAACATTCACAATAACAATTTCACACTCAATTCAATGGACACACCATAACTCAAATGTAAAAAGTTAGTGCTATATATTTGAAATGGAAAAAAGAGAAAGAAATCACTCTTTGTTAAAAAAGGGGAAGGAACGGCAGGGTGAGTAGGGGTGTGCAAAATTGATTAATCGAAGTTTCGATTAACCGAAAATAGGTTAACCGGTTTTTCGGTTCAAAAAAATTTCGAACCGTAACCGAACCGAAAATTTCGGTTAAGCGTTTTCGGTTAACCAAAAATTTCGATTGATCCAAAACCGGAATCGTAACCCGAACTAAAAAGGTCGGTTAACCGATTTTTCAGTTTGGTTAATCGATTTTTCGATTCGTTATCAATTAATCGTTCACAAATAATAAAAAACGTATACTTTCTTACCTAAATTTTTCATTTTTTATGTTTAAATTCTCCTTCTAAAAATTTAACTTTGGTTACCATTTATAAATAATAAAAAAGTGCACTTTCTTAACTAAATTTTTTATTTTTTATGTATAATTTTTTTAAAAAAACAAAAAAAATTTCGAATTATCCGAACCGTAACCGAACTGAAAATCGAAAATTTTCTTTGGTTCGGTTAGTCGAACTGATATTTTTGAAAAATTTATTCGATTAACCATTTTTCAGTTCGATTTTCGATTTCGAATTTTTTTCACACCCTAAAGGTGGCTTCAGTAGTGGTCTTAGGCGACAATAAAGGTGGGCGATCGTTTGGCGACTGGTAGCATGGGTGCATTCAACGGCAATAGAGGACGAAGTGGTGATGTTGGGATCCAAATGTCACAATGAGAAGGACATTCGTAGTGGTGAGATAATGACTGGAAGATAAGGTATTTAACAGCAAGCCCAGTGCTAAGCGCGCGGGCCAGACTTTTGACGTGGCGAGCGGGCGGGTGAAGGGGAGAGAATCCAGTGCAAGGCCCGCAGGATGGCTTGGGGCCATGAGCGGCCCTTTGGCCCAATTTTCCTTTTTTTCTTTTTTTTTGTTTTCCTTATGTTTTTTTCTTTTTTTTGTTTTTGTTATTTTTTTGGATTTTTCTTGTGTTTCTTTTTTTGATTAGTTTTTTTTATTTTTGTTTTGTTTAAAATTTTTATTTATTTATTTATTGAATTTTTAAAAAGAATTTGTAATGTTTTTAGAAATTATTCAACTATTACCAAATTATTATATGCATATTATTTGTCCCCAAAAAATTATTATTCTACCAAATTAGTATTATTTATTTGGTTTTTGAAAAGAAATTGTAATTTTTTAACAAAATTGTTGTATTAGTTGTATTACCTAATTATTATGTGCACATTATTTTTTTCCGAAATTAATAAACCCAAACAACTAACCAAAATAAAAACAATAAACCAATTAAGTATGGTTAGGTGTGGGGTCCATTTGTATTATTTTATCTGGTGAGCTAAAGTGGTGAGCCTTGCATTGGAGAGAGTAAGGATTGTGAGATAAAAAGTTGGAGAGAAGGTTGATGTAGCAACGGTAGGCCCCCACCCGTGAGCCAAAAAATTGGCTCACGGTTGGGAATGCTCTAAGTGGAAATGTTTGGTAGGGGAGGTTAGCACTGTTCTTTTGTTCCCTCACACCTCAAAATTGCAAAATGGGGTTCGAGATATGGAGGTTCAATGTATAATTTGCTCTTCGACGGAATTTAAAATTTGAATTTTCAATGGAATATTCCATCAAAAAAAATTAAAAATAATTCTTAAAAAATTGTTCTGGAGAAATTTGGTCGAAATACAATCTTTTCTGTAAATGTTAGGTTTCCTTTAGAAATTGCATCATAAAAATTTAAAATAAATAAATTTTGAATTTCAGACAGAATATTCCATTGGAAACGAATTTTTCTGAAAAGGTCAAATTTTCATTGGAGATCGACTGGGATGTCCGTCGAAATCCTAAAAACTTCCTACTGACTGTAGCTCTGTCAAAAATTCCGCCAAAAAATACAATTTATAAGCTAAAAAATGACAGTTTCTTTAGGAAATCTGTCGGGAATTCCGATGGCCCCATTTTTTGTTGGAAAATAGAGTTTTTTGGTTGTGCATATTGAAGCTTTAAAATTCAAAATTAAGTATTTTTGAAAATTTAATACTCTTAAATTATAAAACACATTAACTTAGATTGGAACAAGCTAGTATAATAGTTAGGTAAATTTCTAACTAGCTAAGTATACAACGTAAATATTTAGAGCTCAATATTCAAATGCAAAATATTTTTTTAAAAAAAGGTCAAACCACTACACTTGACGTAACTAAGTGGTGTTTCTAGGTAAGAAGACTAAAATTATTGGTAACCATTAAACAATATTTATTTTAACATTGTTTAATTATTTTGATTAATATACTGTTACAATTTAGGCTGTATCCTACGTGCCATGTGTTGGGAATCCAAGTAATTGCTAGTAGTTATTTACAATAGGCAAATTCTTATATGCACCGGGAGTCCCTGCTTCCGATGTCCATATGAACGCCATCAAAATCTAACGGTACACGTCACTCAAGTAATTAAAATTAGGCAAATTCTTACATCCAAGTAATTGCTAGTGATTATTGCATGCTATCGGGAGCATGTACTTATATTGCCGGTTTGTCACCTATGTATGCTTTTTTCATGTGTGTATTTGTCATATAGGTGATTATTAATACATATTTTACTTATGTGATTTTTAAAAGTATGTACTTTTGTATGTATGATATAGACTTCAACATGCTATAGGTTTTTTAAGAAACAAATTAAAAAATTTGACTCTTTTTCTCTCCTCCGTCCTCCCTCTCTTTCTGTCTCCTTTCTAATCCCCTCGACCCCGACCCATTGTTGGAAGATTGAGGCACGACCCGACCCGCTGCATCCTGCCAATTGGAGCCAAAACTGATGATAGCGACACCACAGTAGAAGTCTCTAACATCAGCAATTGTTTGTGGCTGGAGCCTGACCGGTGTAGATGGAGCCTGACCGGTGGAGCTAGGATCAGGATTGCACAAGCCTTTTTTGATTATAATAAACAAATCTTGCTAACCCAATGAACAAAGCAATAAAAGCTTACAGTGAATGAATTGAACACATAATTAATTTTTTTTATAGTAAAAAAGTTAGGAATTTTGTTAATTGACCAATTGAAATGTTGATTGGATCACAATGAAGAAGCTTAACTCTACCTAGTGAACACACTTCATTATTACAATGGATCAACTATAAGTGATACGTTGAAGGAAACAAATGGGGACAATGAATTTGCATGCATTCAACAAATCCAAATACATAGATGAACAAGTCTGAGTATCTATCGGAAACTAAGATATGCTATGCTGATGGAGGTCGACCATCAAGTAAGTCGAAGCGGACACGCTTTTAAGATCGGGCTTGTTTAGGGATTGAACCATTTAGTTGTTTCCTCTTGCAGATGATTGATTCGTTTCGAGACAAAACCTTCTGTTCTTTATTGGAATCTTCAATGGTTTCTGAAACATTGATGCCTCGCGTATTGTTTTTTTGATTCTCAAACATAATCTATGACATTTTATCATGTTAAAAAAGAACAACAATTTACACATAATCAATAATATTTCATCTTTTAATCGGAAAATGAACTAATTGCATCTAAAGAACTACTGATAAGTACAACAATGAACAATTATATGTTATCATAATGAGTGATCATGTATAAGCTTTTAGGATCTGCAAGAAACCGAAGCATAAGTCGAACAATTTCTCAATGACTTAATGAGCAAATATGTCCTTTGAAATTAACCGTAATACTGCATTAGGAATGTATTTCAATTAGCAATAGATTTTAGAATGAACGTTATTTATGTCCAGGATGAATCAACTAATATGGACTGTCGGACAATTATACTTGTCATTATTTGTTGTGATTTCCTTAATGAAAATTTAACAGCAGCAAGCGTACGATTTTTGTCGCAGTACTTGGGGGTCAATCCACAGAGATGAGATTGTGAAATCAGTTACCAAAATTTTCATTAAAATTGAAACTAAAATACTAAATTAACCGAGTCCAAGGTAAGATTATTTCACAAGTTGATAGCCTAAATAAACAAGATAAATTCATGAAATTGGGAACCGTTCCATAACTCGGAAATGTAGCGGAAGCAAGGCCCTAAAACTGCAAATATTTTTACCCTACCAACACTTAGCCGCAATTATTTCAGCATCCTTGAATAAACGAAACAAATGAAAGAGAACAAAGGATCCCAAAGCGCAAACGAACCAAAAGCGGAGACAAAGCACATATCCAAAGCAGGATAAGTGAACTTGAACAATTAGAATCTAAATTGAACGATTAGTATCTACGGCTGAAATGAACAGCATACAGCCGAAGTACATCCAAGCAGAACCCAGACCCAGATTTCGAATTGAAAAAGAAATGAATAAAAAAAGGAAAAACGAATGTTCAAAAACTCCAAGCCCCCGTTCCCTATGTTTTCGCCCTCCCTTTCAAGCACTCAACCCCTCAGTCATTGCTCTCTTTACTCCTCTGTAACAGGTGGATTTACGACGGTGATGATGAATCAATAAATGGTGAGGAGGGAGAGGGAGAAACGGTTGGAAGAGGAGACGAAGGTGGACCGCCATGGTCGTTTCGATGGGGAAGGTGAGGAGCCACCATGCTCTGTGCTCTGTTCGAGCTTGCTCGGCTAGAAACGGAAGAAGAAGATGAAAAGAGGGGAGAGGAGGAGAGATGGCTATGGCTGAACTAGAAGAAGAAGAAGCAGCCCTGGAGATTGCTTCGACTTCCTGGGTAAATGAAGAAGACAAACGTGACTCAAAAAGAGATGGGGGGAAGCTGCTCACGTGAGGGGCATGCTTGCATGAGTGAGAATGGAACACTAAAAACGTGAGGGCAGGCTGGGCTTCGGGACTGGGCCTCTAACTGGGCTTGGTCCTTCCTGCTCTTCCTCTTCTCTTTTTTATTTCTCTACTTGATCCAATATTAATCATATGAGTATTATTGATTTTTTTTGAATATTTCCGAATTCCTACAAAATAAATAAAACAATATTAAAAATCTAATTAACTAATTTATTTTGAGCAATTATTAGATAATAAAAGGATATAAAATATCATAATTTATGGTTGAACATTATTTCTCAAGACGGAACAATAATCAAATATCAAAATGAACAATGCTCCATATCCAAGATGAACAGTATGCCATGAAGAGAATGAAGAACGTTAATTTGGATAGCCGTAGATCATAATTCTAAGATAGGGTTGACCTTCACCTTCCCATTATTTCACTCACTTCTTTAGGATTGTCTTTAAAGACAATGCCTCTACCGTTGAAAAAGGAGATCGACGTGACGAAATAGTTAAATCGGGGAACCAAAACGTTATTATTCCATGTTGGTGTCCCAAGTAGCGTCCAGAACACTGATGTCGTGAGGTTGCTCAAGTTGTTTCTCATTCATTTCGATAGCTTCATTAGCTATATCTTAGCAAACTAATATATATAGATAGATAGATAGATGCATACATATACACATACACACATACGTACCTGCTCGTTTATTGAACACGTATACACTTCAAAGAACACATATACACCTCAAAATGAACCATTTCAATATGCTTAGGGCCTGTTCTTTTCGTAGGTAAATTGGGGTGGGTAAAAGTGTGAAGTAGGTTAAGGTGGGTTGAAGTAGGTTGAAGTGGGTTGAAGTGAGTTGAATTTTTTTGTGTGATAAATTGAACTTGGTTAAAATAGTGGAAGTGGGTTAAAGTGGGTTGACGTGGGTTGAGGTTGATATTTTAGAATTGACTCACGAAAAGAACAGGGCCTTAGTAATAACAGTGACATATATTAATATAAACGAACACGCATTTTCAAAGTGAACAGTTCTAATGTGCACATATGAACAAGATAAATTCACATCTACGTTGGCTGGCACCATCACTAGAATATGGAATGCTTTTCGGAGTAGAAATTTCTACGAACTATCCACAATTTGGGTGTAATTTTGCATCTTTTTTGGAGCAAACCCTAATTTTGCAATTTGAAAGTTCAATTCATCTACTTTGATAAATAGTAAATGGCAAAACTTTTGAGAACTATGGTACCTTTGTTTACTTATATCAATGTATTCCAGAGTCCGTTAGCCGGAATCGTTGTTGTCCACTACTCGGATTGGCTGCAATTAATTTACAACCTATGACTCTTTGGCCTACAGGTATGTCTCAGCTTCATGAACCATGATTCGTCCTTTTTAAGCTCACATAAATAGGTTTCACTATCAAAACAACAAATACAAAATAAAATATTATTAATTTGCTCCTTTGTTTAATATTTCATCTTTTTCGCCATCTTGTTCCATAATACATTAATTTGGATCAATATAATTTTGCATTAATGAGGCCTTACGTCCGGTCACTTTTGGAGATCGGGTTACTATTGGGTTGGGTCTAAATTAAGTCTGGTCAACTCGGATCGTGTCATTTTAGGCTAGGGTTCAAAATTTTAATTCAATTTTCAGTTAAAGTCAGATTGGGTCCCAAGTCTTTCGGGTTGGGTTCACGGGTCGGGTCGATTTTTGTCACCTCTACATCAATAATAAGAAAATCGATCTGGCGATCAACCCGATTGAAGGAGTGGGTCAACGGGTAGATCGGTTGAACCGTTTTGAACTAGTTAACCCAGTTGACGATTGAACCAGATTGTCTAGGTATGACCTAGTTAATGCCATCATAAATATCGTCAAAGACACCCAGAGAGTAACTTTGATTTTTTAAATTATATACATCTAGTTTCTATGCAAATCTTACCAAATAATTTAAACAAGTATTAATAACTCAAACTAAGATTACTATTTTTTTTTTTTGAAACGGCAGCCAAAAAAAAAACGACGATAAATACTAAGGCACTGTTCGACAAAATTAGTTGTTTATATAGCGGATAGCATTTCTAATTTAATTGTTAGCGGATAACTATTTAGATTAGCGATTAGAACTAATGTATTCGGTAAATTTAGCTGTTATGCTAGTTGATTAATATAAATTGATATAAAAGAATATAGATAATTTCCAATATAAAATTTTTAAAGGATATCTTTTGGCTAAAAAATATGAAACGCTACTTTTAAACATCAAACGTTAATACGATTAGCTTTTCAAATGCGCTCTTTAAAACACTAAATGCTACTTAAAATACTAGTCAAAATACTGGTTTACTGAACAATAAAAATTAACTAATTAGTATATTGATCTGATCAAAATATTAAATGCTATCTAAAATGCTATTGTTGAACACGGTCTAAATAACCCAGTAATATAATTGTGCGTTTCCTGAAACTGAAGATCTGTTATACAGCACAATCAATTAGTGCAAATTATTATATGCATCTGGGAGTTTGTACTCCCAGGTCCATATCAGCGCCATGTATACATGACATGTCATTTAATAATTTTTTTTAGTGGCAGTTTTGCTCCAATATTGGTAACAGTTTTTCCCTCTTTTTTCAAAAAAAAAAAAAAACAAAATGACAGTTTCCTGTGCTAAATTATCGTACATTTTTTTTTCTTGAAAACAAAAATCCTCACGGTGAAGAACCTGCAAGAAGGTAGCGACTTCTATTTCATGGAGCTTGAGATCATAGCATTGAATGGTTGCTAATTTTGCAAACTGACAGTTTCTTCCACTAAATTATTAGACATATTTTCATTTTAAAAAAAACAAATCTTCAGCGTGCTTGGTTGTTGAGTTCAATGCGTTTCATGCTTGTTGGTATTGCATTCGTTTTTTGAATGATTTAAGAAGGTTATTATTTTAGTGTTGATTCTGAATATTGAACGTATTATTCGTTGGCATTATCATTTTGTTAAATGGAAAAGAGCATTGATCAAGTTAGAGTTGATGATGTTGATGATCGTTCAGTGTCTAAAAGTTTGATTCGTAAGTTATCTAATCTCGTAATGCTGCTTTATTTTTTTTTATTTTTTTTTGATGTCACTTTTGATGGGTTGTATATGCCGTTTTTGGTAGCTATATTTGATGCGAAAGCTTTGGATATTGTTGCTAATGAAGGCGAGGAAGACACGTCCGGTGAGTGTTGTATGTATGGAATGTATTATTTGTTCATTATTTTGGTTAATAGGTTCATATTTCTTTGAGGTGTCGTCGTGTTCATTTTTGCACTTCTTGTGGTTCACTATTTATTTTGTATATCATATTCACGAAGTCAACATGTTAAATTGTGGATTTGTTCATCGTATTTACTTGGGGTGTTTAACTTCTAATTATATTGTACTTTGCATTTGAAAATTTTGAACATATTAGTTTTGGCTGTTTTTGTGTATATTGGGTTGAACATATTGTTGTGGTACTCTGGTAGCTTTCAATGCAGATGTCATTCACTTAGGTATATGTATTTGTTCATTATTGCCCTTAGTACTGTTCACTGATAGTGTCCATATTTATTTCTGCACTTCTTGTTGTTCATTTTTTATTTTGTATATCATATTTGCAAAGTCAATATGTTGAAATGTGGATTTGTTTATCGTATTAACTTCTGGTCTTTACCTGGTAATTATATTGTACTTTGCATTTGAAAATATTGAACATATTAGTTTGGTACTTTGGTAACTTGCGATGTAGATGTCATTCACTTCTATATATGTGTTTGTAAATTATTGACCTTATTAATGTTCACTGATATTGTCTACTAATTATTTTAGAATGTCGGTTTAGTAAGCAGGACATTATTGAAGTTGAACCACTGCAAGAAGTGTTGGTTGGTGCTACTGCTACCTCAGAACGTGAAGCATTCCATATTTACAATAATTATGCATATAAGGTTGGTTTCAGTGTTCGGTATTCGAAGGTGCGTCATAGATGTAAAGCGAAAGGAGGTGGGTTATGCATGCGCCAGTTTTGTTGTTGAAAAGCTGGATTCAAGCAAGATAAAGGTCGACATCACAAGGATCATATGAATGTAGACGTCCGGAATGGCTGCAAGGCGTTTGTTCAGTTCCATATAGATGAGGATGGTAAGTGGATTGTTACTCAACACGATACTGAACATAATCATAATTTGTGTAGTCCAAGTAAGCAACATTTATTGCCTTCACATCAAGAAGTATCTGAAGAGGATATTTTATTTGCTAAACAGCTTAGGGAGTTAGGAATAGGAGTTGCTGATGCATATCGTGTTCTTAAGAAACAAGTTGGGGGGTCTCCTTCTTTGGGGTATGGTTTAAGAGACGTATACAACAAGTTGTCACAATTGAAAGATAGAACATTTGATGGTGGAGATGCACACTCACTAATTGAAATATTTAATAGGCGTCTCAAGTATGAGGATAACTTCTTCTCTGCATTTGAGCTTGATGCGAGTAATTGTTTAGTTAGTTTTTTTTTTTAGCGTGATAAGCAAATGTTGGATGATTATGTATTATTTGGAGATTTGGTTGTCTTTGACACAACGTATCGGACGAACAAATATGACATGATTTGTGCACTGTTTGTTGGATGAATCATCATTCAAAGAATGTTATGTTTGGTTGTGGCTTTCTGATGAATGAGAAGATAGGGTCTATTGTTTGGTTGTTTCAGACATTCTTGAAGTCTATGGATGGGAAGCACCCAATTTCTATGATGACAAATCAAGCATTCTCTATGGCTTCTGTAGTTAAGTGGATGTTTCCTCTTGCTCGTCATAGGTTGTGTTGTTGGCACATTATTGAAAATTCAGGGAAAAATATTGGACGCCTTAGGTCGTGTGAAGGTTTCACTAAGATTTTTAATAGAGTTTTGATGGATTGTGACACTGTGGATGAGTTCAATTTTTTATGGGAGAGGTATGTACTTGTTGAAGTGTATTGCTAGTGGTATAACCTATTTCATTATAAAACTTTTCTCAAAAGTGAATACTGTTCACAATCATCTTTCTGCGAGTTCACTGCATTCTTCAGTATTGTTCATTTTTGTTGGTTTTTATTGGAACAACATGCACGTTTTTTTCATTAAATGGCATGAAGCATATTGTGTGTAGGCTATTATAATTTATATGTATTCCACATTGGACTTCTTTTATAGTAAATCGCGTGCAGGTCTTTTCTTGTCATATATTTAGAGGACTAGCTGGGATTAGTATATAAGGTTTGTGTATGTGTATGGTGTGTTTGGTTTATTTTTATTATGGTGTTAGTTCACTAAGCTCTTTAGTATTGTTCACTATAATTTGTTGTGTGTAATTTATTTGTAAGTGTTTATGCAACTTTACCTTTTGTGTTTGTAAGTTCACTGCACATGATGTATTATGTATGCATTTTTTCAATTATTTTGTGATATTATGCTCATGAATTGCATTTTAAATTTATGGATGATGGAAAAGTACGATTGTAGTAACAATCATTGGCTTTATAATTTGTATATTTTGCGTGAAAAATGGTGTCCGGTATTTTCAAAACAGTTTTTTTTCTAGTGGTGTATTATCCTCTCAAAGGAGTGAAATAACAAACAGATTTTTGAAAAGGAGGTTGCAGGCTACAGCTAATCTGTGTGACTTTTACAACATCTTTTGTGATGTTGTATCTGAGTGGAGGAGCAAAGAGAATGGTGAAGATCATAGATGTAGCAAATGTAATGTGGAAATAGCTTTTCCTTCTATAAACATCTTGAAACATGCAAAATGTCTGTTTATACGGTTGAAACTTTCTTGATATTTGAGAAGGAGTTCATTGATGGTGCCGGATATAATTTCAATGCAATTGAAAGTTCTTCTCGTGATATGTCTTTTGAGGTATAGGGAATTAGGTTTGCAAGGGAATCTCATGGAGAAGAGCCATATGAGTTTCGGCATATCATTATTTTTAATAAAGAGGAAGGTGTTGTTGAATGTAGTTGTAAGATGTTTAGCGAGGTTGGGATTTTGTGTTCCTATTGCCTAAGGTTGCTACATGCTTATTGTGTTGAACACGTGCCTGATCGATATATAATTAAGAGGTGGTGTAAGGGCATTAAGGATGGTCACAACCTTGAGTTGGGATTATCTACTGGTGAAGATAATGTGGGTTGTTCTTCTGTTTGGAAGATACAAATGTTGAGGAAAATAAATTCAATAATTACAGCTAGCCAAATGAATAAAAATGCAATGGCTCATTGTGAAAAGTCTTTTTTTGGAACTTAAGGAGCTAGTTGAATTTGATGTGGGTTCTATAAATTGTGATGAAGATGAAAATGTGAAGGTATTGAATTCTTTACTAGATGTGCTAAATCCTCCTGGTTCTCGTCAAAAAGGTGTCAGGAATAAGAGACTTAAGAGTATTGTTGAAAGGAAATGTGATGAAGTTAAACGGAGGAAGTTAAAGAAGTTATCAAAGAATGATGTGGGCTCGTCCACAGCACCATCACAGGTGACTTTCTGTATGAGTATCCATGTCCTTATGGTGCATATGTATGAGTATGCATATCATTATACAGTTAGTTATGCATATGTATGAGTATCCATGTCCTTAAGGTGCCTCATTATGAGTTGAGGCTACTATAGGTGACTTTCTGTTGTTCTCTTCTATAGTGAACAACATTCATCATTTCAGTGAACTCTATCATACACACAAGTGAACTAATTTCTTTGTGAAGTTATGTAAATTTAACAGTGAATCTCATCCACAAAACCAGTGAACAGTAGTAGTTTTATAGTGCATTTATATGTGGCATTTAGTTCTAATATCATTTTGATTTTAAAGTGAATATTCATCACTTCATTAGTGAACTGCTGCAAAGTCAATTCTGAAATAATTGAATTTTGCATATGCACATAATTACCATAATTCTCCATGAACCTTAACCATCCTCAGTGAATTGTGTAAAACTTTCATTCATTGAGTGTGTCTCAGTGTATTATGGAGTCATATAAGTTTAACCTATAGTGAACTTTACTCCATTACTGAGTGAACTTGTCAAAATATCAAAGTGAATAACCCCAAAATCCTCAGTTTACTAGGCCAAAGCAAATGGTGCGACTAGAAAGATTTACATATACACAGAACTTGCATGGGTTTCAGTTAATCTTTCTCATGTACTTTGTGAATTTATTAAAACTGCACAGTGAACCTCATTCTATTACTGATTGAACTAATTCATACTTTGTGTACCAATTGTGTTGAAGTTAATATTATTTTGTTAAAAGTGTCCTTGTTGATTTTGATTGATTACATCATAGATTGTACCTATTGCATGGTTCGTGTCTTATTAGTATTGCTACTGACTTATCTTTTAATCTTGTGCTATATGAAGAATGGACCATGTGTTTCTGATGCTCCTTCGCATACTGGCATAAGTTATTCACAAATGCTTCAACAGGTATATTTCTATTGACATTTTTTTTGGTGGTTATTTTGTATATGTTTTGCTTTTAATTAATATTTGGTTTTAATAGCATATTACATTGCCAACGTTTAACCATTTATCTTTAGTTCCGCATGATTAGCATCGTGTGAGTGAGGTACATTATAATTTTGGTTCATTTTCACTTTTTGTTTTGGTCATGTTTGTCTATGCTATTTGAACTGAGTGAGTATACTTAAGTTACTTTTGTATCACCCTTGAATAGTGTCGTGAATCTTGTAATTGATTTATTGTGTTTTTATCTTTTTATGTAGGGCTCTTTTCCATTGCCGTCTTTTCGTCTGACGTACTATTTTCATTCAGCTGACAGCAGTTCAGTGTTTATGATAGTCATGGCGTCGCCTGTGTTGCAATAGCTCCAGTCTGAAGTTATTCATGGAAATGGTAGTCATAATGATAAGCATTGAAATAGTATTGTGGAGTTGGAGACACTTTATATTTGTATTGTTTTGTATTTATGGTTCAAAATATATAGTAAGTCAAACTATATGACTTATGATTTGGACATGTTTCAATCTTGAATGGATTGAATGTACTTCTTGCTTCTTTTTTTGAGTTCCAATAACAACCAGGTTTTGTAGTGAACCTTCTCCCTTCATACGGTGAACTAATGCAAAATCAATAGTGAACCATAGATCACTTACACAATCAAATTTAGGGTGTTTAAGAGTGCACGGATCTCAAATGCTTAGTGGACTGCTTTAAAGCTTTTAGTGAAGCATTTTAAACGTATACATATTCAGATTTTTTTCAACTTCGAGACATCGATGGTTCTATTTTTTCAATATGCTATGTAGTGAACTCCCCTTTTAAAATTCCCAGTGTTCTGTGTTAGATTTAGTTTGAATACCTATTATGCTATGTAGTGATCATTCATAATTTAGGCAGTGAGCTAATGCAAATTATTTAGTGATCTAAGATAAAATTACATATATAGCATGATGTATAGTGGACTTCATTCAAATCTATAGTGAACTACATCAAAGCCCTTAGTGAACCAAGTAAACATGTTACCTGTGCAGATTTTAGTCATATAATTTATGTGTCCAACATTTTGTGAATGTAATGAACAATTATAAAATGCACATTGAATTTTTGTTTATTTCATAACTGTCTAGTTTATTATCTTTCTAAAATTTCATGCTTTTGGTGTCCAATGTGTTTCTTTGTTATGTGTTTGTTTGTAGTTGTGGTCAACACTTGGGCATTAGTATATATGTGTCTGCACTATGGGGAGTTGATTTGTGCAAGGCATTGTTGATTTAGGAACGCCCATTAACAATTAATAAGTATAGAACACTTTCAATAAATATTGAAAATGAAGATATGCTTTTGTCATATACTAAAAGATGTTCATTAGGAACATTGTGTGCTCTATGCACGATTGTTTTGAAATAAGTAACTGATAGTAAGGTACTTCTACTGCTGCAACTGTTGCACTACTTTTTCGCTTTGCTGGAAGTCTTCTTTTGCTGCTTCTTGTACTTGCACCAGTACTTGATTAAGCCCACTCTCTAATATCATTGCTGCGTACCTTGAACGTATATGTCTAGCGAACTCTTCCTGCATTTTCGACATGTGTATTGGACATAAGCACTTTTAAATGTAATGCATGTTATTGAACTTTGAATTTGAATTATAGTTAATTTGAAGTTGATATTGGTTCAAGAATGAAATGTATAGGTTACCTTGTTCTTTTCAAAACCAGTTGACCAGTACTTGACACTTCCTCCTTGAAACGACTCCATATGGCATATGGCATAAATCCCACAATCATGTATATTGTTGTCATCTTGCCAAGATAGATTCCAAAATACGAGGGTAAATTTCCTGACGCAACCCCTTTTTTAAATCGTCCATTCAATAAGTAGATTGCGAACAAGTTTATCTGCACATAATTTCTTAATGTTATGGGGTGATATTTTTGTATATGAGTTAAGGGTTTTGTGTTTGAGGTATCGTTACCATGGCCATCGGACAATGCTTATATCTGGATGTGGCATCATCTCCTTCCAAGCGATTGTCAAGTACAATTATTTTATTGCCTCCAAAGTCATAACAGAGGACAAAAAAATGATGGTCTTGAAGTATGGGAAAAAACACCTGTATGTCATAGAAAATACATGAGGTTAAGTATATTCATGTGTACTAAGCTGGTTATCGTGAACTGCAAATGGCTCTATGATGAACGACCTGATATGGGATAGTAAACAATGGTTTGACTGAACATGAAAGAATACCCATATTAAATACAACTTCCTAGTGAACTCAGTGAGCTGATGCAAACTTTATACTGTACTGAATAAGACCTGCATATGGACACAAGTAGGATATTTGCTGGTGTTCTTTACTAAATTATTCAGTGATATGGTTAGCATACACAAAGGGTAATACTGAACATGCTTCATGTACATGGTGAACTAAGTAGTGAGGATCACATATTGTAAGAGAAGCTGGTTGTATTCATTATATTATGAACCTTGTTCATTTATGTTGTGAACTAATGCAAACTATCCAGTTTTTGAATTACCACTGCCACATTCCATATGTTTGCATCTTTTATGGGTGACTTTGTCAAGTCCTCAGTGAACTAGTTGTCAACCAATAATGAATTAATTACGAGTTAAACATATACAAATTGTGCAACTGTTACACATTAAGGGAATTTTGCATTTAGTTTCAATGGCAATCAAAATGTATAGTGTATATTCATCAGTCACTTAGTGAACTCAATCATTGTATTCAGTAAACTAATTGATAATTCATAGTAAATCAATTACAATTTACACATATACAAATCGTCCAACTGTTACACATGAAGGCAAGTTTGCATTTAGTATCACTGCTAATCAAAATATAAAGTGAACCATCATCAGTCACTCAATGAACTCAATCATTGTACTTACTGAACTTGATGACCACCCATAGTTAATCAATTGCAAGTTACCCATATTAGTGAACATTGATTAGTTACTCAGTGAACTCATTCAATATACTTGGTGAACTAATTAGACATTACATCTAGTCGTATCTAGTTATACATATTCTACGAGCAGTGTTATGGAACTTACCAATTGGGCTTCACCCAATTTCATCCATTTATACGTCATTCTCTCAAGGTCCATTACTGCCTTGAAGATGTTTGATAAATCCAATGTTTTATTCTCTATGGCCATCTGGAAATGCAAAGTAGGCATTTAAACGTTAATGATCAAAATTGTGTTATAAAAGAGAGAACCATGTTGTACGTAATGTGTTATGGTCTTACGAAAACATTAGTGGTGAAGAACATTCTTTTCTTTGTCATTGGATTTCTTCGCCTTTCCATCCAGTTTAGTAGTAGACATAGTACATCGACTATGGACTTGTCTAAGTCCTGGTATGTTCCAGCCAATGTTTCAATGCTTCCCTGAATATCCATAATTTTGTGTCTCCCTCCTCATGGGCATACTCGAATAGTTTCTCCCTATATTTTAGATTATAGTCATTAATTCTTTAAGGAGGATAATATGAACAAAGTATAATATGAATAATTGTGTATATGTGTGATGTGGTTGTAAAGCATAAAACTTACATTGATGGGTGCAAATCATCTGGTGGCAGCAAAGCGTAGTCCACTAACATTAGCTGTTGATGAGTTAGCTGATCCCTAACCTCTCTGTAATCTTTAAGATATGGCGATCGACATTGAAATGGCACTTGTGTGACCATCCTCTTCGGCTATTGCCATTTTACTACTTGCTTTGCTTTATTGATTTCTTGCATTTCTGCTGCCTTGTCTGTTCCTTCGCTAGTTTGAGGTGCTTTCTCAGGGTTGATAACACGTTCACTGCCCTCATCTATTTGTTGCTCAGTTGATGTGGCAGGTAGTTCTGTTGGTGCTATCTTTTCTCCCCATTTTTCCTGATCTGTGTCTGGGGTAGGTTGTGTTGAAGGTGTTGGAGTTGCTTCTTATTCAAGTAATATTCCAAGGTTGAAACTTGGTGGGCTACAAGCCACCTTTTTCCCGTGCTGTATTTCCTATCTAGCTATGCTCTCTAGTTTGTCAAGTTGTTCGAGGACTGGGCTGCAGTAGTATGCATCATCTGGGGAGACGCACTCTTGTATATTCTCATTTGCAGTTACTGTGTGTCTAGTGTGGGGTGGAGACTTCTGAGATTGCATTTCTGTTGATGTTTCCCCTTGTTGCGCTGGAGTTCCTTTGGTCACATTATCCTGTGCATAAGTTATATGTTAATTTGGTGAAGTGATATTGGAATATAACATTAGTATCTTACAGTTATTAAGTAGCAATTACATTTGAGATTGCAAAAACAGCTACGCATGGTTTGTTATTTAGATAGTTACCTGAATTGGATCATCATTGACATGTATGAGGCCTTCACGTTGTCCATTGCAGTGTGGGCAGAATGGACAGCGTTGCTTTTTACTTGGTCTTCCGCAGGACATCTCACTGGTTCCTCCTTTGTGTGGTTGGCCTCTTTCCATTTCTTCCATGTTTATGTCCAAATCCACTTCAGTTAAGCGCATTATTGTTTGATAGTCAATTCTCTCTATTATCCTTTCTTTCCTGTATCCCCCTGATAGTTGTTCATCTTTGTCTCTATTTCTCACTTTATCTGTGTCCCAATTAATGGCAACTGGGAAGGATCTTTCAACATTTCTTCCTCTGAATTGCACTCTATCTATATAGAATAGCTGTCATAATAGTACCATATACCATATTAGAGTAAGTTATGTATATGTATGAGTAGCAATGTTATTGAGGTGCATTAATGTAACTGGATGCTAACGTATGTGTATTTCTATTGTTCACTTATTCAGTGAACTACATTCATTATTTGAGTGAACTATACGATAAACACCAGTGAACTAATGCAAACTACATAGTGAATATGCATAAATATTAGACAGTCTAGTACTTCAAACACTCTTCATTGGGTACGCTTTTAAAGGCAACATTCCTTAATTCCTTAGTGAAGGTATTTAAATTTAATAGTTAATATTATCCTCAAAAACAGTTAATAGTTTTAGTCTATTAGCATTATACAGTCAGTTATGCATATTGTTAGGAAAAATATTAGAGCAACAACAATAGCGGAAGCGATAGGATGAGTTAGAGATTCAGAAATCAAGTGAATAACAGAAAACAGAAATAAGAAGACAAGAGATTTAACGTGGAAAACCCAAATCGGGAAAAACCACGGACGGCGACAGCACACCGACAAATTTCACTATGAGCAGAGTAGTACACCACAATCACTTCAGTGATTAAGAGCATAATTACAATACTCTCAATTGTATTCTCTCACAAATAACCTCACTCTCTCAATGTGTTTTCTATACTGGAGTATTTTGAAACAAGGCCCTAGACCCCCTTTATATAGGGTCTGTGAGGTAGGGTTTCCCCTTGAAAACCCTAGCTGCCGCCTTCCAAAAACCGTCACCAAAGCGCAACCCTAGCCGCCACTTTAAGGCGGCAGAAAATTTCCCGTGGCACGGTCGTGCCAGGGCGGCACGGTCGTGCCGTGCCATGTGGCACGACCGTGCCACATGGCACGGGCACACCGTGTCACTTCTCTGTCTGCTCTGTTCTTCGGTCTTCTGTGTCGCGGCACGCCCGTGCCCATGCAGCATGGTCACCCCGTGCCTAAACCCGAGATTTTGGGCCATAAAACCCAACAATCTCCACCTTGGACCAAAATCTCCAGTCTTCAATTACCGTCGTCGTCGTCACACCCCAAGGGGTGATGCCCCCTATGGGGCTATGCCCCGCAGGGCTTCTCAATGACTGCGAATACCAACTGAGTTCAAACAATGCTTGAACTTAGCTCTAGGAGATGATTTATATGAACTTTCCTTCATATAACCTGTCACAGTAGATGCCTGCAAGACATAGAGGTCTCCTTGCCTCAAACCCTTCAGCAGAATCCTACTGTCCTTTGAGACCTTCAGAACTCCACCTTCAGCTGAATATTTGCACCCTTTGGATTCAAGGGTGCCCAACGAGATGAGGTTACGCTTCAAGTCAGGAACGTGACGAACATTCGATAAGGTCTTGACAACACCATCATGAGTCTTGATTTTAACAGTACCAATTCCAGTTACATTACATTGGGCATTATTGCCTATGTGAACAACAGATGAATCAACTGGATCATATGTTGAAAACCAGTCCTTGTGAGGACACATATGATAGGTACACCCAGAATCAAGAATCCAATCAAAATCACTCCCCCCTTCAGTAGAGGTAGCAAACAGAACGTCCCCATCAGAATCAGATTCAGCAAATGAAGCTTCAGCAGGCTCCTGAGAATTATCTTCCTCTTTCTCCTTCTTCTTTTGCAGTTTCCAGCAGTTAGCAATAATATGACCCAATTTACCACAGTAATTGCAGGTCTTTCCAGCATGAGGATTTTTAGACTTAGAACGGTTCTTACTCCTATTACCGTTCCCCTTTTCAGTTATTGTACCCCTTACTGCTAATCCCTCAGCAGAATCAGCATGAATGTCAAGATCAAACTTCTCCTTAGACAACAGGTTTGACTTAACATCCTCAAACGATATAGTATTAGAATTACTATATAGCATAATCTCCTTAAAGTGTTTATAAGAAGGGGGTAACGACACAACAAGCAAAATAGCCTTATCTTCATCCTCAACTTTCACATCTAGACTCTCCAAGTCAACAAGAATAGAGTTAAACTCATTCAAATGTTTTTGAATAGGGGTACCTTCAGCCATACGAAAGGTATACAACCTTTCCTTCAAACGGATCTTGTTGGCGAGACTCTTCGTCATGTAGAGTTCCTCCAGCCGAGCCCAAAGATCCACCGCAGTTGTCTTATCAAGCACCTCTCGCAGGACATGTGGTGCCAAGCACAACTGTATGGCTGAAACCGCTTTCAGCTCCAGTTCCTCCCATTCGTCCTCCGTCAACGACCCACGTCTCTTCTTTACATCTTCAGCCCACTGTTCTTCTGTCATCTTCTCGGGTTTTACGTGAGGTCCCTTCAGAACCTTCCACAACCCGTGCTGAATGAGAACTGCTCTCATCTGCACCTTCCAGAGATTAAAACTAATCTCCCCATCGAATTTCTGAATATCTACCCTCATGATAGAAGACATCCTATAACCAAAGCTCTGATACCACTTGTTAGGAAAAATATTAGAGCAACAACAATAGCGGAAGCGATAGGATGAGTTAAAGATTCAGAAATCAAGTGAATAACAGAAAACAGAAATAAGAAGACAAGAGATTTAACGTGGAAAATCCAAATCGGGAAAAACCACGGACGGCGACAGCACACCGACAAATTTCACTATGAGCAGAGTAGTACACCACAATCACTTCAGTGATTAAGAGCAGAATTACAATACTCTCAATTGTATTCTCTCACAAATAACCTCACTCTCTCAATGTGTTTTCTATACTGGAGTATTTTGAAACAAGGCCCTAGACCCCCTTTATATAGGGTCTGTGAGGTAGGGTTTCCCCTTGAAAACCCTAGCTGCCGCCTTCCAAAAACCGTCACCAAAGCGCAACCCTAGCCACCACTTTAAGGCGGCAGAAACACGGGCACACCGTGTCACTTCTTTGTCTGCTCTGTTCTTCAGTCTTTTGTGTCGCGGCACGCCCGTGCCCATGCAGCATGGTCACCCCTTGCCTAAACCCGAGATTTTGGGCCATAAAACCCAACACATATGTATGAGTATCCATGTCCTTAAGGTGCCTCATTATGATTTGAGGCTACTGTAGGTGACTTTCTGTTATTCTCTTCTACAGTGAACCACATTCATCACTTTAGTGAACTCTATCATGCATACAAGTGAACTGCTGCAAAGTCAATTATGAAACAATTGAATTTTGCATATGCACATAACTACCATATTTCTCCGTGAACCTTAACCATCCTCAGTGAATTGTGTAAAACTTTCATTCATTGAGTGTGTCTCATTGTATTATGGAGTCATATAAGCATACCCTATAGTGAACTTTACTATATTACTCAGTGAACTTGTCAAAATATCAAAGTGAACAACCTTGAAATCCTTAGTTTACTAGGCCAAAGCAAATGGTGTAACCAGAAAGATTTACATATACACAGAACTTGAATGGGTTTCAGTTAATCTTTCTCATGTACTTTGTGAATGTATTAAAACTGCACAGTGAACCTCATTCTATTACTGAGTGAACTAATTCAGAGTGCATAGTGCTTGGTTAGATATTAATGTAATGGCTTATAGTGATACTTATCATGAGGAATAATAGCGATCCTGTGAAGAATTTGCTCTTGTCTTTCTTCCATTCTACTACCGCATCGTTCAAGCACTTAATGGTATATGCACACCAATTGTAGCGTTTGATTTCATCGATATTGCGCAAATATTTGACTACCCAGAAGTGACAAGTGTCATTTGCATTTCCTACAATGCAACTAGATATTGCATATGTTATGAAGTCGGTGATGAACAAATGTCCATGACCCCCACGCGCTAGGATTACTTCATCCATGCTCCTAATTGGGGGTCCAACTCTTTCAACATGCCATCTTCTTCTTCGAAGATCTAAGAACTCTATGTCAGCATCTGATGTTTGTCCTTCAATTACTTCAAACTCTCCCATAGGTAACCCAAGTGTTGCGTACACATCCTCCTCATCTATGAGGAGTTTGCCATTGGCTAGGTTTAGTGAATTGTCCCAAGGATCATATTTTTCTAACAACCACCTTGCTAATGATTTTGGGATCAATTTTGTTCTAACTGACAAAATTCCACCAAACCCTGCATTAATTATCGCTGACCATTGTTCGTACTCTAGCCATTCTACCAATCTTAGAAAGCCCCCCGCAGCCATTCTATGCCTGAGCAAGCCACTCCATGATCTAGTCGTTATGTGAGATCACTACGTTCACTTGCTGGTTCTTCAACATTATTAACATGCCTGAATTGAACGTTCTTTTTAGGAGTTCTTTTAGGTGCTCTTTTCAGTGTTGGTTGCAGACTGTGTGAATGATGCTGCTTCCTCTGTCTCTTCCTTACAGGCTCAGGCTCAGGCTCAGGCTCAGGCTCAGTATCAGGATCATGCTCATCCTCTGACTCTGGCTCAGGCTCATCCTCTGGCTCTAGATATGGCTCATGCTCAGGCTCAGATTGATTGTTGCAAAATCTTCTTTGTCTTTCAGCTTCATTAATGAATCTCTTGCAATACACAGTTGTCGTTATATTTATAAGTAGTTTCTAGCATATCTTCATATATCATGTCATAATGTAATTAGGGCTTCTTTATGTTGTTCACTTTTTCATTCAGCATTCTTCACTGTCATTGTATTTTCGATTTCTTCCTCACTGACCTCCCAGCTACTTAGGGTTTGTTCACTACTGCTGTGATTGTCGTTCACTTTGGGTTTGCTCATTTCATCTTTGCAATTTTCCCGCCAAACAAAATCATCTAATATCAACAGGTGTATCTGCTTTCGAAATTCAGACTTGCCCTATTTCATTCAGTATTTGGCATGTTATTTTTGTTCATTACAATTCTCCACTCACAAAATTACTCCATACCCAATCACTCAAGCATTTCATCCTCCTATTTTGATTTGTCTTTCAAAAATTTCAACAAAAATCACATAATGACTTACCTGAATTTCCTGTTATATGTGAGGGTAACTCCAAATTTTCTTGCCATGTTGTCATTCGTCGAATTTTTGGCGTTACTAGCATCTTCAGCCTGCATGCGTTCATCTGAATTTACCATGGTTGAGGGTTCACCTCTGATACCTAAGATTTTGATGCTCGCATTCTTGCCGCTATGGAACCTTACTGTTGCGTTAATGGTGGAAGAAACGGAGGTGAGACAGAATTTGTATAGTTGGAGGAGTGCTGGTAAACTGAAAACTGATGGAAGTTGAAAGCCGACAATTATGGTGAGTGGGATATGGTGGTTTTCTTTTGGTTTTGATTTTGTTTTTTTTGCTTGTTTTTAATTTTCGTTTCCTATTTTGATAGTTATCCATGCTTGATATTAATGTCCACGTGTACCTGGGAGTTTCCCAGGTCTACAATAAAATTGATCAATCAGACGTTATCCGAACGGTTCCGCAGACGGAAAAGCAAAGGGGACTCGAAATGGCGGCCTGCTCGTTAGGCCATGGATTTGCCCTGACTACTTTGAGAACAATCGCTGATAAAGCTTCAACATATTCTTCTTCGTCTTCTTGCAATGGCACTGCAATTCGAATCAAGTGCAAGGGTGGTTCCATAATTCGACGCAAGCCCCTTTACTTGCCCACAATTATATCCGCACCTCACTTGGCAGCAAACACTGGCAGCGTTGTCCGGAACTTGCGCCCCGTTTCGTGTCATGGCGTTTCGACAAATCCCTCAAACACGACCCAGTATGAGGTATTCCTTGTTTTCCTCTCTTACACTTGAAATTGTGGGTCATTGTTGTTGCTTGGAAATTTGGAGGCATTTTTCAAGCTTGTTTAGAATTGTTTGAGATAGTTTCAAATCAATGCGATTTCCATGACTTGGGATGCTTCAAAATTTAAAATTGTGAGGGAATTTATACTTAATGGGTTTTGGTTCATATTATGCAGTTATTGTTTACGCACGAATTTGGAATTCAGTTGAATTGTTGATTTGGATTGTTGGGTTTTTATATGTTGTTTTGTTGTGGAGATTTGGAGGTTTTATTGAAGCTTGTTCGGAATTGTTAGAGATAGTGTCAACCCCATTGGGCATGAGTTGTGCGAATTTGAGTTCAATGTCTTGGGATGCTTCAAAATTTTATAATTATGAGAGAATCTAGACTATGTGGGTGATTGGTTTCTATTATGCAGTTCTTGTTAGTTGTTAGGCATGAATTAAAATGCAGTTAAATTAGGGCATAAGAATTATCACCGGAAATTGAACTATGGTATCTTGTGGTCCATACAGCACTGCACAAATGCTTTTAAGAGTGGCTTACAATGGATTGGATTATAGTCTTAGGTTAAAAAAGTCCACTTGAGGCACGCCTAGGTGCGCTTCAGCGCCAGGCTACCACGTCAGCGCCTTGGAGGCGATGAGGTGTCCCTCAAGAATGCAAGACTATATCTTCCCCCCTTTTCTTCTTTTTCTTAGTCTTTCTTTCACGTTTTTTCTTCTTTTCCTTCCTTGAGAGCTAAAAGGTGAGCTATGCTTGGATGGTAAGTATGCATATTGGGGAACTACAATGATAAGATAACATATCTTAAGGTTATTTGCGATGTTAGTGGTCATATTGATGTCTAATCACTTTTTAATGCATTTATCTAACTTATTTCTGAAAAATATGCTTTGTGAAATGTGAAAGTCCTTTCAAATTTTTTGCATAGAAGTGCACCTGTGCCTTTTACAACTAAGATTATAGTCTTCCATTCCTTGTCTATCTATTGTGGACTCAGCTTAATAGATGCTAGAAAGCGGTTTAGATGATGCTAGTGTTTGGTGTTTTTTTTTTTGGTTTGGGGGGGGGGGGGAAGATAAATTCACACAGTCTTGCTTCGTCTTGCTGCTTCCTAAGTTCACTCTTCTGCCTAGCTTCTAGTTTTGGACAATATTGTTCATGGATAAATGAAATTCTTCCACTAATGTTATGTATAAGTATAGGGGAAATAAAAACTGAGCATGTTGTGTATTAGAGGTAATCTATAATATGCTTGGGCTAGTCCACAAGAAAACAAAAAAAGAGAGCACGATAATTTCCCAAAATATCCCAATTGGTGCTCTGCCTACTGATGGTGGACTACCAAGTGGCAAGTACTCAACATGATTTTTGGCATCAAACACTGCCTTTTTGATGCTAATGGAATTCGAACCTTGGTCAATCCTAGGTGTACGCATCTTCAATGACCCTTTGAGTTGAAATGGTTGAGTCCTAGGTTAATGTTGCCTTCTTTTGGAGATTCCATGATACTAAAGAACATCATGTTATGCACCATTTCGTTGTTTAAGTCCATCCTTTCTTGAATGTTTGCATCCAGATACACTTTGACTATTTAAAATCATTCATAGATAGTCAAATGCAAGAAGTCAGATTATTTTGAATGTTTTTGCAAAATGGGAGCCTAACCAACCGCCAACTCCAAAGCTTATGATTTCTGCAAGGCTTAAATACACATCAAAGGGTAGGCTAATAAAGATCTTGATGTGCATTTGCGAAGCAATGAAAAAGAAGAAATGCAAGCTAGATCCAAATTAATCCACCTTGATCTTAAAAGTGAACTTTTTGGTATCTTTGGTTGGTTATTATAGTATTCAATATGAAGAGTCGATAAAGGGAACTCCAAGAAGAAAACTTTTAAGTCAGCACCTCTACCTAGTTGGTGAAAATCTATTTTGCAAAGTATCCCTTGGATGAGGTCATCCTTGACCTGAGGTCAAGGTTACAATCATTAGAATGGTTTCAAAGAAGCTAAGAAAGCAACAAAAACGAGCAACTCGCGTGAAGGGCATGTACTGTTGGTTTTTAAGATATTTCCCTTCATCTATTGTTTCTGTTTAGCTAGTTCCTTGAGATATAAGTAGTCATGTTTTTTCGTTGGTTTAGGGAGTAAAAACTTATGGCAGTACCCTTGAAAAAGTCGTAGTTGGAGAATGAAAATTGGGGAGAGTTTCTCTTGGGTGTTTTATGGATAATCTTATCTCTTTGGTCAAGCAAGCTTTAGAGTGGGAAGACTATTGAATTTAAAGCCTCGATGTGTAACATCCAAGTTCTTTAACTTCTTGTTTTAAATCAAGATGAGGTTCGTAATTTCGTATCATCAGTTGGATTATGGTGTCTGATGAGTTCTTGGGAACATTGAGATCAAACAGATCATTTTCAGGTTCATATCCTTAGTTCCTCGATCAACTGATATCAATTAAATTTGGTCGACTTATTTTAAATTCTAGTTTTCTTTTTCAATTTCAATTCCTTTAGTATTTCAGAGTTGAGTGGCTCAAAGGAATTAAACCTGTCTCTACTTTTTGGAGTTGGGATGATGAAATAAGGGAGCCACATTCTACTTATCTGATTCTGTGCACTCTGTTTATATCACGAGATATGGAGCTATTCTAATAGAAGGATTGGAAAGCCAAGTAAACCCTCTCTAGATTTTTAGACTAAGTGGTTTGTGAAAAGGTTTAGTTCAGTTAACTTCCGGTTAATTTCTGTCTTCTAATTATTTTCCCAAACACAAAAAAAATGAGAAGAGACTAAGAGTCTGAGTGAGCTATCTTGAGTTTTTCCAAGCATTCCTCTATGTTCTGTATATAGTATACCCACCCTATTTTATGCCACTTTGTAGTTAGAATAGATGTTGTGGTATTCTCTAAATAGCTTTTAGGCAATACATGTAGTAGGGAGGGGCAGGCAATTTGGGAGAGAACTTAAAGAAAAAAGGAAAAGAAAAGAAAAGAAAAAGAAGCAGCAACTGAAGAGATAGAAAATCAGGGGCCAGTAAGAGAACAAGGGTTAGAGAGAAACTACAAGCAGAGTAATTAAGGAAGCTAAAACTGGTAAATAATGTAGTAGGATTGACTATGTAGTTTCATATTTATTAACAAAGGATGACACACACTCACCGGGGGGGGGGGAGATAACAGTTTTGTTATGTGAATTCCCTTTTTGTGGGGAAAAGGCTTAGCCACTGAGAACAAAACGTTTAATAAATTAGAGAAATTAAATGTTGATTCTGATACTTACACTAAAAGCATTAAGAAAAGTTATGGAAGTTGGCCATAAACATTGTCATTTTTTTAAGTCATATACTTAGTTACCCAATTTGGTCTGCCTCCCTGGATCTGCAACCCGGGATCCTCGTCCCATTCGTAGTTCGTTCGCAACCCAAACTGCTCAGGACCACTCTCTGGCTCGCTCGACTGGTTGACCTAAATATGACAACCGAGTGGTCACTTAGTGAAGATTCAAAGCAAAATGCTGGGAGCCATGGACGAGAATGTGAGATAGAGGGAAAATCGCAGGGGTTAGGTGCAGCCATGGTGAAGCTGCAAAGTAACAGCGAGAAATATCTGAAAAGAGCATGGGAATAGTATAACTATGTTGAAATGTGTGTGTGTGGATGTTTGTGTGTGTGTGTGTGTGTGTGTGTGTGTGTGTGTGTGAGAGAGAGAGAGAGAGAGAGAGAGAGAGAGAGAGAGAGAGAGAGCGATGAGCTAGTTTTTATGGGAATTATCATAGAAAGAAAGACAGCGAGAGCAGAGACTTGCTGTCTGTTTGGATTTTATGGATGGGAAGGGAAGGGAGGTTAATTGAGGAAAGGTAAAGCAGGTAATTGACCTTCCCCTTGTTTGAATTTGTAAAGGAGGAGAATGGAGGGGAAAGGGGTTCAATTCATTGAAAAACTTCCCCTGCCCCCAGTTTGCGGGGAGGGGGGGTGGCTATGGAGGTGAAAGGGGTGACATGTTCCCATCCCTTTCCTCCCTTCTCTTTTAATTTTTCCTAACAGAGGTAGATTAAGTTAGATAACCCCCATTCCCCTCCCTTTCCCCTCTTTACCCTCAATCCAACTAGAGGGTTATTTTTCCAGGCACATGAATTCATGGAAAGTAATATACTCGTGCAAAGTATACTGTTCAATTTGTTTTGGAATGACAAATTTGTTGCTGCTGTGCGTGGGAAGTTGGAAAAGTCATTCACACTTTCCTATAATTGAGCAGGAATTTGTTTGACAAAAACGCAGAAATTTAGCAGTAGATTACCAAAAAAATATTTTATAATAGGAATTCAGTAGTAATGTTTTGGGAAATTAACATATGAGCATTCTAATTTATATTTGTTCCATTATAAAATGAGTAAGATTTAGTAATAATTCCAATTAGCGGCCTGAAAAAGTTTTAACTTCAAATTCCTATTCAAAACAGGGTCCCAACTAAACCTATTCCTGCGATCTGGGATTCTTGCAAACTTACATATTGCTATCTCGAATTCGTTTGGCGATCTGGATCGATTCCCGACCTTGGTAACGATGGTCATATTTCTATTGGAACCTTTGTTTTGACTTTCGTGTCGGGTCAGGTTCGTGTTCATGTCGAGCTTAAACGAGTTGAGAAATCCTCAACCTGAGCCTAACCCGTTTATTAAACGGGTTGAAAAATCTTGACCTGTACCCATTTAATTTTTAAACGGGTTGACCTGCTTAACCCGTTTAAGAAAAACAGGTCAAGTTCAGTCGCTTAATTAACTATTCACGTATTTAATATTTTCAACTAATATGCAATTACAGTGTTAAAAATTAAGTTTACATATCACATTAAATAATTACTCTTTGAAATCCCCCAAATTCATCATAATTCACAATTTCTAAAAATTTTTATATTCTTAATTATCTAATAAAAAGTAAATGGATGAATAAAAAATGAAAAAATGAGTTGGCTTATTTAACTCATTTAATATAAAGGGGTTAAATAGGTACTTTTTCGTGTCGAGAATCTCAACCTGAACCTAACCCATTTAATTAAACGGGTTGAAGGGGTCAACCCATTTAATTAAACGGGTTGAAAATTTATACCCAAACCCACTTAATTTCGTGTCGTTTTCGGGTCGGTAATCGTGTCGGGTCAGCTTTTCCCAACTCTAGAAGCGATGAACTCATGAACCTATTCATCTTGATTAGAGAATCCTACAGAAAGAGATGTCGTACAAGCATCCTACAACGAATTCAATTACATCCCAAAAAAGCTATTCACAAAATCAATCACATCAATCGTAGTGGAATGGAAACTCTTCATCCCAGAAGTATAAAGTCTTGAGCTACTTGTCTTTTAAGTGCTTAAGTATTGTTTAAACCATCAAATACACTCTATTTCTCTCCATCCATTTCAACCAGACAATAGCACAAGGAATGCACATAAAATTTTTTATTTGACCTTTTTTTTGGGGAAAAACTTCCTCAGGCCAATAATTGATGTCTCACTGAGCTAGACAACACCTAAGGAAGGTGCAACCAATTCAGAACTAACTCTCGAGGAGTACTCGTTCTGTGGTTTACAAATCCCCTTTGAACACGAAGCACCAGTTGAGTAATTTTTTACTCCTCTTTTGTAGATTATCACATGTTAAGATCGTGCCTTGAGAGGGTTCCTACTTCCTACCCTTTTCATCGGACGGGAGACTTCTTGATAATCTTCAACAGAAAATCATAGTCTAAAATTGGAAATGGGGTGTTGAGAGAGGATGGGTACTGAAGAAACTATGATTTGTCTCTAATTTTTTATAATGTATGTATATAATCTATTAGCGGATGACTGGGATAAAGACAATAGGGGGTAAAAAACCAACTTAGAGTATTCCTTTCAGAAAATTTAGTTATTAAAATGAGCCATACGTAACTGAGAGAGATCATTAGTAAACGTAGTAAATAATCATTACATTGTAATAGGTCTCAAAACTCAAAAGTAAGAATTGCATGTCACTGGTATTGAACTTAATTTTTCAACTTGCCTTGTGTTCTGCAACAGAGAAGAATTCGCAAATATGCCATTGACTTGTAGACCTGTAGTTGGATTGATTGAAAATTGTTTCGGAAGCAACTTACTCGAATGGCGGTGACACCTAAATTTACGCTTGGTTGACGTGTCGATTGATCACCCGAGCTGACGTGTTCTTCCTTCGATGACCTGCACGAAGGTCGACCCTGGCTGTTTTTCTCGAGGAAGGCCCTTCCAATGCTCAAGTCAGTCTTAGAGTGATTAGAGTACCAGAAAGAGAGAAAAGATCAGAGAGAGAGAGAGAGAGAGAGTTTTACTATTTTTAGAGAGTGTTTAGTGAGCTAGTCAAGTCGTCGATAGTAGAAGTCCCTTGAAATGGGAAAGTTTGAGGTATTTATAGTTTTGAGGTTTGCACCCAACGGCAGGATAGTAATTTCCCCGGTTGGGGGGGGGGGGGGGGGGAAATTACCATTGTACCCCTCCACCTTCCTTTTTCCTTGCTCATGGTCTACTCTAACCCCAAGTTGACTTGGTCAGCGCCACGTGTCGTCGCTCTATTGGATAGGTCACTAAATTACCAAATCAAAAATATAGATTGGTTTATGTGCGCAATGTTGTGGCAATAATGGAAAGTATAGAAAGACCTCAACTGTGTCCTTAAAAGCATGATACTTTAGGATTTGAGAAGGGTGGCATCATTAGCACTTCATTTGTGGGACATAGGGAGTATCATATGTTGGCCAATTTCATTTCGTTAGCTCAGAAACATTCTGATATAAATCTATAGCAGTTACCTGAAATCTAGGGGAGAAATAGACTTGATGCTCCTGGATATTTCTACTCAATGTTTTATTTTATTTTATTTTATTTTTAATTTTTTGTTTAATCTATCTTTAAAGGATGAAGAACCAAGCCATTGTCAAGGCAAGATCATGTGTCCAAAATCTCAGAAGTAGATGGTAACATGCCAACAAATCCACACATGGGAATTGGAAGGTTCTCTCTCTCTTTTTTTTTTGGGTTTTTTTTTTTTTGGGGGGCTGGGGGGTAAATTTTCTAACTTTATCTCTAAATCGTGGAGAGGCTATCACCATTTAATCCTAAATTAAAAATCGCTAAGTGCTTCCACTCTGAAAAAAGAAATAAAGGACAACTCAGTGTGGTTTTTGCTTTATTCCACCATAAATTGCTTGATATATTGTCCAAAGTGACTTATTCAATTTTACCAAAATTTTGGAAGCATGTGCTTCTATTTGAAAAATCTGGCAAAAGACTACTTGCTGTAGATAGTCAGCGTTAGTATTGCTCCCTGTACGTGTCGCCCCAAGTGGCATGGTACCTGCATTGAATTGAAGTATAAAAAGTAAACGTGCTACCTTATATAGCAAAAACATAGTTAGTTCTATTAATTGCCGATAACGAAAAGGCAAACCATTGTGGGGATTCATGGATGAGATGGTCAATTTTTTAGAGAGGTCATCAGCATCAAATATGGTGAGGATGGTCTTGGCTGGTATCCTTTTACAATCTACTCCAAATAGGTGTTATTGGCATAGCCTTTCAAGGTACATATGTGAAGGATGCAGAAGATTGTTTTCCCGATTTTTCTTTTGGGCTTGGTCATCCTCTTTTTTTTCTCTTTCTTTTTTTTTTGGGGGGGGGGTGACAGTCCGCATGATGATGCTGCCTTGAGAGGACTTTCCCTTCTCTTTCTGTGCTTGCGATAAATGAAAATGCTTTATTAGCTAATAATTGTGAGCTAGCATGTGTGATTTTTCTTCAGTCTTTTTGGTTCATGAGTCATGACACCTTTGTTGATGATTTTTGTTAACTTTCTTAACAAGCTGAATGAGATCACTCTTGTGAATTCTTCCCTTGGTATCCATAAATGGGATCTCAACTCTAAAGCGATTTTCACAATAAAATCTTGCCATTTAGTTGCGGCCTTTTCCTTCTCCATCCATTCAGTCTCTTTCAAATTATCGGTTCCCTTGGATGCTTAGTTGCAAGCTTTTGGCTCCTTTAAAGGTTTCATTTTGTGTTTGTGAAGCATTTCATTGAAGTACCTAGACTTGCCGTGATTGATGAAAGAGGGGAAAGATCTTGGTAAATAAACGCTCTGTGTGCAAAAGGGATTTGTAACCCACTAAGTCACCAGCCACTTGCTACTTCATTGACGCAAGGGCACTTTGGGATCTGGCTTTTAGTCGTGGCTTCAAACTACGTAATGCCTAGAATAGTTTTTCCCGTAGGAATGCTAAAAGAGAAGAACGCAATATCAATTATGCATGCTATTTATTTGTGAGCATTTGGCAAGGGAGAAACTGATGAGTCTTCCAAGGTATGGCAATGCATTTTCAGTGCATCATAGCTGATTTGATAAGGGTTCCCTATTTTCAAGATAATGGTAACTTTTGCCATTTGTCTTTTGATGTTGATTTTGTGGATAGTTTCGACTTTGGGCTTATGTAGTTCTTTTTTAGGAGGCGTGTTTCAATGGTTATTATGATGTAGAAGGACCACTACTTAGAAGCATGGATTCAAAATGTGACCATACCGCGATGAGACGGCCGCATCGGCAAGGTTTTGAGTTACCACATTCTTTGCCCAGCAGCAATCGCGATATGAAACGCGATTGCCACGTTATAGTGATTTTGCTGTAGTGCTACCGAAACTGCAATCGTGACCAAAATTGCATTTTGAATCCTTACTCAGGATTACTACACCCTTGATTAATATTGACTATTTGTTGAACAATTGAAATTGCATGAAACTAGAATAGTTCAAGTACGGGGATCTTAACTAACATTCTCGGTGAAAAAAATGTGAATCAAGGTTCTGTTGGAATTTGATCCATGAATATGAGAAATAATGAGAATTCATGATCTCTCTCAATATCACTCTCGAATAGGTTTGAATTTGATGTCCTTTGGTTCCTCTAACTTGCATCGATTTATCCTAAAGATTCATTTTTTTTGAATTTTGCAATTTGGTTTTGCGTCCAACGTTTTGATCTTGATTTAGATAATCTGTTCTGTTTTCCAATTTTCGTTGTATGTTTTAAAAAAACTGCAGTTTAATGATGGATCTTCTGATGTGGAGCTAAGATTGCTGCTGAAAGGTATAGGGGTCCAGAGTTCTAAGGAAATACATGTGGATGCTGATGGAAGCTCATTAGTTGTACAGAGACGTCGCCCTGGATCAATCAGTACACTTATGGAAACCAAACAGCTCTATGGCACGATAAAACCTGGTGAAACAATATGGTAATGTAAAAGGGTTTTCATGCCTGAATTCTTGGCTACTTACAAAAGGGTTTAGTCTATTTAAAATGTTTTCTGCCTTTTTTTTTGGGGTGGATCTCTCACAACATTAACAAAACAGGTTGCCTACACTTGGATTTTTTCAAACCTTGTGAAGACGGGATCCATAATATCCATTGTGAAATTCTTTTGGCCACTACTTACATGTATTTATGAACAGGTACTTGGATGATGACCAACTGGTTATTAATCTGAGGAAGCAGGACCCAGAATTGAAATGGCCTGATATTGTGGAAAGCTGGGAATCTCTTAGTTCTGGTGTCGTGCAACTTTTGAAAGGAACATCAGTATTTCTTGTTGGTGATTCCTCTGAAATCAATAAGAAAGTTGCCCACGAGCTGGCAGTTGGTCTCGGGTATGTTCTCTACATTTTTAAATAATACTTGGAAAAGCATGCCTATTTCAATGTAGTAATTTAATTGGAGGATTGGGCAAATCCAAGTCATTATTCAACTTCACTTGTTATATGGTTTTGCATTGTATGGTTTGGGTACAAGCACCTGTCACGGAGAGCTTCCTAATATGAAAAACAGATTACACCTACAATGCTTTTTTGATGATTTTCACGCTTGAGGTATTCTATATGTTATGTTACTCCACGTTAGCTACAAGTACTTGACATGAGCACATATCAAAGCGTTGGACTTACCTACTTTGTGAACATTTTGCATGGTTTTGATCTACAGTGAAATCCTAAGTGTCTACACCCGTGTTGATGTGCTGAGTGTCCAACACGGTTAATGAAGGTGGACTGAAGGGTCTGAGTGGCATAAGTTCTCATATTATTTGCCTAATCATACGGATTTTGTTTTTGCACGTTCTGGGCTAATAGTTAAAAGTCTGATATTCTTCAATATCTTTGATTCTTTGGTGCTGAGACTAATGAGGGTTTACCAACTAATGATTGAAGCGTATGAGATAACCTCTTGCTGCACATGCAAATTAATGGGCAAAAGAAGGCAGCTATGTAGGAAACTGTTTGTTTAGGAGAAGGGGGGAGCTTAAGACTACAAGTTATACTAGGTCAATACTCAATATCCATTGAGATAGTGTGATTAAAACTTTAAAGAATCTGAAATATTGGTGGGTGCTTTTGACTGCCTGAATTACCTACGCATCAACTGATCAGACGTAGGCAATCTATTTGTGTTCTCCAATAGCAAGCATGAGGTTAATATCTATTGATATGGTGTGATTAAAAGAAACTGAAGTACTTGTGGATGCTTTTGACGGTCTTAATTGCTCAAGTACCAATTGATCAATCGTAGGCAATACCGCAATATATTTGTGTTCCACAGCAGCAAAAATGAGTTTGAGTTTAAGATGTATTGAGATTGTGGCAATCGAAAACCTTAGTTTAAAAAAGCCCGCCTGAGGCATGCCTAGGTGTGCCTCGGCATGAGGCTACCGGGTCGACAACTCAGAGGTGATGAGGTGCGCCTCAAGGATGTGAGGCTATATCTCCCCTTTTTTCTTGTTTTTCTTAGCCTTGCCTTTATCTTTTTTTCTTCTTTTCCTTCCGTGGGAGCTAAAAGGTGAGCTAAAATTGTACTGTAAATACGTGCATTGGGGAAACTACGATGATAAGATAATATGTCTTAAGATTATTTGCGGTTTTAGTAGTCATATTGATGTCTAATCACATTTTTAATGCATTTATCTAGCTTGTTTCTACAAAATATGCTTTGTGAAATATGAAATACTTTAAAAATATTTTGCATAGAAGTGCGCTTCGCATCCATGATGCGTGCGCCTTCGCCTTGCGCCTTGCGCATCACGCTTTGGGACCCTATGCGTCTTAGTGCGCCTTGCGCTTTTTAAAACTAAGTCGAAAACTGAATATCTACATTGTTGTTTCAGTGGAAGGGAAGATGAGGGGGGAGAAGTTATCATTGATGGGATGACAATGTCAAAGGTCGAGAAGTTTAATTATCTAGGCTTGATTATTCAACGGAAAGGGGATATAGACGAAGACATTAACCAGCGCATAAAAATGGGTTGGCAAAAATGAGTATGCTTCAGGTGTGTTGTGTGCTAAGAGGATCCCTGTAGGCATAGATTTAAAATGTTGTCGATCCACGACGAAGCGGCAGCATTAGAAAGGTTTTTGAGTTGGCTGAATCGCGTTTTAGCCGCTATATAGAACGCGATTTTCGCATTAGAGCGATTGTTTCGTATTGCGACCGAAACCGCATTTTGAATCCTTACCTGTAGGATTAAAAGGCAAAATTTATTGTATAGTAGTTAGACATGCTATCTTGTATGAATCAAAGTGTTGACCTATAAAAAAGACACATGTTCAAAAGTTAATGGTAGCAGAGATGAGGATGATTAGATGGATGTGTGGTTATACGAGGATGGATAGATTTAGGAATGAAGTAAATAGAGACATAGTTAAAGTGACTCCTATCGAAGATAAGATGAGGGAAACAAGACTCAGATGGTTTCGTCATATGAAGAGAAGGAGCGTGGATGCTCTAATGAGGAGATGTGAGAGGATTAACATCCCTGAAGGTAAAAAAGGTAGTGGCGACCAAAGAAGAGCTTGGACGAGGTAATTAGAGAGGACCTGAACGTTGTAGGGTTGACGGAGGACATGACCCAAGATAGGCGACTATGGCAGGATAGGATTAAGGTCTTAGATCACAGAGAGATGGTCTCGTAGTTGTCATTCAGTTGCAGTAGGATAGTTTGATTGTGGTTTTTTTGTATGTCGTGTTTGCCTTTGGGAAGAGATATTTGTCTGCCTACCTCTGATTGTTAAGATAATACTTTCCTTTCCTTTGCTTTGTTGTACTTTTGTTTATATAGTTACTATCATCTACTGTATTAATATTTCTTAGTTCATCCCCTTCTGCATATCTTTAGTTTTTTTCTATAAAATGTTTTTACAAAGTCCTTCTATAAAAATGTTTTCACAAAATCCTGTTTTGTGGGTATCTTGGAATCAGCCTCTCTATGGGCAGGGATGCCGGTAGAGGTATGGTTGCCTACATCTTGATCTCCCCAGAACCCGCGAGAGCGGGACCCACTCGGAAGTGGTGGTGGTGGTGGTGGTGGTGGTGGTGTTGTTATTGTTGTATTGTGGCGTTAAAAGAATCTGAAATATTGATGGATGCCAGGATTCAAAATGCGGTTTTGGTCGTAATATAGAAAAATCGCTCTAATGCGAAAATCGCGTTTCATGTTGCAGCGAAAACACAATTTGGGCAACCCAAAAACCCTTCAATGTGGCCGTTTCATCGCGGCTCGGCCACATTTTGAATCCATGGGTGAATGCTTTTAACAGCCTGAATTGTAGCACCAGCTGATCACATGTTGAATTTTCCAGTTAACAAATATCTGCCTTTTCAATTGGTCCTTTGCTTGCTAATCACAATCTTTCCTCACCACTTGTCTGTCATAGGATTTTATGTTTCCCACCCTTGTCTTTTGTGTTATAGATTTTTCACGACTAAATTTAATAAACTCCATCTTACTAGAGCCCTAATTACAAAACAATGCTGTTTGGCTGTAGGACCCTAAAGGGTCCTTCACCGTCAACAGTTTCTGTAATTCTTTTCATCATCGGTCGAGTTGCTTTGATTTTCCTGGAAATGCCATTTGGAGGTCAAAAGCTCCTCCGAAAGCTTTTTTTTCTTTTTTTTTTTCGCGCTTGGGCATCCACCTAAAAAAATTCCCACTGAGGACTTACTTAAAAGAAGAAATTTTTATGGGCCAAGTAGGTGCTCTATGTGCCCTCAGGAGGTGGAATCAGTCCAACACCTCCTTGTGCATTGTTGTTGGGTCTCCTCGTTTTGGCATTTGGCTCTGTACTTGATGGGTGTTAATTGGTGCAACCTTTGAAGGTCAAAGATGTGTTGATGGCTTAGAGAAGAAGGATGAAAAAGTGTTGGGCTTTTTAGGGGTTTGGAAGATGATTCCTATGGCTATTTGGTGGACTACTTGTAAGGAAAGGAACTGACAGATTTTTGAGAGCAAAAAAATGTCGTTTCAAGATTTCAAGCTCTACTTTTTGATAACGTTGTATAGTTGGAGTCAGGTTCTAAATGGTGGGACTAATTTGACCTTTTTGGATTCTGGAGATAATATTAGCCACGGAGCTTGAGGGCATGATGTTTTTGTAATTGCCCCTTTTGTACATGGGCGACATCCAATTGGTGTCTATTAATGCATCTCTTGATTACTCATTTTTAAAAAAAAAGGTACAAAACAATGGTGTTGGATTGACTTTAGTTGCAGTCTTCTTACCACATTTATGCATCCCAGAAAATAGTATGTTTATCCCTAGATGGATAGACCAGATCCCAAAGACCTGAACATCAAAAATCCCCTTGATTCAATTACTTCATGGAAAAATCCCATGACCTTTCTTAGCCGAGCACGCCAAGAACACAAGAACAACCTTTTTCATCTAGCCTGAAATGATTGTGTATCACTATTTGATGGAAAGAAGTGCGAATGGGAGTTATTTGTGTGAGGTTCATAATAATTTCACAAATTCTAAGATTTCGTTGAAAATGGGTATTAATCAACACAAATATTCTTGACGCAATATGGTGAACAGTGAGCTCCAGATGCCAATGTGGTTTGGTAAATTTAGCTGGGAGTTATGCCGATGGTGTTTTCCCAGATCATTGGCACAACAACCCAGGAGGCTTTGATGATTCTAACGGACACATGCTGGGAGAAATTGGTGCCATTCTCATACTTATAATTATAATTAGAAGATCTCATGAATGGCATAGTGATTATTGTATAAAAAGTCTTAAAACTAATGTGGACATGCGTTTTGGCACTTGCAAAACTCAAAATCCCTTATTTCAAGGAATTCCTGAATTCAAATTTTGTGCTCTCTCCATGCTTATTATTATGTATCACCATTATGCTTTAACTAATGTGGTGAATATGACAATGATGGGTTCCTCCTTTCTGATAAGAATGTCATGGGCATTTTTTTTCCTCGTTTCATTCAAAAAATTTCTATAATCTTCATTGATAGGTCACTGTTGTGAGGCTCATTGCGATTGACATATCCCTAAGCCTTTCATGTATCTAAGGGCAGTATTGAAAGAATTGCACATTCATAAAACTTATAAATAGTACACCACTTGAACAATTATAGATCTCTTCATAGGCTCGTAGTTCTCATTATTATTTGGCTAACACTCTACATTCCTATTCTAGTACTCCTTACCCTGATTTTTATAAACCTTTTGGTGATCAGTTACACACCGCTTGATACAAAGGACTTGCTAGAAACACTCGCAAAGAGAAGCATAGAGTCTTGTAAGTTTTCTGCTTCTTGCTTTCCTTGACTGTGATGTTTGTTTGATATGTACAAAATATCATTCACCATACAAAAGAGAACAATCTATCACTCTCTCTGTTTTTGTGGTCTAGTGTAGTGGAAATGCTCGAAGCTTAATATGAGCTTTTGTGAATAAATTACCTGTGTTGATATTTCCTGTCTCCATTGAACCAGTTTAGACCGATAACTGTCATTTGACATGCTTTCCCATCGAGGTAGCATTAACACTTCTTCTAAGGTCTGGAGATTGGACGCAACACGTTAAAGAAAGATGTTTGTGTATCTTGTAAGAGTGTCCATTAGTTTTGGATGCTTTCTTCTAAAGTGATTGTTCGCGTTGACAATAATCCCGATGATAAAGTTTTTAGCAAAAATTCTGTAATGATGAGGACAGGTCTTCGTGACCAATGGACCAACAATGTACATGAATAGAAATGAGGGCGATTACCTTGAAACTAAAAGTGAGTGGTCTTTTATGATGGATGTTTGAAGAGTGTTGGTCATGCTCCTGAGGCGTGCCCTGTGGGCAATGGAATAGAATGGCGTTGCTTGGATGGAAAAGCAAAGAGGCATGCTAAGATGTTTTTATAGCCACAATACTATAAATTGGTTGTCTACGTGTGTCAGCTTGGTTTTAGGATCTTGCCACCGCATACCATAACATATGACGGCATACCGTACTATTACCCTCTCTCAGTGAAGCCTGTCCCAGGCCCTAGGGTGAGGAGCTGGTCAGATGCATGTGGTGCCATTGCAGACTTACGGTAGGTTGCATTTGTTACCTTTATTGGAAATGCATTGAGTGCCTAAGATGCATAAAGTTGTTAAATGAACCGTCTTGGTTTTAGTCAGTTATAATCAAGAGAAAAATGACTCTTGTAGATCCATTGGAAATTGACACCATGAAGATAAAAGATGTCCACCTGTACTCCTGTAGTATGGACTCTTTCTTCAACAGGACAAACTTAAAGCAATGTTAGCATAATCATTGATGCTATGGTGCGAGCAATGTGTGTGCTTCTGTTGAAGGGATTTTAGTAAAAATAAAACATAAAAAAAAATGTATATGGTATCTTGGTTCTGAAGACCATGGCATGTCAGCATGTCTACATTTGCTTTGTCAATATTCTTGTCAGTGCGTATACTTCATGGTCTTCCATATTTGTCAACAAATATGCTGCTTAAAAGTTATTGCAAGATATTTGTCTTCGAAATCAATGTAGTGATAGAGTTGTATACCTTATTAGTTCATCATTATCATGCATCCATGCCGACACTCAGTATTTGTGTGAGACGCAAACCTAATATCTTTTTGAGCCTCACTGCTGTAGTATTAGTTCTTCAACTCTTCATGTGTTGACTTGTGCTCACCTTCCTTCCCTTTTCTTCTTCTTTCCTCACTTTTTTTGGGGTGTTCTTCCCTCTTTTTTTTTTTTTTTGGGGGGGGGGGGGGGGAGGAGCCGTTATAAATTATATAATTGCCCTCTAAGGGTCCCAAGTCTGCAGAACAAGCCTAAAGCCTGCGAGCAAGACTGACTCTGATCTCAAGTCTGGTTATGTAAAAATTTAGCTGAGGATAGTGCTACTGATCTTGGGCATCATGCAAAGTGCAAATATCCAATGTCTGGTGAATCTGAATCCAACAGATCCCATTGGTATTGTTCACCAGGGAAGGAGCATTGTTAAAGAACCCTCCAGAAGTGCTAGTGTACTTTTCTCCCCAGATTATATATGCAGCCATAACCAAACCATACCCTCTAATTTAACCGTTGGGAATTTTACTGGAATCTGGATATGTCATCAATTCAATCTCCCTGATAGATAACGTGTTCTTTCTTCTATGGCAACTCATTGTCGCAGATAAATAGATAGTCCCCAGCTGCCAGGAGCCCATGAGAAAAGTAACCAGAACAATTTATGTCCTGTATGAGTCTTGTTTTAATAGTACCATAACAGAGAGGACAACAGTTACGGAAGTGAAGCCTTCTTCAAATAACCCGTGCTTGTGTATTGCTTGGCTGTTTTAATATTTTTTCTTCTCCCCATTGGAAGGTGGTTTTCAATGGCATCATTTATATTTGTACAGGTCCTAGTTTTATTTGGTATTCTTTCATAAAGTGTTTAGGGCTTCATTGATATTACAATGACAAGAAAAACACCTAGTCTAGATCTTGCTAAAGCTGGGAGGGAGATCCAAATGTAAGCAATCTATGCTTCAAAAGCATGGAGCTCATTTGAGAGACCCACAAAAATTCTCAAGAAACAAGGTCATAGGATACAAACATTTCTGGTACCATACTGCAAAGAGCTTAGAAAGCAAGACTTTTTTGGTTATTAATGAGTAATTGAAAGAGAAATTGCGTAAATTGACACAAGCAGATAGTGAAAGAAAGGGGTAAGCGAAGAGCTTATAAAGAGAGAATGAAAAGAAACAAAATGTGTACCTTGATAGTCATGTTATAAACAACACTAAAGATATATGAAGTATCACTTCAACATCAAAGCACAAAAACTAAATGGAGTGCTAGACACGAAATACGTAAGGAAAACAACATTATTTACATTGGTAGTTAGCGGCACACTAACACGTAAACGAGAATAGGAGCTGAGTATACAAACCTAATTCTGCAAATAAATGCTTGCTTAGTGCCAAGGAGAGTTTAAAAAGTACCTATGAGGCAAAGAATGCATAAAGAGCTGCTTATCTAAGGCTTGCTACCCTAATCCTGGGCTGCCAGCCGTCCATAAGCTTTTATGTGGGGCTGTATCTCTTATTAAGTCGCAGGGGAGACTGGGAGCCCAATATTAGTTTGATAACTCATTTTGTTCTTATGTCTCTTTTCCTCTGTTATGATCCAAAATATTAATCCTTTACATCTTTAATGGTGCATCTGGATACCTCTTCATGGGTCTGGTCCATTTGAGCCTTGCTTCAACATTTTATTCTCTATTAAGTGCCAGTCCTAACTTGTCTCTCATTATAACCAAACGGCAAAATTTTCCCTTAAGCTTGATTTTAGCCTTCTTGTTACACATTATTCCCAAAGTGCTTTTCTATTTCCACCACCGCACTCTTACATACTTAATAGTGTCATTATTGATCTCCCCTTAATCTTGTGTGGTTGACCCCTAGGTATTTGTATTCTTCCATTCTTGATACTATAGTGACGTCAATGATGACATTTCCTCCCTCCCTTATTAAACTTGCATTGTAGTACCTTGTCCTGCATGTATTCAATCTAAAACCTTTAGACTTTAGGGTTTCCCTCTAAAGCTCCAACTTGCTGGTGATTCCTATAATCTCTTCGTTGAGAACTGTTTCATCTCAAATAGCATACACCATGACCCATGATTTTGAATGGCTTTTGCCAGCTTATCTATAATTATTTTTCTTTTGTTTTTCACCAACAGATAAAGAAGTTTACCATATTTGAAGTCACTATTTACAAACATACCTTACCTTATCTATGAAGTTTACCATAGCTGCAATCAATATTTACAAGCATACCTGACATTATCTATAATTGTTGCGAAGAAAAAATGACCTAAGAGTTGGGACAGATCCAAGGGCGGAACTATTTGGTGGGGTGGGGTGTCTATGGACACCCCTGCCCCCCCCCCAAAAAAAAAAACTATTGTGTTATTTTGAAGGAGGCAGATTAGTATATACGGACACTCGTAAAATAGGCCTAAAAAGTTATGGACACACTTTTATTATACACATTCCACATAGTGATATTTTTAATTTTTTTACATATTAAAACTACAGCTATGATGATGTTGGAATTGATAGAAAAATAAAATTAAATTAAATATACAAAAAAATTGTACTGAGTTATTTGTAGTTTTATTTTATGTTTCGTCATGTTCACTTCATTGCTTAATGTTGATTTTTTTTTTTCGGGGTTTTATTATTTGATGTTGATGACTTGTTACACAACCAATGACTTTAGTAAATGGTAGGTAATTGTAACATTTTACGGTTTTAGCACAATTTATGTATCAAATTCAAAATATGAAGAATCATAGAGAACAAACAAGTAGTCGACTATCAATTTTCTTTCAGTAAAAAAGTAGTGTATATTATTATTGTATATAAAGTTCCGCTAATGTAAAAGTACAAAACTAAACGTTCGTTAAAAAAAAATACAAGACGAAATGTCTATACTTTATACAAAGTAGACTACTATAGTATGTATTATATGATTTCTTTTTTTTGAATATTATATATTAGTGATGACGTTAATAGATGGACACCCCCTATCCTAAATGTCTAGATCTGCCACTGGTCATTGATCCCTAATGCAACACAATATCATCAGGAAACTACACATGTCCTTGCCTAGTTTGGGTCCTTAGCTTTCATTGTTCAGGCATTTTAGTGATTAGGCCAGCCTGGCTGTATGACTCAGAATGTTGACTAATAAAACAACCCCAGGATCAAAGATTCAAGGTAGCAGAGGTGAGAATAATTAGGTGGATAGTGGATACATGGTCACACATGTTTGGATAGGATTCGAGATGAAGTTATTTGAGAAATAGTCGGGGTGGCACCTATCGATGACAAGATGAAGGAAGCAAGACTCAAATTGTTTGGTTATATCAAGAGACAGGATATAAATGCCCATGTATGGAGGTGCGAGAGGATTGAACTCCTGAAATGCAAGCGGGTAGAGGAAGACCAAAGAAGAACAAGAATGCGGTGATTAGGCAAGATACGAGATGTCTAAGACTCACGGAGGACATGACTTAGGATAGGAGTTTATGGAGATCTATAATTAAAGTAACTGATTTTAATTAGTTAGTTGTTCACACTTCGTGTTTTAGTTGCTTAGCTGTTGTTGCATTAGACAATTTCTCTGTGTATTTATGTGGTCCTTTTTTGGGTGGCCCTTATTCTATTTTCGCACATCGAGTTTCCATACTGATTACATATTTGTTCATTACCTATTGGAGCTTATTAGCTCATCTTTTCTAGCTTCTAGAATCAAATATTTTCTAAAGATTTCATCTTGGCAAAATGATTTCTGAAAAATTATGTTAATCTCTTTGAATCGGTTTCTTTGCTAGCACTAATGCTTTTAGGGGTAAGACTTTCTACATTTGGATATCTCCATATCCTGCGAAAGCGAGAATCACACTAGGAGGAGTTGTTAATGATCTTGAAATCACATTAGAAAACCACCTTAGCCAAATAAAGCTTCCTTCTCCAATACATTTCCATACTTCACTGGTATATTATCTGGACTGACCTTTCCTCTTCATTTTCCACATCACTTTAACTTTATCTAAGGCTGTCAAAAGCTGACCAGACACAATTATCGACCCAAATCGAACACGAAATTAAGTGGGTTTGGATAAAGATTTTCAACCCGTTTAATCAAATGGGTTGACCCGTTTAACCCGTTTAATTTATTGAGTTAGGTTCAGGTTGAGAATTTTGACACGAAAAAGTACTTATTTAATCCGTTTAGTTAAACAGGTTACTATTTATCCAATTACTGTTTATTTTTTGGGGGGGGGGAAATGTGGAAAAGTAGGGCTTAATCAGTCGATTTGTGCTTTGGGGTCATGGTTCCCGCAGATCATGGACAATGATTTCGTCGTGATGATATATTGAACTTAAAAGAATGGTTTATATTGTTCTATAATCATATTTTTGTTGAAATGTTAAGTGGGTAAATGGGTAATCGGATAATCTAAACCTGACTCGTTTATATTAAATGGGTTAATGGGTAAATTTCAGGTCAACCCGTTTAAAAAATAAACGGGTACTGGTCAAAGTTTTCAACCTGTTTAATAAATGGGTTAGGTTCAGGTCGAGAATTTTTCGACTTGTTTAAGTTCGACACGAATACGAACTCAATCCGACCTGACCTATTTGACAACCCTAACTTTATCTATGGTGATATGACACCAAAACCTAAAATTTTGATGCTCCTCAGAGTCTCCTAGGTTACCTAGTTGGACGTTACCATTTCCCTCTGAATTAAATATCTTACAAAATATTGTTGCCATCTCTTCTTGATGGTGTCTCTATCTATGAGGACCCTTCTTTCTTCATGCACCTCAAGCAACTAAGTCTCTCGTTTTACTTTCCCTCATCTTTCATTTGCCTCAAATTTTGGCTCAGACCCTTTAGCCTTGGCTTCTATAGCCGTGATCTTTGCTTACTGGTTTGCTAGCTTGTACCGTGCACTATTTGTTGCCTGCCTTGTGTGTTTATCTGCTAAAATTGGCATATGTTGCTTGCTTTGCTTTAACTTTCTCTTGAGCCTTATGATTTCACCCACTATGCACCCTCTCGTGTTCTACTACCCCCTTTGGATACCCCTAAGATTTCTTGAGCCGAACTTCAGATACTTTGTCGGCATCATGGTTCTATTTTATTTTTAGGTAGTCTAGGAAGAAAGGAATACCAATTATAATCGTACATATGGTATGCTGTTGGCTTTTCCATATCAAAGTGATAATAAACTGCTAAATTGGCAGGGGTGGCAGCTGAAGGACCAGACTCTGTGGCAGAAGCAGAACAAGCAGTTTTAGAGAGCTTAAGCAGGTAACGTCATTCACAATAAGTGCTGCTTTCTTTAGTTTGTATGTGTCTAAAGGACCCTTCCCATATTTGTGTGACACCAGTCATGTTCGAGTAGTCGTTTCGACATTAGGTGGCCAGCATGGAGCTGCTGGATGGGCTGACAAATGGCGGCATCTTTATGCAGGGTTTACTGTGTGGTTGTCTGAATCTGAAGCAGCTGGTAATTTGTTGGATTCATGCTTGTAGCTTAATTGTACCTTGAAATATATCCAAAACAAATTAGTTTAAATATTTACTTACTACATGTTTCATGTCTACACACATGGGTCAGATCTTGTCTATAGCTGTCTGTATCAAGAGAGAATAATCTTGTGGATCATTAAGGAGATTAATTGAGGATGGCACGCAGATCATTGTGTTCCCATGTATGTCTATGTCTTCCATTTAGGAAATCGCTGTCTCCAGGCAATTTTAATCTGCCAATCAACCTCTCATGGTTGTACGAGATCAGTGGTCTGTGGAAAAAAGAGTGCATTGGTGCACACCATCTGAGGCTACAAAGCCATTGGGGAGGTTAATGAGTATGGTCATATTGATGCATTAGTATACTAAGGGTCAGCGAAGACATGAGGTTACTGCTGCTGCTTTTGTTTTAATTGCAAATTATTATTTAAATCAATTTTCCCTGGAAAAGAAAATTTTTGATTGGAAAATTATTAGGTGTGGGCTGAGGGTTTTTTGGTGGGGGCCGGGGGAGGGGGATGGGGCTTTTTGCTTACACAGCAGATCACTTGGTTGCGCTTGTCTATTAACAGCTACTTGTTCAATGATAGATTACGCGCTTTGTTTTTAAAGCATTTTAATTGAATAATATGAAGAAATTGTGTCTCCTCTCTTGCCTCATATAGCTTCTCTTGGTGCTACATATATGGTTAGATAACCTCCCGAGGCCTGCCAAATAAATCATAGCTATTCTGGGGCTTTTGCTTGTCAGAAACGGACCATAGCGAGAAGAAAGATTATGTGTTCTTCATAATCAGTAATCATAAAAAGACATACCAATTCCATGGATAGCCTACTTATAACAAGTGGAAAAATTTACGTTATAAAAAATAATGACCTGTTGGGATATTTCTGGTTCGAATATCAAACTAAACTTTTGTTTAAATAGTAGTATTGGAACCTCTACTTGTCTTATATTTGTATCTTGTTCAGATGCTCATTATGTCCCTTTGGGGGCACCAAATAAAATTAGAACACAGTAGATTTTCATGGCCCCTACGACCTACACACACACACCACAAAATGCCCATTTTATATCTGTTCGAGCATACATGCCTATTGTGTGAGAAATGTATGAATTTTCCTCTGTTACAAATATTAGCCGATTTTCTATGTTTAAGCTACCTTCCGTTGTGACCAACTGTTGTCTCTGTCATTGTTTAAGATCTAAAGCAGTCTGTAATCATGCCACTTCAAGGAGAAAAGTGGTTTTGGAAACAATGACTTTAGTTCATGCCACTTCTAGGGCTGGCAAAATTTCTGGTCCGGGCCAATTCGGGTCCGGATAAATCAGACATTCAGACAAAAACCTCATACCCAGACCCTGTCCGGATTATAAATCGGACACACATGCCAGATCCGGACCCGAATGTCTGATGTTCGGACCCAGTTGTCCGAATGTCCGAATTTGTATTATGATTTTAGGACATTCAGACCGAAATTTTGTGTGACCGAGCCTGAACTCGATTTTTTAGTGTCCGAACCCGGTTGTCCGAAGTTGTTTTTGTAAAATTTTATAAAGAATTTGGACTAAAATTACACATAAACGTAGTTGTCCGATGTCCCCAGTTGTCTGATTGTCCGAATTTGTCCGAACCCAAAATGGTTCAAAAATCCGGACAACCCGAACCCGAATTTAAATTTGTACGTGACCGGTTGTCCGCATTTTAAATTCGGACATAAATTTTATGACCATACCCGGTTTTTTCGGGTTGGATGAATTCGGGTAATCGGGTCGGGCGGATTTTTGCCAGCCCTACTACATTCCCATGGTTGTTGTATCAATGTACGTGATTGCCTTGGCCAAAATTTATGTTCACTAGGATTAGGCAGAAGCTCAGGCTTGTCACGAACTCACAATTTCTTGAACTCTTTAAAAATTTAGTGGAGCTGATAAGGTATAGCTTAATCGATACCTCTTGTACATGGTTGATATCCAATCAAGAACTGCTGTTTAAGTTGAGTTTGACTCAAATTTAGCCCTGGATTATAATGCAACATCAAGATCACTTTGCTTGCAAGAAGATACCGTTGAGCCAATCCCTTGTGCGGCACTCTGTCCCATAGTTACTAAGATCCCCTTGACTCTCTGATCTGCCTTATGTGTTCCAGGAATCATACTGCAAAGTGGTCGCTAAATTCCCTTGATATATATTCTAATTTGGTGGTGTTCTTAGTTCTTATGCAGTTTTCAGGTTTCCAGCTTGCTTTAATCTCATTGATTATTTTATTTCCCTCTGCATCTTGATTTTGTGCTAGTCGTTAGTTGTAAGAGGTTGTAGATTATTGGTTTTGGTGCTTCATTCCATTAGGCTATTAGTGCTGTGAAAGTGCCTAAGTACCGGAGGCTTAAAATTCATTGAATGAGTTATCACTACGTTCATCAATGGAACTTTGAGGGATTGAATGAAGTAACTAAGCGCTTATTTTTTCATAGCATGCATCTTGTTGGACCAAAGTAGCCTGATTCTTTTGTAAATTTGTGTGCAATGGATGATCGAATAGCTCAGTGTTCATTTTTGCTCATTGTATTGAATGATACCCTCAAGAAGTAAAAGGACAAACTGGGTGTGGTGGCCACATTTTCAGATGGGGTTAACCCTTCTCTTTGTTTGCTTCACATACTGAAGAGAAATACTTTCATGCCTCGCACAATTCCCAGATTGGATTTGACTGTGACGATGATATCATTGTATCTTATCCTCCCACTATTGCACCACTACGTGAACACAATTGTTATGAGCTGGGCGTAGCTGTCTTTGCGATTTGATATAGGATATGTCGAATGACTCCCTACAGTCTTCTATGTGGTGCAAGCATGTCTGGTCACCATACATCCTCCTGCCCAGCCTTTTGTGAAAGAGTCATAGATCTTTATAGAGTTGGGCATACATATGAGTTTGTTCTTGTCACATGAACGGAACAAAGTCCTCTGGATCCAGGGGTATCTTCGGTGCAGATGAGGTTAGGTAAATGTTTCCCTCTTTATGGCAAGAATTATAAGTGGAAGAAATTAACATTTATGGAAACACATTGTACAAGAGTGAAAGAGGTTGCTGAGCTGGACTATGTTGACCATAGAGGCTAGAGGGGAAAACAGTAGTCCTTGTAAGTTGAAATTGATAGTGCCTAGCTTGTACGAGGGAGAGAAGTAACCAGTGTTTGTGTGAACACATGACTGAGTTATGATGTTCTAGCAACAAAACTGGCACTAGAAACGAATTCCAGTGGTCTCCACATGGTTGCCCCATTGCCTCCCTATGGTCCCTTGCAACCTGGAATCTAGAAGTATTGCAATGGCAAATAATTTCTTGTATAGCGATCCTACTTAAAACCTTTGAAGTAACTTAGATAACAAAGGAAGAATGCTGCTGTAGAACCATCTAATTAGATGAGGAGACTGTCTATATAAGCATATTCTTTACATATTGTGTTGAACATATAATGCCAAAACTTATGTAGCTGATAAGAACCAATGAAGATATTAGAATTTCATGGCAAAGCTTATTCTCTAGTTTCCGTCTCTAGTTTCCCTCTCTAGTTTCCTAAATGTATGATCCTGGAGAGTTCCGGGTTGTATCTTGCAAGTTGTCTCACACAAAGAACCCTGCATAACTATGACTGCAGATGAAGATTCAGCAAAAGAAGAGGCTAAAAAACAAGTCAATGATGGTAGTCTGGCTTATTCAAAAGCGGATGTGGTCGTCAAGTTTGGAGCTTGGGATGCTAATCATGCCAAAGATGTTGCCCAAGCCTCCCTAAGTGCCTTGAAACAACTAATCTTATCCGATAAGAAGCTCCCAGGTAATTTTGTAGTTGTCATATGGATTCTTTTTTCTTTGGTTGGTTTGTATTTCTATCTTGACATTGATTAAGGGGTATTCTTAGTGATTTCATTTTTTTTCTTCGATATGAATATGTTGGTTCCGCACCACAACCTTTATCTTAAATGTTATTTTACTTTAGGATCTGTCAGTGCTCGTCTCTCGTTTTCTTATGGTTACGTCTGTGGGTTGATACCGGCTAACTTAGAATGTTTGTAGGATTGACTCAGTCCAAGCTTGCTTAAACTTGACTGGAGATTTGGTGCTAGCAGAAATTAGTGATACGTATTTGTTGGCCCGATTTGGTTAGTTAAATCACTCTAAAAGAGGGTTAATAGAGTGATAATCAAGGTCACAAAATTATCTAGATAAAAATGCAAAAATTTAAATACGGACAAAATATGCTATTTATAGAAGTTCAGCTACATCTAGTCCTCTACCCACGAGCGCCCTTTGCTGATGGGATTTTGAACCTTTTTCTTTTATTAGGTCGGTCGATTACACATGATTCACTAATCGTACAACCTACGAGTTGACCTTACAACTCTAGGTGTCCCAACGTACTCGTTGCTCCTCAACTATACTTGGGTAGTCTGCCCTTCGACTAATCAACCCAACCCAATACAAAGAAAGATAACAACTATAAAATACACTTCTTTGGTAGAGAACAAAATAAATATGCTAATGTGAGCTCAAACTCTTCTCAAGTTCCTCATGTTGATTTGCAAGTGTAGCCCTTGTCTTTTCCTCTTGTGTATCTCCAACCTTCAAATTCTCCACTATTTATAGCCAATAGGATATAGGTGTTGGAGCCCTTCAAGCAAATAAGGAAAATATCATCTTCACCAGATTTTAAGCCCTTGAAGATCATTTTAGGCCGTTAAAGATTCAACAGTTTACCTTTTCAAACTTTGTCAACATTCAAGGCAAGGGTTACATTTCACATTTGTGGCTGATCAATCAAATCACTAAGAATACTATGTTACAACTATTTTCTATGAAAAAAATAGGCAAATATCAATCACATAGAATTTTCGCCAAATCAATCCATAATCTCTAAAAGATGCACATATAATCTTCCTAAGATAGCAAGCATTATTCCAAGATAATATCACCTCAAGTTATATCAAGAATATCACAAATTCAAATTTAATTCATAAATCATCACAAATCTCCAAAGTAATTTTAGCATGCCAATATCCACTTAAAATTATGGTACATTGGAACAATAGTAATTCTAAGGTAACTCCGATTATAATATAATAAACATACCAATGGACCAACTCTTTTTTGTTTTTCATCAAAACATATTAATAAAATACATTATAAGCTTAAGGGAAGCTAAGGCTGTTGACTCTCCTTTATAAGCTAATGGATTTTGTTACATAATAATGGTACATTTTCTGGCAAGACCAGAGGGAGATTGGATTCAGTATTTGTTCATTAGCTCGTAATTCCATCTTTTTGTTATTGTATGATTCCTTTTTCTTTAAAAAAATGCTTCAGTGCTACACTATATAAATCCTAAATCCAGACACAGTTTAGAACAGTTTCCGCAGAAGGAGATTCATACCTAAGCCCACAAACCTAAAGCATCCATCTTGAAGAAAAATCTGTTTGTTTTAAAAAAAAAAAAAAAACAACACTTTTGTGCTAACTATGCTATATGTTTGTAGTTGGCAATCACGTCAGCAATGCAACCTAGACAATAATCTAAGTTCCCTTGAAGGTGCTAATTGCATCTTTCCTATGAGTTTTCCGTAGGCAAGCTTCATAGCGATTGTTTTTCACTTCTTCCAAGATACCATAGAGCTCCAAAGTAAGGCAGTGCTGTAAAGGCCAACCATAAAACACCCTAATTTTCCCAATCATAACTCACATTCAGGCGCATCTGTGTCACTTTGCTAATAGGCGGCCTTCATATTTTTTGAAACTGTTTTGAGTATTCTCTTTCACCTTTAGATGCTTGTTTGTTGCCCTTTTTTTGGGGGGGGGGGGGGGGGCTCCATTAGTAGGAGATATTGGTCCATTTTGTTCATGTAGAAACAATCTTCACAGTAACAAATCTCCCTGCCAAGCACAGAAGTAAAGAAAAGAAAGTGCGGAGTACCTTGGCAAATACTTGCTACAAATTTGACTGCATGTGATCATATTTATATTTTAATGGTACAAAACATCCTAAGAAAGGGGAATTATATTGAGGAAAGTTTAACCAATTGTCTTTCCATAATGAACCCTTGTCTAATTTTCCAACATTATTTGTGTGTTGAAGGTAAGAAGAGTTTGTACGTAAGGCTAGGTTGCCGTGGAGATTGGCCAAACATCAAACCTCCAGGTTGGGATCCATCCAGTGGAACAGATGCATCTCCTGCCACATTGTAGACCAAACTGGAAGCCAATTGCACCCTAAATTGATAATTTCTTCATAGTTGCTAGAGACAGGTAATTGTTTCTGCGCCCTTCCCTCCCCCCCCCCCCTCTTTTCTTAGACCACTCTTCCCAGGGACTTACAGCTTCTCTGTCATCCATTTTCTTCAAAATGTATGCTGTTTCCTTTTCCGTATACATGACAGATGCTGAATATGCGGTTGAGCTGTTACTCTATCAAGCAAAATGCTTGTGATGGATGTGCACCCCTATGGTATGTAACAAATTACAATGAAATCTGGATATAGACTAGTTGTGCTCTGTCCGTATGTTTTCTTAGTAGAGAAAAAGATTTCTGAATGTGACGATCGGGGGCGGGAGATTGATCCATTCTTGGTGTTTCATTGCATGGCTTAGCTCCCCTAAACCTATATGTAAAGAACTATGACATAATCAATAAAGAAATGGTGCAATGCAGTAATCTCTCCCCTACTAATGATCTTTGACATGCTAGCTTTAGAATCTTTGGGCTCTTTGGAATAATTTATTTTACTGAATTATTTCTCTAAGTGCTTGTAAGCCGTTGTTTTAGGAAAGATTGCGTCAGGGACGATTATGAGGTACTATGACGTAAATCGTGTTAAATGGCCTTCTTTTTCAAGTTATTATAAGTGCGTTTCATGTCATGACTAGTTCCTTCTTGAAGAGACAAGTTCTTGGTCGTGGAAATTATGACAGGGGAGAACGGGGTGCATGCTTTCCTCATCGAGATGCAAGCTCCTCTTAAGAACGGGAAGATGCAGGATTACATCCTATACAAATGTATGTGAAATGAAACATGTGTGACTTTAAATGGGATTTTTCAAAAGACACCATGTTTGTCTTATGTCGGTGGTAGACACGTTTGTGTGATAAGTTAATGCTTGCGATGTAATGAATGGATTGATAAGATGCCCAAATTGTGCTTTATATCCTAAGAGATCATTGTCTTGTGGTTGTTTGTGCAAAACTTTATTTGTATGATACATGATGAAAGATGGATTTGATTTTAATGAACCTCAGAAGGGTTTACTAACATTGAGAATACACAGACTGGTTTAAGTGTTGTTTACCCACTGAAGAATAATGTACTCACCCCTCCTGTCCTTTCCTTTCCGGTTATATTAGGAGGTCTCACAAAAGTTTGAGGGAATACATGTTAATCCAAGATTGAGGCAATTGCATAAAAGCAATCGATACAGGCCGGAGGGAATTCTATTTTATCTGTGATTGTGTTTTTTTGTGTATGTAATGTACTAATTATGTCACAATGTCTATGCATTATCTTTGAACTGTGAATTCGTCTGATGGCCAACTGTTGATGCTTATGTATGAGAATCCATTCTCTGGTGTCTTGATGCTATACATGTATATATATGCATGTAAATGGGCTTCCACTTGGGTGACTAATGATATCTATGTTTCGTCTTTTCTGTTTGGCTTTGAGTTATTAACCTTTAGGAGTGTGCCTTGTTCAGTTTTTATAAATACATAATAGCAACAGGATGTAGGACATATAGCTTAGTTTTTTATTTAGGTGAGAAGACACAGATTAGAAAGTTTCATGACAGGTTTAACTTGATGTGGAAATAAGACTTCATTCTCTTCGACTTATTTTTTGAAAAATAAGTTCAGTTTAGAATAAATTTAGTAAATAAATTGAGAAATTTGTTTTTAATAAGTTCAGAATGAGATTAGTTTAGAACAAGTTGATCATACCGGACCAAAGAACAATAACCTTGCTAGGGCTTACTAAAGCTTCAAAATTCTTAGCAATAGACGTAGTGCCGACCCAAGTTTGCGCTCTTTTACAGGTATTTTCCCCAGCCCTGTATTTCATCAGGTACTTGCATACAACAATCGTTCTTTTGATCCTAGAAAGATGAAGTTTTAGCCGAATCATACCACCAGAGCATACATTCTTATAGCAATTGCATTGAAACTTATTATTCGATGTTACAGTGTTACTCCATAGTCCCCGAAAAGGATCCTTTTTCTCAACATCACATCACCTGTTACGAACCTAAAACCAACAATATTCTTAATCAGGAATCAACTATCAATTTGTATGTATATATAGGGTTATAGCATTTGCTATGCAGGACTGTTAGTTAAATAATTTATTGCAAATTGTTAAATAAAATAGTTTTTTTTTTTTTTTGAAGTAGTGATCATAAATTGATATATTAGATTATTCAGCTTATTAAAAAATTGACATGCTTTTTATTGTATGCTAGTTAATATACCTAATTGTCATTTTTAATGCACATTATATTATCATCAAAAAACTGTTCAACATACTTTAATTTTAAATGCACATACACTTTCTGACACATCTTTTAGAGGAGACGCGCGAGAGGAGACGCGCGAGAGGGTGCGTGAAGCACCCAACCATTGAGGGGGTTACAGAACCAATAGAAGGGTGTCCCATTGAAGGGGTTACAGCACCCAATTGAAGGGTGAGGGCCCCATGTTTAGGTGGATGAGAATCGCAGTATGTCACCACATACAAGGATTCTCATCCACCCTTTTAGTGGGGCCCTCACCCTTCAATTGGGTGCTGTAACCCCTTCAATGGGACACCCTTCTATTGGTTCTGTAACCCCCTCAATGGTTGGGTGCTTCACGCACCCTCTCGCGCGTCTCCTCTAAAGGGTGTGTCAGAAAGTGTATGTGCATTTTTACATGTAAATCGTTTCTTTGACATGTGTTTACGTTTTGGAATAATTGATTAGTTATAACACATGTGAATAGTCACATCAATAACTGAATTAAAATTGCATTAACCATTTAATTACATTTAGAACACAAGATGTCGCTATTTTACATGGCCTTTTTATCCTAAGTGACACCTGCATGGCATCATATGTGTCATCCTATGTATCGATCACACATGTATTCTATCCAACTTTTAAGTCAATTCCTTTATGCTTATATCAGTATGTACTCTTATTGCCCAAGTTTATATATTTTTCACACATATATTTTCAATTTATTAATTTTTCTATATATATTTATTGACGTTCCCTAAGAATATATATATATAATATATATATATATATATATATATATATATATATATATATATATATGTAATTATTAATTTTTTAAGACGTGCTCCCAGTCCTTTCCATAACCATTTTATATTAACACAACCAATAGTGTCTTAATCTAATGGTTAAAATTGAAGCTCTAGATACGTTAGTTCCTAGGTTCGATACCTCATACCTCTTCCCCTATTATATTATAATTGTATTATATTGTCCTTTATCCCTCCTACGAGTAAAAAAACTTTTATATTAACACACTGTAAAAAAATATATAAAATATTATACAGTAATATTCTAATGATCTCATTGTGAAGCACCGATGCTGTCATAGACGTGCAAAAGTGCCCAATTCAAGTAGTAGGTGTCCATCATGCGTGCCCCTTTAAAAACATATGTAGCCTCTGAGGTCCTCGCCTCTTTTCATAGATAAATTAGGATGGGTAAAAGGTTGAAATAAGTTAAATTTTTTTATATAATAAATTGAACTTGGTTAAAATAGTAAAAGCAGGTTGAAGTGAATTGAAGTAGGTCAAAGTGGTTTGAAGTGAATTGATATTAGTATTTTAGAATTGACCCACGAAAAGAACAGGGCCTGAAAATCAATAATAATACGTTATTACGCGGATAACATGCATTTAATACGCGAATTAACTAACATTAAACTTTACTTGAGGAATTTAAGGGGGAATTGAATTGCCAAAGGGCTTGGCTGTTACGTCAAAGACAAAACAAATGGTAGCATCAAAGAATAGGTCAGATATTTGAACTAAATGCTACCAAACAATGCTTGACGAAATACTTTTGATTGGTTTCTTGAGCATAGAGAATAAATGATGATGCCTGAAGTTGAAATGCTTGGTACAACCATTGTATGGATATTTGTACTATTTATGTGATTGACAATTATCATCCCCAATCATTCATTATATAATTTATATTCTACTTATTTTAAATAGTTTAGTACTTATTTTTTTTAAAAAAATGAGATTTTAAATTCGAATATGGTGAATTAAAAAAAAATTAAGAAAGCTTTATTAATTATGAATTAAGAGTAGTTTGATTTTAAAGTACATAATTAAAGATAAAATAAAAAATTATGAATATAAAAATGTAAAAAAAAAGGCAAAAGATATTTCTGTGACCGTATTTTTTACTATGTCATCTTTGAACATTACCTTCCATATACTTTTACTGTCCTTACGCTAGATATTTCTTTCTTTATCGAACCTTACACTTGACATTTCAATGATTCACAAGTTTAATAAAATTTTTTGGTTTAACAATTTTGAAGAGTAAGAGACCATAAATTACTCTACACATGCAAGAGGAAATGAAAAATGGATATCAAAGTTACTTAGACCATGGAAGGATATAGACACAATTATTACAGTGCTTCCATAAATGTGGAAGATAATATCTTAATTATTATAGAAAAATTTAGGAACATAGAAACAACCATAAAGTGCAAAATGAACCTAGTATGGTAAACTATAGCTGTCTTTATTAGGTATAAATAAGGATAATGAGTTTCAACTGGAACAACAGTCAGTCGAGGTAAAAACTTACTTCTTAACGATAAATGATGGAATAGACTGTTATTAAATTGTACCATTAACATATAAAAAAATATTATTGTATTCAACATATTGTCCTCTATAACTCTTTCAAACTAACAAAGATATAAAAAATATTATCAGTTTCGAACTTCTTACCTTAGATATATATAGTTTAGGACAAGTTAAGCTAAGTCAATAGACAATGATAAATCGCATGCTTACTTGATAAGCCGACTTTGCTTAATAAGATTCCATCAAAATAATTTTTTTTCTTAAACCAAAAACTTTGCTTAATTAGATTCCATCAAAATAAGTTTTTTTTTAAAAAAAACTTTGCTTAATAAGAGGGAGACAAATAATATGACAATGTGGGGGGAAAAAAAACTAAACGAAAAAATCTTCACATTCCCTTTCTGCTCCTCCCCTCCACCATATACAGTGAACAGCACGCGCGGTGGACCCACATCTCTAACCTACGACTCAAATACATCCAGCAAGCTCCATCCGACGGCCACAAAATTTCCACTTGGCTTTTTGACCTGTCCATTTGCTTGTGGCTCCCCCGAAAAGTGCTATTAAAAAATCTAAATTTCCATAATCTTTTTTTATTTCTTAAATAAAAAGTTAAATCTAAAAAACTTTAAAAGTTCAACCTAAAAAACTAACCTAAGATTAAAATCTAAAAATCTGGAATATTTGAACCGAAAGCGCAAGCTCATATGTGAACAAAACCTGAAATTACAGAATTTAAATTTTAATCTGCATTAATTGATCTGATTTAAAAATTTTCAATTTTTTCTCATTTCACAAATAAAAATTAAATTTGAATAAAAACCAACAAATATTAACCCTAAATAAAATCGAAAAGTTTCACGAATTCTTATTATATTCTTCATTTATCAAATTAATTCTATTTAAACCCAAACCGAAAATTTCGTTTTGGTGTAGTAAAAAGTGAGAGAAGAAAAATATCAAGAAAAACTATCCGAAAATTCTGGAGATCCTGAGATGACGTGGCCTGCTCTCTATCTCTAATAAAATATCTAATTTTCACTTTTCCCCGTCGCTTTCTCTCCCTCGTGTCCTCTCTCTTTCCTCCACGTCCCCAACTTGGCTAAAATGCGCCGCTGGTGGGTCCCACGCTGTCAATGCGGACCGTCCTTTGATCTTTTGATCCGACGGCCAGAATTCACCCAAAAAAGCCGAAGCGAAATGAAGTAGACCACGGCTTCCTTCCTTCATCTCATCTGCTCCCCTGGTGTGCGGAGGAGAGAGACAGTTGGAGAGAGAGCTAGAGAGAGAAAGAGGCTGTGGGTGTTTTTGGGTGGTGGGCTAACGCGGATCGTTGATTTGGGTTTGATCCTGCATCTTTGCCGTTGGAGTTTTGATGTTTCTGGATAGCTTTTGAGCATGTTTTGATAGATGCCCACTTTCTCTCTTCCCTATTTTACTCATGGTTTTCTGCTCAATCAGCTGTTGGTGGTGGAAAAATGGCGTCTTTGATTGAAGTCTTAACACCCCCAGTTTCTTTCTCCTCGAGGGTTATTGAGTTGAGAGCTTTAAAGGAAGTTCTATAGTAATTAATTAAGTAATTTCAGTTCTAATTGATCTTCTGTCCGTGGGTTCGTTTAGCCGGAACCCTGGTTTTTTCCTTTTCCAATGGGGGTGACGGTAAGCGGGAATTAGGGTTTTGGGCAATAATTGGGGATTCGTGGAGCTTTCTCGCTCAATTTCGACGATGGAGAATGATGAAATTGGCCCTGGCAATGCCAAGAGCAATGATCCGTTCATCGATCGGAGTAAAGTGAGGATTTTGTTGTGTGACAACGATTCCAAGAGTTCCCAGGAGGTGTTTGAGCTTCTTTGCAAGTGTTCATATCAGGGTAATTGATTTTTTTGATTGATTACCTTTCTTAATTTTTTTAGTCAAGTGTATTTGTAGCTTTGTAAAGATCTCTGGGGATCTGTTGATATTTGGAGCGGTATTTTCAGTATCTTAGGACCACTCATGCCGAGCTTAATTGATATTATTTGTTTGTATTACAGTGCTAAGATAATGGGGAGAGCAAAATATCTCCAAATTATATTTGTAGCTGTCATTAGTTGCTTAGTGAAAGATGTAAAGCTCGTATCTTTTGGGAATAGCATGTTGCTATGGAGTATCCCCAATTTTAGATAGTCCTAATTTCTTGTTGAGGCAAGTGATGCAATTTGCAGAGATGGGGAGGCGATGTTGATTGTTCAAAATATGAGTAGTAAGTCGTGTTGGAAGGAGAAATGGATGCGAACATTTGGATTGAATCCAGAGATCGAATGTAACCACTAGATGATAGAGGGGACATAGTCTCATTGCATTTCGAGGTTATCAGGTTGGTTTGCGCAGATTTGAGCACCTAGCAAGGAAGGGTAAGAGAATGACAATAGTGAAGTTTCTCATTCAACTCGGAGGCTTGGAATTTTTTTTTAGTATAACTGCATATGTCCAGGATCTGCTAGTGATTCTAAATCTGTAAACTGATTCTGTTTATTGGTTTGATTTGGCTGTATGATTTCGGCACTTTCCCATTTATTATGCACTTTATTGTTTGTATTTGAGTTACCATCTGTGAGCTGGTTGTGATTCAAATCCTTATGGAGTGTGGGCAACGGGGTAGTGAACTTATTGTGAAAGATAGTTAGGTGCTAATGGGCCAGGAGCAACTCTGAGAAGCTACTGATGAGTGCTACCAAACAGCAAGTTATGATATTGTTTTCCTTATATGCAATGGTGAGTCTATCAATGAGTTGGAGGACTAATGTGTTGTAATATGTGATGTTGATCTTAGAGGTTGCTCATGATGACATCCATTTTGCTGTTAACAATGTCAGCAAAAGTTGCCTGGACTGTTAAATGATTGTCTCCAAAGGAAAAGGAATGCAGTTTGTGTAGAAAATTGTGGAAATGGTGGGTTGCAGATTAGTAAAGTGTATACTCCTATTGCAGTTCAGGTTCATTGGTTCTTATGCAGTTGCAATATACCATAATCCGTCCTTCAATCTTCTAGATATGTCTCAGCTCTAGCTAATTTACGACTTAGGTAGGATGGAAATCTGGCAATGGTTCTTAGTTCTGTTGAGACTTATCTTGTGACAAATTGCGCATCTCCCCTGGCGAGAGTCATGTATGCAGCTACTCGTTAAGTATGGGAATGACCGAATGACTAAAGGCAATATAAAACAATGGAGAGAAACATTTTCCTTAATCATATTTTGAGAATTGGAAAAATGGTACACAGTTGTGTCCTTTCCATCGCATAATCTTTTTTATCATTATTGTCCTTAATTTTCAATCTCTTTTGCCACTATTTGTAAATGGTACTGGTAAGGGGGGAGTCCAGTCGTGAATTTGACCTTCGAGAAATTTGATTGGATGTGCTTGTTTGTTGTGCTTTACCTATAATTGCTTTGGCTTATTTTTCCCGTGGAACTACTTCGGATCTGGATAGTTCTTGATTGTCTTGTTTTAAATTTTTTTTTTTAATGTATTTTCAGATTTCAAATTAACATCCATGTCACTATATAAATGATTGTTTTTTTTTTTTGATAAGTACTATATAAATGATTGTTGATTTACAGTTACTCCAGTCAGGTCAGCTAGGCAGGTCATTGATGCTCTTAATGCCGAGGGACCAGACATCGACATCATACTGTCTGAGGTTGATCTTCCTACCAAAAAGGGGTTCAAAATGTTGAAATACATAATGCGGGATAAACAGTTGCAACGAATTCCTGTGATTAGTATGTTCTCCAGCGGCCTTCTCATCTTTGTTTTCAAGGTGCAGGCTTTTTATTCATATGGATTGCTTTTCTTTTGTTAGTGATGTCAACACAAGATGAAGTTTCCCTTGTTGTGAAGTGCTTGAGATTGGGAGCAGCAGACTACCTTGTGAAGCCCTTGCGAACAAACGAGTTGTTAAACTTGTGGACACACATGTGGAGAAGGCGGCAAATGGTTAGTATCAACTAGTTTGCGTGCCAAGCTGTTGATAATAGTTTGATTGTTCCTACTTCCTATTCAAGCTTTCCCAAGACATTTGTTGTTGCTGAAAATTAAGGTTGACTTTTGATATTATTGTAGTTCTTTATCTGATCTATGGCTATATCATATCCTAGTCAAGGAATCTTATGTTTGCCCTGGGAAACATGTGGTAATTCTTGTGTCCTCTTACGTTGCAGCTTGGACTTGCTGAGAAGAACATCATGAATTATGACTTTGATATAGCAGTATCAGATCCCAGTGATGCTAATACAAATAGCACCACTCTGTTCTCCGATGACACAGATGACAGGTCGCGCAAAACTGTTAATCCTGAGATCAGCATGAGCATACAACAGGAAGATGAGGTCAGTACGAAATACCATATTTGTTGCACACGTGCACTGGATGTCTTTCTGCGTAGTAGGATATTTTGCTAGTGCCTATCTTCCTTCTTTCCTTGATCTTTGCTATCACTGGTGGTTTGACTGACACTTTCTGCTGTTTGAGTACTTACATTCTATATACTTCTTGGTTGACTATCCTAGCCTTGTCGATCAGGTATTCGTTCTGCAATTTGGAAGTGTAAATTCCCTTCTTCTGATGCCTCAGATAAAATTTGGTTTGGATGTGATATTTTGGGAAGCCAAATTCCGGTTAGACTAAGTTGCGAACTTTTCCCGATATTGTTCAGTTATGAGTTATGGTGTGTATTTTACATCGTTAATGTATTACTAATCATGGGTCAAGGTTTGCCTTATCAAAAAAGGGGAAAAAGTCATGAGTCAAGGTCCTTATCTAGGAAAAAAAGAAATGTAAACGTGAATCAAAGTCCTTAGTGGTGTTTCCTAGCTTATCACGGCATATGTTACTTATTTGTGCTTGCAAATTGCCTTGCCTTGGGTAATGATGGTTTCTAGTACATATTTGTGACTTTACTACCTTGGAACTGAAGTGTGATCCCTCTAGTACTCTAAATGCATAATCTGTGCATTGTCATACTGGTTATCTTTGTCCATCATATGTTGACATTCCCCATTTCCCCTGCCCTCTTCAGCCTAACAAAGCCACTTCAGAACCCATGCCAGCAGATTCCGTTGATTGCTGGTCCGAATTACCTGGTATATGCGACCGCCGAACAGGCAAGCTGCTGTTCTTTCTTTTTCTTTCCTTCGTCTTTTTAAAGCTTCTTTCATTGTCCATTTTGCAATGAATACTCAAATTCTATAAATGCACACTGAGAATCCCAACATGTATGTTTTATTTCTTCAACCCCCGCACACCCCCCAAAAAAAACCAAAAAAAAAAAGGAAGAAACACTAAGGTTTTTTTTTTTAAAAAAAAAAAGTCAAAGAAGAGGTAAGTAGTTTTACTTTTAGTGAAGCTGTAAGTAGTTTCACTTTTACTGAAGCAGCTATTACTTCTTACTTAGAGAAGCGTGATTCGCTTGTCATTTATTTTTTCCTCCTAAGAAACTTTTGCCTGGTCAGATCAATTCATGCCATTTCCAAAGAAGAGTGAGTTGAAGATTGGTCAGTGCTCTGCATTTTTCACTTATGTCAAGTCAAGCACTGGTAAGAACGATTGCCAGGCAACAGTTGATGTTGAAGTAATTGCTGCTCGACCTTCCAGAAGAGAAGACAAACCAGAAACATGGAACGAGCATGTCAAAAATTGTAATATGAGATATGAAAATGGGGAGGCGTGGGAAAATAACTCACATGGGGAGGATTTTCCAAGCAGTACAAGCATGCCTGATTCTACTTCCATGGAAAGGTCGTGCACTCCGCCTGTATCATTGGAATTTATGCAAAATAAATCCAATGATGAAGGCATATCTCAGGCGCACCGGCAACCACAAAATGGGACACACTTCGATGTCTCTGGTGTAGCTGCGCATGCAACATATCCTTACTATATGCCGGGGATGATGAACCATGTTATGATATCATCATCACCACACATGTATCAGAAAGATCCCCAAGACCACAGTATGCCAGCCATGATGCCTCATTACAATCATCTTCCAAATTGTCCAACTCATGTGCCCGGAATGGCACCATTCTCCTATTATCCACTTGGTCTATGTGTACAACAAGGCCAACTTCCGTCTAACCCCCAAATGCCACCATTTGGGAATTCATCTTCGGCTGAAGCTAAACTAGGTAAAGTTGATAGGAGAGAGGCAGCTTTGATGAAGTTTAGGCAGAAAAGGAAGGAGAGGTGCTTTGATAAGAAAATTAGGTATGTGAACCGCAAAAAGCTTGCTGAGAGACGGCCTCGTGTTCGTGGGCAGTTTGTCAGAAAGGTGAATGGTGTGACTGTGGATCTTAACGGGGATCCATCTCCTGCCGACCTTGACGATGAAGATGAAGATGATGATGACCCTACATCTAGGGATTCATCTCCCAAGAATGATGCTTCCTGACCCAACCAATCCAAGGAAACTTGCTTCATTGACCTTATGGATCGCTGCTGCCAAAAAGCTGTCTGTCTTGCAGATCTCCATGCTTTAGCTCCACTTTGTTCACCAAGCTTGTTTACTAAAGAGGATTGGCAAGGATTCGTGGTTGCTCTCCCGAGAAAAGGGGGTCTTGTTGCTCCAGCTTTGTAAACATCGCTTTCTCTGTGTTTATGGATAGGAACTTGTTAAGTTCAGCTAGTGAATGGCAATATTTGCTCTGCTCCATCTGAGAAGCTCGTCGATCAGGAGAGGGAGCTGTCGGGGGCAATAATGGTAGCAGCACAGCTTGTAATTGTTATCATCTGTATTCTTCAATATCGGAAGTGCCAGATGAAGCAGGTCATCTTGCTTCTGACAATCAAATGAGGTTTCTTTATGTCATTCTTGTAACAGACGCCAAAGTTGTCATATAATGTTACTTTGATGTGTTCTCTACTTCTCTCAGCTCTAGTAAAAGGATGTGCGAGCTCAAGTATCCCTTTTCACAGTTCCCTGCAAGTTTACTGTCTGGATAATTGCAAGAGTCATTAACTTGTACAATTTTAAATTGCCTATGATGTATAGGATGCCTTACGAAGCTGGGCCGAGTTTTGTTCGACGTGGTGTATGTTAACTTTGGATCCCTTCTTTCCCTTTGCAAAGCTTGCTCAAGTACAACTGAAGGCGTTGATCTGGCTTGATCCCATTTGGTTTACCTTGTTAGTGCATTGGTGTCAATTTGATGGTGAGAATTCATGCCTGTTATCTGAGTCTGTACTTGAGTCTCTTGACGACTCAGGCGTTAACCTAGTGTTGAGCTTTATTAGCATGTAGCGTATTTTTTCAAGGATTCGTAACTGGTATTGGTTAATAAATCTTGGATGGAACCGTCTAAATTTTTTAAGACACTTCTAGAGTAGTTTTTAATAATTATCACGACAACTTATTAAGGAGTGACTTCAGTAAAAAGTCACTCGCACATGAATTAGTAGTCACCCTTAAATTACAAAGTTACATTGAATGTAATAGTCACCATAAAGCCTTTAAAAAGGCACATCTCAAAAGCCAGTCTTATGATGCCTTTTATATGAGATCATCATCTCTTGAAATCTATCTCTCTATTAGCGCTTATGCTTGCATGAGTAAGATTGTCTACATATAGATCTCTCCACACCCATCAAGAGAGTGACCCACACTAGGTGGTAAATCGGTAAGGGTACTGTTGTTAAGATCATCTCACTCTCGGTATTTTCTAAGTCCTTTGTTGGTTGGTATGCTGGTATCTAGGGCTGTCAAATAGGTCAGGTCGAGCTGAATTCGTGTCGAAGTTAAACGGGTCGAGAAATTCTCGATCTGAACCTAACCCGTTTGTTAAACGGGTTGAAAACCTTGACCGTACCCGTTTATTTTTTAAGCGGGTTGACCTGAAATTTATCCATTAACCCATTTAATATAAACGAGTCAAGTTCAGATTATTCGATCACCCATTCATCCACTTAATAGTTCAACTAAAATATGATTATGGAACATTATAAACATTTCTTTTAAGTTCAATATATCATCACAACGCAACCATTGTCCATGATTTTAAGAAACACAACCCCAAAGCACAGATCGATTGATTAAACCCTACTTTTTCACAATTTTTTTCCAAAAATAAACGGTAATTGGGTAAACAGGTCGACCTATTTAACCTGTTTAATTAAACGGATTAAATAGGTATTTTTTCGTGTTAAAATTCTCAACCTGAACTTAACCCAATTAATTAAACAGGTTAAACGTGTCAACCCATTTAATTAAATATGTTGAAAATCTTTATCCAAACCCGCTTAATTTCGCGTTCGGCTTGGATCGGAAATCGTATCGGGTTAGCTTTTGACAGGCCTATAGTGGTATCTACAATATGATTACTCCTTGTTTATTTTGCTCTCCGGCACATTTTCCCCTCCTTGGTTTTTGGTTTGCAATCGTTTTTTCTATAAACCTTTTTCCAAAAAAAAAAAAAAAAAAAAAAAAAACTGTTTTGTGGGTCTTAAGAAATCAACATCTCTATAGGTAGGAATACCGGTAGGAGTAAGGTTGCCTACAGCTGGATCTCCCCAGATCCCGCGAAAACGGGACCCACACTGAGAGTTGTTGTTGTTGTTGTTCTTAGGCCTGAAGACACATTGCTGCAATTGGTGCCACTGAAAATTAACTTCATTACACAGTAGCATTAAAGGCAAAAGTGCGTACCGAAACAAGAGACCAATTGAATTGACATGCAAGAGGCTCAAGTGAAAATTTGGTTGAGTTCAAACCAATAGCTTGGCATGCCAAGGATGGCTGCAATAATGTAAATGAGACTGGCAAAATGGAAACCAAGAGGTCTAACCAGCAAGACACAGAGTAATTACACTTGCAGGTCATTGACATCAAATCGCCACCACAGCAAGTACATAGATTTTGGTTCATAAACTAATGACGCAGCTTGAAGTAAAGGATCAAGAGGACTGCAAGCACTAGGACTGCGATTATGGAGCCTATGATCCATTTATTCTTGCTCATCCTCCTAGACATTGCAGTCAGAATTTTCTTGCTTCTGCCAATGTTCTCGTCAACTCCATGAAGCTGGAGATGAAATCGTGGTAAAATTGGATTAGTAAACTTTGTGAAACACAAAACAGATCCATAGCACAAAGCGACTTGGAACTCCTAAAATAAGCATATTAGATTGCCAACCAAAGGTGAAGCCAATTTAACGACCTTCCACAAGGTGCCTTTTTTTTGTTGTTGGTTTTTTTCCCCGGGGGGGGGGGGGGGGGAGGTGAAGGGGGGACTTTGAGATTGAAAGCTTCTATGCACATGGCAGGGTGGATGAGCAACACCCCCCCCCCCCAAAAAAAAAAGGGCACTGCCCACCTTAGCTTCACCACTGTTGCTAATCAAATTTGACAAAATAATCAAACAGATAATGACATTCATGAAGGCCACCACTTACTGTGCCATGAGCATGTAAAAGAGCCTGGCGTTGTTGATGCAGATCTTGAAGAATAGATACACCAAGTTCTTCGGTCTCCAGCATAGTTCTTCTACTTTCCTTGATCCTGCCAGTAGAATGGTTCAGCCTCTCTGTTGACATCAATAACCGTGCTCTTTGATCAGCAGAAGCCTGTCCATCATTATCAGATCAAAGAGCACTTATTATGACAAGCACATATGCAGTATTCGTAGATCACTAGCGCTCTTATGTTACGCAAACTCTTCATTTCACCTTTTAAGGAACCATGTTAGACACTCGCCCCAGGACACTTGGAACTTCAATCTGGTACATACTTTTTTCATTATCAGAAAAACAGAAAAGAGAAGCGGGGAATGGACAAGTCTAACAGTAGGCCTTTTTCAGTTGGTTGCAAATTCAACAAGGGGACTCACTGCCTTATTCCTTCAAGTATTATATTGGCAAGTACCTAGTCCTGTTTGAAGGCATATCCTCAACTATAACTATGATAAATACCAATGGAGGTGCTATTACCCTGAATCTTTGTGTTCAACTAAAACAAACACGCCAATTTCAGAAATAAGAATTGTCAATTGCCAACACCAATACAAAAGTAATACCCCTTTTAGACATTTCGATATCCCTCTCCCCCTTTCTAAACTTTCATAATCTGTGTAAGCATATTCTACAGAAGATCTTTACAAATTCAACACGGGTCAGCCAGAACATTTATGGTGATAGATGGCAACTGATCAGCTGATCAGCTCAATTTGTTGTCTATAACTTTTCTGATCTTTCGATTCTCATTTTCTCATATGCTTTGCTCAAATCCAGAGAAAACAGAACCCCAAGGAAATAGACAATAAAAAAAAAAAAGCAACATTCAGCGGCCAGTAAGAATAGAAAAGCATTAGAAGCGTCATCGGGACAGGATGAGAGATAGCGCATGCAGTAAATCCAATAATATACAGCAAGTCAAAACTTGGTTTGCAACTTTTGAAATAATGAAAAAATTATCAACTCAGTGGCTACAGGCTACCCATACACATTGAAAAAAAGAAAATGACTTACCATCAATGCATCAGCCATTCCAGATTCCAACAACGCATCACGGGCAGCTTGGCTATCAGTTGTTGATAGTTTCTTAACTTCAGTCTTCAGGTTGTTTAGGTCATTTTTGTACTCTCTCAGCTTGGCTAGAGTCATTGCCTTCACATTTGGTTGCAATGTCCTAGCCTCCAGGTCCATTTTTCGAATCTGTTTGTGTGCAAAGTTCAAAACCGATGTCATATTGCTAATCATAATTCATGTAGATGACCAAATATTGATGTATGGCAAGTAGGAATAGAATATGATACCAGAGCTTCTGCATCATCCAAACCAGCCTTTATTTCAGATATCTTCTGCTTCTTCTGCTCTGCAGAGCAACAATACAAACGATCGATGACAGAAAAAGTTAGACTCTAAAGCCACTGCATTTGACACTGTAAAACAAGTAGTATGCCCAAAACAAAATGCCTAACAATTCCTCAGGAACACAGAAATGCAGTTTGAAGCGTGATGATAGCGGTCGAGGAAGCAGCATACTTGGCTCATTAAGATATTTTCTTCAGTTTTTCATGGATCTTTGTAAGTTATCACATGAACTTTCCAAAAGATCCAAATGATGCTTGATGTCAAATTTAACATTCATCCCTTTTCGAACAGTAATGATTAGAAAGTAAAGTCAGTCTGTCACGGGCTCTATGGTCGTCCTCATTCCTATTCCCTCTTGTTCCTTTTTAACAGCCCTAGTCTATCCGCTAGTGGACCAAAGTCCATAAATAGACAATGCTAACGTCTCATCCGTCTTAAAAGGAGACAGGGAGCATTTATTGGTTAATGTAATACCAATTTTGACATAATTTTTTTTCTAGAAAGAAAAGGTTGAAATAGTTCATTTGTTGGTAGCTTGCAGGATAATAAGTATGACTATGGCTTTCCAATTGGCCGTTTTTCCTTAGGACAAACTCTTTTCTTTCCTTCTCTTTCTTCTTTTTCTTTTCTTTTTTTTTCGGGGGGGGGGGGGGGGGGGGGGGTCAATAGGAAAACATAATATGATGGATGGATCATAAACCTTTCAAAAACATACAAAATGCTTTCCACTAGTAGTTTATTAACAAAATTTTCGAATGTATCAGTAAGCCATGGCAATGAAAGGAAATTGGGCAACCAATCAGTAGCTAACAAGTTATATGCCATCTCTAATTAGAAAGAAGGTGAGCTATTCCAAGGATTTTGCCAGATTTCTTTCTAAGCTTGCACTTGAAATACCTTGCCCTACAAAGAGAGGTTATTTCCAAGAGACCGCCGCCACAACAAAAGGGCGAAAAAAAAAGAAACAAAAAATGCACATTGTATTATAAAATGAGGAAAATCAACGTGCAGGCTCCCATACAGGAAGCAAACATCAGATGTGAAGCTTTGCATAACAAAATTCTGCGCATATCAAGCTTGCTTAAGGAGTTTAGCATGAAATGATGCGCTCCGCAAGCTGATGTGTCATTTCCCGCCGTCATTGAGGATGGGAGGTATCTCTATAAATCCAATCTCCAGCATCAATTATGCCAAAATCTCCGGAGCACAATGGCTCTGACATCCCACCTCTTGACATTTCCTCAATTTGGGAGAATGTTAGTGACAAGGCCTTCATTGAAGGCCCTGAGGTAATTGTATGGAACAGATAGAGATCCATATCCAATTACAACACGAGAAGCGCCAAACTTTTCTTTGAAACTGTTGCCAAACCCCACGATTTCTTTCAAGGAATAAGGATGAATTTCCTGCCCAGACCAACAAGAGCTCTACCAAATTCAATGGCCCCAAAAGCTTTTTCCTAATAGAAACAGATTATACACCAAGCAACAACTACAACATACCAAAGCTGATTCACACACACAATCACACTGCCTGCTCTGCAAACAAGGGCATCCACATTCCACCCTAGCCCATCTTGGCTGGACCAAAATTCAATCTCAAGATGCTCAAATTATTATTCAATCACACTTTCCTCATCCCTTTTGTGTCAGCAGACACCAATATGAAGCATCTCATTTCAATCAGGAATGCATTACAGGATCCAAAGTCATAACTTATGCCATTCTACATTTAAATTTTTTTTTAAAAAAAATTATAAACTTCAACATTATCCACACGTTCATTCAACACAATGAAGAACATAACAAATACAGAAAGGCAACTGTTACCCAAAGATTTATGAAACAAAAAATGGCGAAATACCCACAAGATAACAAAACAAAATTAGAAAATTACCTCCATTGAGAAGGCCAGCAGAATTACATTTCCGAGCCAAATCAGCTGAAAGCTCACAATATTGGCGTTCATAGCCTTCAAATACCTGACTCATCCTTCAACTCTCTTCTTCTGATTCTCAATTTCTCTTTCTTTCCCTCTTCCCCCGCCCTCTAACCTGCGTGTTTCCTCTGATTCCTCCATTGAATCAACCAAAAAAAAAAAAAAAACAAATCAACATTCAAATTCAGTGCCCATTCAAAATCCAATTGATGAATCAGATTTGATCTACGAGAAATTAGAGAGAGAGAGAGTTACCAGAATAAGATCGGAGATCGGCGCCGGAGAACGGGGAGAGGATATCGAAGTTTCGCGGTTGGTTTTGTAATTTGCTGTCAAACTGGCCCAGGTGTTTTGTCAATAATGTGATTTCGCCAATTCAAATTAGGGCTGAAGACAGCATCTATTTACGCCATATGCCATTGAAACTTGAATAGCCAATTATGCCCTTTACATTTCACAGCTCACGCTTCAAATCCGCCATTTTTGTTTGGCTTATTGTCGCTCTTTTTTCTCTCTGCTGTTCAACAATTTATGAAATTAGACGAATGAATTTGATAGGTGTTGTGATTTAGATTCAAGTGCTTGGTGTTGGATGTTTGTTGGTTAATTGCAATTTGGGAGACATTCTGAATTGAATGGGATGAACAAAGCTTGATGGGCACCAACTGTTCGACTGATTGCCTAAGAGACCATGATCATTGTGCTCAAAAGAATCAATGCCCACAAGTTGAGACACATTCCTTGCTCTCTATATTCCACATTGTCGGCTCAAGAACTTCAACCACAACCTAAGCTAATTCAAGAGCTATGCACCCTTGTCTCAACCCCTATTGGCGGCCTAGATGACTTGGAATTGAGCCTAAGTGAACACAAAGTCCCTTTGACCCCACCCCTTGTTGTGGAAGTGGTGAAACATTGTAAGGAGGAGGCACCCACAAGGCGGTTGCTTCGGTTCTTCACGTGGTCATGCAAGAATTTGGGGTCTGAATTGGAGGACAGGGACTTTAACCATGCCATCCGGGCCTTCGCTGAGAAGAAGGATCATAGGGCAGTTGACATATTGTTGTCGGACCTTCGAAAGGATGGCAGAGTGTTGGAGGCTGAAAGTTTCAGCATTGTAGCTGAAGTATTGGTGAAGTTGGGGAGAGAAGATGATGCATTGGGCATATTTAAAAACTTGGATTTGTTCAAGTGCCCACAAGATAAAAAGACTGTTACAGCCATTGTTAATGCTCTATGTGCCAAAGGGCATGCGAAGAGGGCTGAAGGGGTCCTGTGGCATCACAAGGATAAGATATCTGGTGTCGAATCTTGTGTTTATAAGAGCATATTATATGGCTGGTCTATGCAGGAAAATGTGAAGGAAGCTCGGAGGATCCTCCAAGAAATGAAATCGAAGAAGATCACTCTCGATCTTTATTGCTTCAACACATTTCTAAGGTGTCTTTGTGAGTGTAAGCTGAAGACTAACCCATCTGGGCTTGTGCCTGAAGCTCTGAATGTGATGATGGAGATGAGGACATACAAGGTCATTCCAAATTCAGTAAGTTACAATGTGTTGCTTTCTTGCCTGGGTAGAGCAAGAAGAGTGAAGGAATCATTGACAATTCTTGATTCAATGAGAAGATCAGGTTGTACTCCTGACTGGACAAGTTACTACCTTGTTGCCCGGGTTTTGTACTTGACTGGCAGATTTGGGAAAGGTAATCAAATAGTGGATATGATGATGGAAGAAGGGTTGGTGCCTCCAGCAAAGTTTTACTATGACTTAGTTGGTGTTCTTTGTGGGGTTGAAAGGGTGAACTATGCTCTTGAGCTGCTTGACCGTATGAAGAAGAGCTCGGTTGGCAATTACGGGCCAGTGTATGATGTTCTGATACCGAAACTTTGCAGGAGCGGTGATTTTGAGAAGGGCAAAGCGCTTTGGGATGAAGCCGAGGACATGGGCATTGCTCTTCGATGCTCGAGAGATGTGTTGGACCCTTCAATAACCGAGGTTTTCCAGCCCAAACGGATGGACAAGGTTCTCGAACCTAGGGATCAAACAAAGCCAGGTACTCGGACCCTTAAGAATAAGCTTTCAGAAGACAGAAATAAGCAAAATAAAAGAAGCAAAAGAAAGCAGAAAGGCAAGTCCAAGAAGAAGGCTTCAACTTGATCTGCTTCACAGGGTGTGCTCAGTTTGTTACAGATCCCAGATTATAGAAACACATTCTCCACATGTACAACAATTGTGAACTTATTTATGAATGACTTTCATTAGTTTTCTGTTTGAATCTTCACCTTTGTGCTTAATTTGTATTAGGATCTTCAGGAAATCGATCCCAGTATACTCTCAATAATAAGACTATATTCTATATACATTCCATTCCTTATTCTTAAAACCCTTGTCAGCCTGTGCTTCTCAGTTCTCACGAGCTAAGTTGGTTAATTGTCCTCAATCTAAAGCAGAACATATTGAATTTAGGCCCAGTTCGGCAAAATTAGTGGTTCAAGTAGCGGATAGCTGTTTAGGCAGCGGATAGCGTTTCTAATTTAGCTGTTAGCGAATAGCTATTTAGATGAGTAGTTGAAATAAATGTGTTCGGTAAATTTAGCTGTTGGGTTAGCTGATTAATGTAAATTGACATAAAAGGATATAGATAATTTCCAAATATAAAATTTCATAAGGATATTTTTTGGCAAAAAAATATGAAACGCTACTTTTAAATGCCAAACATTAATACTATTAGCTTTTCAAAAACGCTGCTTAAAACGCTAAATGCTACTTGAAATGCTAGTCAAAACACTATGTTACCGAACACTAAAAATTACTTGATGAGTGTATTGACTTAGTCAAAACGCTAAACGCTTCTGAAAACGCTGTTGCTGAACACGCCCTTAGTCATATTGATCATTAAGTTGTTGATACACTCAAATTTGACCCAGATTTTGGCTAAAAATGTGTCATTTTCTTTAGCTTGGACTAATCTTCTTGGATATAGTCAGTCATGATATTTAATTAGAGTGGATTAATTTAATTTGGCAAGTGAAATCCATGAACATTGTAGATTAAATTCAAATCTCACCAATAGTGACAGTTTTGCCTTTTGTTTTCCAAATGAACCTTAAAAAAAGGGCATGGCAGGCCAATGAAAAGAAAAAAAATAATAATTCTCAAATAATGAACGAATTAATTGATGTAGGTGCTTTTGACACAACAGTTGTCACGGTTACTTCTTGGACGTCAATCTCAACATTCTAACTCGCAAATCTTGAGGTGAACAAATTCTCTCTGTTTTGAGTGAAAAGCTTTAAATAACAAACAGACCCCTTGTTAACTTAATTATTTATGAATCATGCTCAAAAAGACTTGAAACAATTGATATATCCCTCCATCTGGCTAACAAGTAAACCCCCCCCCCCCCCCAAACCAAAGAAAAACCTGCCAAAAAAAGAGAAAAAGTTATTTAATCAATTAACTAATCAATTAATTAAGAAACCTCCTCTTAGGGTCTGTTCTTTTCACTGGTAAATATAAATAGGTAAAAGTTGGTTGGAGTTGATAAAAGCTGGATATAATTGTTATTTTTTTAGAATGATTCGTCAGAGTAGGTTAAGGCTGCGAAAGATTAAAAGAAGTTGGTAAAACTTGGTTGATGTTGAAAAATACTGATAAAAAATACAGATATGTGAGGATATTTTTTATAAGCAGTTGATAAAAGTTGAAAGAAGTTAATAAGAGTTAGTTCATTCAATGAACTTTGCAACAAGAAAAGCGGGAAGAGCTAAGCCAAACATTAAATAAATAAATAAATAAACAATAGAGACTGGTATGCGTCAATGGCGGCCGAGAAATACTCCTCCGATCCCGACTTATCCCATTTACGCCTCATTCATCCAAACTTCCCCCAATCTTTGATCTTCTTCATTTTTTCAATTATTTTCACAATCTTCTTCCCCAATTTCCTGATTTGTCAACTCCCAAAATTTTCAATTCTAAATTCTCAATGCTCCACTCTCTTCCCACCATCATCACCATCACCATCACCATCTCTCTTCCCCCTCCTCAAAACCACTCACCCACCCACCATCACATTCACCCTCATCTCCCCATTTTTCTACAGGGAGAAAGCTCAAACACCCACCTCTTCTCCTGCTCTGCTTTCTCTCTCCTCAATCTCAAATGGGTCATAGCGATACCCCCAGTGGCAAACCCGTAGTGAATACGGGTCGTCGTCAGATGCACAAGACATTCAACAACATCAAGATCACAATCCTTTGTGGGTTTGTCACAATTCTCGTTCTTCGTGGCACAATTGGGATCGGAGCGCTAACTAGCTCCTCAGCAGAGGCCGAAAATCAAGCCCTGATTGAGGAGACTAATCGGATCCTTGCGGAGATCCGATCCGGGAATGACCCGGATGATGATGCCGACCCAGAGCCCGCATTCAACCCGAATGTCACCTACACAATGGGACCCAAGATCAACAACTGGGATAAACAGAGAGCCAATTGGCTTAAACAGAGTCCGGGTTTCCCCAATTTTGTTTATGGGAAACCCCGCGTCTTGCTCGTTACCGGGTCGCCTCCGAACCCGTGTGACAACCCGATTGGGGATCATTACTTGTTGAAGGGTATGAAGAACAAGATTGATTATTGTAGGTTACATGGGATTGAGATTGTTTACAATTTGGCTCATTTGGACAGAGAAATGGCAGGGTATTGGGCAAAATTGCCATTGATAAGGAAATTGATGCTTTCTCATCCTGAGATTGAGTGGATTTGGTGGATGGATAGTGATGCTTTGTTCACTGACATGGTTTTTGAAATCCCATTTGCCAAATACAAAGATTTCAATCTTATCATTCATGGGTACCCTGACCTGCTATTTCAGCAGAAATCATGGATTGCTCTAAACACAGGAAGCTTTTTGTTGAGAAATTGTCAATGGTCATTGGACTTATTGGATGCTTGGGCACCAATGGGTCCGAAGGGTCCGGTCAGGGATGAAGCCGGGAAGATCCTGACTGCGAATTTGAAGGGTAGGCCGGCATTTGAAGCAGATGATCAATCTGCATTGATATACATGTTGATCAAACACAAAGATAAGTGGATGAAGAAGGTGTTTGTTGAGAATTCTTACTATCTTCATGGGTTTTGGTTGGGTTTGGTTGACAAGTATGAGGAAATGGCTAGTAAGTATCACCCCGGCCTAGGGGATGAAAGATGGCCATTTGTGACACATTTTGTAGGGTGCAAACCTTGTGGAAGTTATGGAGATTACTCAGTCGAGCACTGCTTGAAGAGCATGGAAAGGGCATTCAACTTCGCCGATAATCAAGTGCTTAAGCTCTATGGGTTTAGGCATAGAGGCTTGTTGAGTCCCAATATCAAGAGGTTCAGGAATGAAACAGCCAAGCCTCTTAAGTCTGTCAATGAGCTCGACATTCGTCGTCATATCGTTGTTGGACCATCAAAGAACTTTTGAATACGTACCGTTTCAATTTTATCAGGTGTCTTTTAGGAGACAGGAACTTCTAAGTAGGAACATGGAGTTCTGTCTCTACTGTTGTTTGATGATATGTCATCTAGTCTTTGTAAGATTAGCCAAAAAGGCAATTTTGTGGTTTGTCCTTCATAGTTTAGAAAATTGGTTAATGTTATTCTTGTTGTATGTATTCTTGTTGTATTTTCCATACCTTGATCATGTTAGATAGAATTCAGACACACGTTTTCCTGATTTTCCTTTTCTGTTAGATTTGTTTTTGATTGCAGAAACTTGAGGCTACAAAATTTATGCAATCATTTATACTTTGATATGGAATTTCTCTTACAATAATGATTGCCCATTGTGTTTTTCCCTCTTTGGTTTTATTGGTAATTTCAAATGGTATATGTACAATACAAGCAACAACGTGATGTTGATGCATTTCTTCTGTTACAATTTATGCGAAAATATGCCTTAGGTATTCAAGCTCAAAGACAAATTGCTGAATCAATAAGCTTACTTTTTGTCCTCTATTTCATGTGCATCCACAAGATTTTTGCTGTTACCTACACCCAATTCTAAGTATCGGGTGAAAATATGTTTATATGTACATTTACACATGCTTAAGCCCTTAATAGTGAGGATTATGAATTTAGAAGTAGGAAATAACTCACACAGGTTACAGGGGAGGGGGGACATCTAGGCAACTTTGATTAAATCACATTAGTGAAGTCATTCAAAACGTAAACTTTTAAGTTATCGTAGTTTATTTTAATTCAATTTGAAGCTAATCAAAGATGAAATGAGTTTCATCTACATCGACCTTTACAACTGTTAGAGTATAAACATATTTCTGGGGCCTTCAACCAGAGATAGTTCTTGAATATGGTTACAGAGCCTTTCTAATCGAGAGACCTCGAGTTCGAATCTCAGCAATCCCATATTGATTTATTGCGCAAGGTATGGGAGCTTTTGCAGCATCCACGTTTTAAGCCCAAATGACATTCGCAAGAGGAGGCGTGTTAGAGCATAAACACATTCCTGAACCTTCAACTATCAGCTTAAACTTTTGGTTGAGATGGTTCTTGAACAACAACTCACTTGCACCCTAAAAAAAAAGGCTTAAGCAGGACTAATAGTTTTGTTAGCCAATTATTGGTAATCACTGAAAACATGGAAATTCGGTTCAATCTCTCATTCAAAAAAATCCAGAAATAATGGTCTGGCGCAAACTTATGAAGTCGTTAAGTTCTAAATCAAGATTTTCCAATAAAAAGGAGAAAGATTGATGTTTATATAATTTCTTATTTGTCTCACTAAAAAAAAAAAAAAATTAGTAGTTATTTATTTATGAGCTTCATGGGATGAATGCTAGCTTAAACGTGACTACAAGCAATTCTTGGTTGAATGCCATTATGTAAAAATGCACTCAACATTCAACAATGGTGATTGATTAGTGAGTGCTGACCTTTTGATATTATATTAAATAGGCATTCATAAATTGATTGCCAGCTTTAACTCCTTAGTGGAGGACTACATGTTGCCCATCAATACACTCTTATAATGGGGATATGCATATGTAGGTTAGTGTTGAGACTTGAATGCATCAAATCTAGCGGGATTAAATTATACTAAACTTTATATTTATATGTTCTTGATGGCAAAATCACCTACGTAAAAGTACATAATTCCCCACATCAATGTAAGTCCACTAAGTAATCTCTAATTAGTCAAAATTCTAAGCCCTAAAGGTCAAAAAAGTCAATTTCCCTGCAACTAGGATATATAAATCACGATGTAATTGTCATAGTAATGACATTTATATTGCATAGATATACACACTTACCAAGGTATCAATCCTTATCATACAAGCTATGATAAGTCATATCATACAACAATTATTATACACATCCTAATGAATCTGTTCCTTTTCTCTCTAAATATCACACCTTTATCTATAAAGGTTGCACCTTCAAAATTTCCATCTATGTTATCTTCAATCATCATTTACATTTGATCGGCTGATCCCTAATATGGGTATCGGAGGGACGCTCCTCGAGATCCACCCACTAGGGTATTGTCTTTGTGCAGGTCAGACGTCGCATCCATGAGGAGTATCCGAGTTATCGAGGGACTTGCAAAGCTATCATGACATAACTACGATCTTGCAAATCATCACTCGATAGTTTCTCCGACAGCAGTTCTAATATTATAACTTTTAGTTTCAAATAGTTCAAATTTCACAGGTTTTATTTTAAAATTTCAATTAGAATAAATTACAACAATTCAATATGATTAAATTATGAGTGGTTCTGATATTATAATTTTTAGTTTCAAATAGTTCAAATTTCACAAGTTCTATTTTAAAATTACAATTAGAGTTAATTATAACAATTCAATATGATTAAAATTATATACCTCTTTTAAAGACATAACTTTTAACTTTGGGCAATTCATGTATCCTATTTTGCCTACTTTTTTTCGTTTTTAGTCCTACTCACCCAAAAAAAAAAAGAAAAAAAAAGAGCTACTTAAAGTGAGGTTCTGAGGTGACTCCAGACCTAATTAGGCCCTGTTTGGTGAGAGAAATTGGAATGGAATGCAATCAGGACTTGAATTCTGAGGGGTTGGGTATGGAACTTGAATCCTGAACCCAACTGTTTGGTGAAAACTGGAATGGAATCAGGTCCCACTCCTTACTGTTTGGTGAGCAGTTTTGGAATGGAATCAACTCTGTTTTTATTTTAGAAATATTATATGCAAGTATGAATATTTATAATAATAATAATAATATTTACTATAATAACAATAATAATTACTAGAATAATAATAATAATTACAATAATACTAATAATTATTATATAATAATTATTATTATAATTATTATTATTATTATTATAGTAATAATAATAATTATTATAATTATAGTATAATAATAATTATTTTTTATTATAATTATAATTATATAATAATAATCACAATTATTATGTTATTATTATTATTATTATTATTATAATAATTATAGTATAATAATAATAATTATTATTTTTTATTATAATTATAATTATAAAATAATAATCATAATCATAATGATAATTATTATTATAATATTATTATTATTATAATTATTATTATTATAGTAATAATAATAATAATTATAATTATAGTATAATAATAATAATTATTATTTTTTTATTATAATTATAATTATATAATAATAATCATAATTATTATTATAATAATTATTATTATATTATTATTTTAATTATTATTATTATTATAATTATAGTATAATAATAATTATTATTTTTTTAATAATAATAATAATAATAATAATAATAACAACAACAACAACAACAACAACAACAATAATAATGTTGAACCCTGAGGATAAGAACTTGAAACCCTCCAATAATAGGAGGGTTCAAGTTCCAGGGGTTTATAGGGGAACTTGATCCCCCCAAGTATCAAGCTCCTTTTTTCAAATCTATCACCAAATATTAGGGAGTGGAACTTGAAACCAGAGGATTCAAGTCCCCAACCCTTTTTTCCTCACCAAACACCCCCTTAGTATGATGCTATGAAACAGGAGATTGCATTTGTACTACTACTACCATTTACCACCTGAATATTTCATTATTCTGCGAAGTGGTCAGTGACTGTGGTGACTATAGCCTTAAGAAGAACTAACGGTGGTGCCGAGCAACTAGAGATCAACATAAATTCAAAACCAAAAAAATACCAACTCCTTTTAAGTCTTACCACTTTCTAACAACATTTACCAACTTCAACCATTTACCAATTATATTTACCGAGGAAAAAAACATGCCCTAAGGCCCGGTTCTTTTCGTTGGTAAATCCAAATTTACTACCCTTGACTAACTTCCACCCACATCAACCCACTTCAACAACTTGAATAAAAAAATATCCACTCAACCAATTTTAACCAACTTCCCACTATTTTAACCAACTTCTACCCATCATGCCCCCCCAAAAAAAAAATCAACCCACTTTAATCCACTTCAACCAATTTCAACCAATTTTACCCATTTATCAATCCATATTTTCCAACGAAAAGAACGGGTCCTAAGTATAACAAGGAGACTACTGCCGTAGTTCCCTAGAAACAAGCCCTCAAATACCACCAGCCATGAATTTTTCCATCAATAATACCAGTAGCAAAATGCAGGCATGTAAAAATTACACAAACTGCTGACCTAAAACTATACATATATACATATACAAATGTGCCTCGTAATTTTACTCGGCCATGGTATAGTTCCGTACACTATAAATAATAAATTTGACTAAAAATTGGACATCTTTCTGACAAGTACGACATTTTTTGGGATGACCTAAAGCTCAGATGCAGCAGATTGTTTGAGTACATGCTCAATGAGCTTGGGTATCAGTATCAGTGGTTTCATGGACAAAAGTTCCTTGATTTGTCAGAAAATCAGTTGGACTTCAGAACTGGAATCCTGTATCGGGTTAACAATGCCTTGTTCATTTCAGCAATCTGCTCCAAGAGCCGGAGAATCTTCTGCATATGAAACACACATCAAGTTTGGAATAACAGATAATTATCATGCCTAAAAGGAAAATTCCATGCAATGAGGGGTAAGCATATCTCTTGTCAAAACTTATAAATTGAATAGGAACAAGAATGACATCTTGGAAATAGCTACTTTGCTTGCCAGGGGTTAGGTTGCCTACATATGGACTCACATAAACTCCATTTCTATGCCACAAACGGACTGTCCAGAGTGGAAATTTTATGAGTTGATAATAAGTAAGCTATACCTGTGGGTTGCCCAAACAACAAATTCATAGTTCAAAGCAGCAGACAATGCAAAACAAAAGAAGCAAATGGCCAATTCTTAGAAGTTACAGCTCAACCAGAGTTCATGTAGACAACCTCTCCAGGTGTGACGGAAAGGTCAGACTCTTACACCCCCCTCCCCCCCCCCCCCCCCCCGGGGGGGGGAGCGCGCCTAGGCCAGACCCCTGGTTGTGGGATTTGGGTTTTGATTTCATGACTTTTGAAGATAACAACGTGCTCAACCTATAATTACTTCAGCAAGGTTTTGCAGCTCCTAACTGACCTACAGCACACAAAAAGCAACACAAGCATCACATACCGTCACATTGACCCTAAGATAGATGAACGATGGTTTGACCTGACAAGTAGCAATAAGCTACACTCTTGGCTTGGAAGTTGTCTAAACAAAAGCTAGGATGTTTACGTATTCATTTATCAAGGAAAAACATGCTATCACATTCGGAAACATCCAAAGTGTAAGATACAACATAGGAACTTCACTCTTTCAAAATAAGTTGACTGATGTGGATGCAACTGTCGCTTGATTCACAATTTGTCCCACTTGATGCCACCATGCATCAAGTTAGTCCCAACCTTATCGCAATAGCTCAAGTTTTTACCACATTAAAGAGAAAATTCCAACATGTCAAGGCAGTCTCACAGCAATTTGGCTTGGACTACCTGATAATATGAGACTACCTTCAAACGGGATTAACTATGCTGGCAACCACAAATCGCAGCACAATCAGTAGCAAGCGCGATCAGTGGCAAAGCATTCCATAACTCATAGTAACGCCAATTACTAGACAAAGGAACCATAAACATTATCCACATGAGCTATACACAGAAACCCAGAAAAATAGTTCAGACATTTCTACGCACACATGGAAGGCAACATGAAATTCAGTAAGGTAAGCAACAAAAATCCAAATTCCAATAAAATTTCAACAACCCACCTCATCTTTCTCTTTAATCAGAAGCTTCAACTGGTCAACCCTTTCAGCCCCATCAGATTTCTTCCTCCGGCGCCATACCCAGAACCACAAACCGGCCAAAATCGACCCAACAGCCACCAACGGATGCAGAGACGACAAAAACCCAGGAAAACGGAGATGGGTAATCATTGAAAGGAGCTTGGAATTCCACAAATGAAGGGCTAAATCAAACCAACTGACCAACTGGGAATTGCGGGGGGAAGAGTGAGGACAAGGGGACGAAGAATGGGGGTCGGAGTCCGGGATAGGAGTAGGGGTTGAGTGTGAAATGGGAAGGCCTTCGTGGTTGACAGGAGGGAAGATGGCAAGGTCGCCATGGTGGGTAGGAGAGAGAAGGTGAGAGGAGGAGGAGGAGGAAGAAGAAGAGGAGGAAACAGGAGGCGGGGAAGTGTGGCGGTAGTGTACCCAGTCCTCGAATCCGTTTGTTCTCTCGTCGTCCTCTTCTTCCCCCTCCTTCATCTTCGTTGAGCGATCGCAGATTCGCAGGGAAGGGTACGAGTGGTATGACCATGAACTAACTATGCAGAGTCTGACTCTAACAAAGTGGAGAAATGGCTTCTGTTTTCTTTACCCGTCTCAATTTTCCGACGAGATTATATTATTTTTGTCCTATGTTATATATTCGAATTTATACTAATACAGATTGGTTCAAATAGTTTAACATTTGTTCTACGTAAAGTAAAATCTCAAATTCGAGTCTTATAAGTAAAAAAAATCTATTATGATAGAATTTTATCCCTTATTGAGCCAACAGCATCTCGACTTTGATAAAATGAAGGATGCAAAACCAAAAAAAAAATATATTCAAATGTATAGACTCTTATAGGCCTTTTTTTTTTTTTGTAGGCCTTTTTTTTTGTTGGTAATTTTTTTTTTTGGCCAATTTCTATTCACTTCTATTAATTTTCATCAATTTTTACAAATTTTTATCAACTCTTATAAAAAAATTCAATTATTTTCACCTCTAACCAATCTTTTTCAACTCTAACAAGCTTATATCAACTTTTACCAAATTTTACAAATCTCCTTCAAAATTTCTTACAAAGAAATCTCTATTCATTTACATTTCTTGCCAATATCTTCCAACTTCTTTCAATGTTTCTCACTCTTAACCAACTCGTACGAATCATTACCCAAAAAAAAAAAAAAATACCAACTTCTGTCTATTTTTACTCACTACAATCAGTATTTACTAACTTCTCTCATTTATCAGCCTGCATTTGACAACAAAAAGAGCATGTTCTTTTATAGACTCACTTACACAATTTAGACCATAAAAAATTTTAGTTCCTTGGCAATTGGACCATCGAAATGGGGGTGCTTTTGAAAAACCAAAAAATTAGCATTTTTGGTAACCGAGGTGGACCTTCTAATTTGCGCCTACATAGTGCGTCTCAAATCTCAAATATCAATATAGGCGGGTTTACTAATTTATTATATACACCCGAGAGTATATACTCCTTCATCTAATTTATTTATTTTTTAAGTGTATTTATCATATATACTTTTCATTTAATATAATTTAGTTATGTGCGTTGGAAAAAGTATATATTCTTAGGTATATATAATACATATTAGATTCTTACATAGAATGATTCCACAATTTGACATCATAAGAAGCAAAGTGTTAGAGCATTCCCAACGCGGGAACGCGTGCGGCAAATGGGCCCCACGTGTCCCACACGTGGAAGAAAGTTGCTGGCAGTCTTGGGGAAACAGGGGGCACGCGTGGCAGCACACCTGCCCGTTCCTCCCCATTCCCACTTTTTTTGTCCTTATTTGATTTTTTATTATTTTTCTGGTTTTTTAATAAAAAAATATTATTTAGATAGTTTTAAAAAATATATGTTATAAAGTGGGTCCATACAAAATATTTTATTGCATAATTTAAATTGAAATTTCATTGGTTGGGAAAGTGATGGAATGCAAGTTCCGAAAATGTGGAACTTTTGATGATGTGGCAGATCTGAGTTGGAACTCAGATTGGGAGTGCTCTTAGTCACACATTACTATTCTCGGCAATTCATATGACTTTGCGTGTGCCGCACGCGCCCATAGATGCACAGGAGATCAACTTATGTCATTGTGCAGCACGGGCCTATGAGACAGATTCCAAGGTAGTGATTCTCAGCAATTATTTCATGCAGAAATGAATGTGCCATATGGTCAACAATCATTTTCAAAACATAATGTTTAGGATAATAGTTCATCCGAGGTGAAAACTATCTCATGAAAAACATTCGAAGGTAGTGATAAACTTTACCCCCCAACTTATTAAATGGTATTTTTTTTTTTCTGGAAAATGGAAGTCCATTAACAACAAATTATGTAGCATACATATTGATAATTTTCTAATAAGAATAAATCTAAAATATCATGACAATCTCGATCATTTCAACAAAGTTAATGGTAAATATCGAACAAATCTCAATCTACTTCCAACTGGCTCTGTATTTGCAGTATCATTTTGGCCACAAATGGTGTCTATCAATATCAATTTGTCTCTCTTGAACATCGATGAGCTACAGTACAACTAGTAACACAGGTTTCTATGTGATCACATATTTAATTTGAAAAAAACTTCATCTTGATCGAGCCATGTAAACTTTCACTGATGAATAAATAATCAAATCCAATGAAAGGAACTAATAAACTAGGAAATTAATCTCTAACTGAGTCAATAACTCCAATAAGGCCGACATAAGTAAGCAATAGACAAACTCACACAAAAGGCCATAAATAAAATCCTAGAAAGGCAAATTCCAATTCTCACAAGAACCCACCAAAAAAAAAAAAAAAACTATTAGAAAAAGAAGAGAAACTCTAACTCTTACAATGAGAGAAATTTTATTAAGAGGAAAACAATAATAACAAAAGATATTAAGATCGATAGAACAAATCAAAATAAAAGTTGCTTACTACTTGCTATAATTAACCCAATAGCAGTCTAACAAAGGCCCTGTTTGGCAAACAGCTTTTTGAATACCTTTTTAGCCAAAAAGAGTTTTTTTGACCAAAATTAGTTTTTTGACCAAAATTAACTTTTTGACCAAGTGAAAAAGCTAATTTAGGTGTTGGGTGAAAAAGCTTTTTAAAAGAGTTTTTTGGATCCAAAAAGCTAATTTGAAAAAGCTAATTTCATTAGCTTTTTGGAAGAACTTTTTGAAGAATTAACTTTTTATCTCACAACTTTATCAGAAATAGTTAATTTTACCAAACAGTTTTTCAACAAACAGTTAATTCAAACAGCTAATACAAATAATAACTCAAACAGCTAATAGCTAACAGCTAATACAAACAGCTAACGCTAACAGCTGTTTGCCAAACAGAGCCAAAATAAAAAAAGGGAGGAAGGAGTAGTACGACACTAGGATTTAAGAGGGTGGAGGAGGAGGCAGATGAGGTTACTATTATCAAATGTTTTTCCTTTGAGAGGCCTTGTGCGGTTAACTTACAGAGGCCATCATCTTTGTCCTTGTCGTTTCCGCGAAGCTTTCAGGAACAAGGGTAGTCTTGTGCATGTAAGTATGCCATTTCTAGTCGAACATGCCTAACTAGACTAAGAAGAACCGTGGAGGGTTGTCTAAGTAGCGGGTACCTTGTAGGGCCTCACTCACCAACTCAAGTCTTGTATGAATATGCAGGAAGGGGTGCTCCCAGGTGTGTGCGGGCGCGAGAATAGATTCCTCGTCTAGTTGGTTTGGAATGTAGAGGGTAGTCTAAGTAGCGGCTACAAGGAAGAAATGGAAAGGAAACAGACCCGACCAAGGATGGATACAAACTCGTAAGCTACCACGGGTAGGGATAAGCAATCATCCACGTTTGATTGTGAAAAAAAAAAGGCCCCGCCACACCAGGTGGGGCTGGATTCCTCTAGCGTCACCGAGGAACTCTTAGCGAAGAGACCTTTTCATAACATTTTCATGACCCGCTCAGTGTAATTCCAAAGAACTGTTGGCGGCATATAGAGACATTTTCATGACCCACTTTAATCCAAGAAGGAAATGCGGGCAGGGTAGAGCTCTGCAGAGTGTTCGAGATAATTCCAAAGAAAGACAGCTGGTAGCACACGGAGACATTTCTGCAATCCCCTCTAAATCAAAAAGAAATGCGAGGAGGGTAGCGCTCAGTGAAGTGTTCGAGAATAGGGTAAGGTTTTGTCCATAAGCTTTCCGATAAATAAAGAGTTCTAAGCCTTTAACAAGTGTTGCGTGTAAGTTCCAACCAGGAAGATTGGGAAAGATCAGATCAATTTAAACTGTTCACGTTGCGGCAGAGTTGTGGAAGCGTAAAGACCGTAAGTCAAGGAGCGGCCACTGCAATTGCTATAATACTTCCTTGAACCACTTTAACTTAGATCAACACAAGAAGGTAATGTTTACTCCTCAATAGTCCATATGAATTTTGTGGACTCTTGATGTGCTTAGTCTGAACATACAAAGAGTTGGATAACCGTCATGAATCTTTAGGATTAGCTGCTATTTCTTTTTATGCATGTATCAAACCAATTAACACTTTGTGCGAACATATACGTTGTATGTACATGCTGAAGTGCTCAGCACACTAGGCGCCCTAGCATGCCTTGCATCTGCAACAATCTGGGATCGAGTCCTGGAAGGAGCAAGATTTGCTGGTTTGACATCTCTTGCAGGTGTGAAATGAAGCCTCGGTTTTGGTTAGCCCCTCTCTGAGACCTGTCACAGCCTCAATGGGTACTCTTGGATTGGGGACCCAGTATAAATCATTGTTTGGGGGGGGGGGGGGGGGGGAGGGAGAAAATGTACGTACATGACTGACTTAATATTTACCTTGGCAGATTTTCATTCCTATTTGTGTGTTTTCTTTTCTTAGGAAATGCCATATGACTCTGCGTTTTCTATAGGCATCAGAACCAATTTCTACGGGCTCCCTTACTTGGCTTGTTTTCCATGCTATTTGAGTTGTGTGGAGACTTATGCATCTACATTTGGTGTTCTACTATCATAGCCATGCTCTGAGTAGCCGCCTCTTTGTGAAGTGGGTTATCTGTACAATATGCTGTAATTGGGAGACTGACTACACCTATTTTGTCACCATAGGCCCATAGCCCACTCTGTCGATGCTGTTCCTTCTAGTTCTTATAAAAGGTGGCTTATCCCTGGCTATTATTGTTGTTTATGGTTCATTGTTGAGCGCTTGAGGGCTATGGTGGGTGGCTTTGCATGCTTGTTTATATTTCATGGTTCAATGTCTCTGGGCTTCCTGTTGCTTTAATGTGTATTTGCTTGTGCTTTATTTTCTTGCAGCTTGCCTTATGATTTACTGAAACAATGCTGTTTTTGTTGTTTGGAACACATGGTAACATGCATGGACCACATGGCACATGCTTGCATCATTCTCTCTTCTTGTCTCTGTCTCTTCTCGCCGTCTCTAGCTCTTCTTCCCAGAGTTTTATTTTTGCTCTCTGTGCACTCTTTTCGGGTATCTGGAATGTCTACGAGGACTTCTCTTTCTTTTCCTGATCCTGGTTGATATTTCTCATGCCTGGCTCAGAACAGAGATCAAGGATAAACTTAGGGAACGAATGCTCTTCATTTTTTGGTTTTGTGATTGGACACCTTGGCTCTCTTCTTTGCCTGCTCAAAATTGCTGGTTAAGGTTGCTTTGTTGGCGGATTCATCCAATAATCTTACTTTCTGGACTATTTTGCATGGTACCTGTTGGTATCCTCTTGTAGTCTTTTCTTCAGGCATACAGAGCTGATGTGATAGGTATCGGGAAATCGTCACAACTGAGGCTACGGGTTGTGCATTTTTCTTGTACATCCGTGGATGACCTCCAGCCAATGATGATTACTTGTACTTTGAGACCGTTGACACTTTTAATTACTGCACCACCATCCGTTTGGTTTGTACGGTCTCTACATTTTGGGTTGGCTCTTTTGTTGTTGTCATTTGATTTGGCTTTACAAAAACAACCATTTCCCTTCCACGTTGACAAAGAACTATCAGAGTCCTATGGCGACACCAACACTTATGTGGCATTTCCTACCGTGTCCATTTTGGGTGTAATGGGTGTATTGTTAATTAGTTGCTTTCCTTTGTATTCTTTCAGTCTACTAGAAAGGGTTACTAGCTGTGCACGTAATTATGTCACCTTGGCCTTACCGCACAAAATTTTGATCCTTGGCTCTTCTTGTAGCAGATGGTGTGATACGAGGGACTTGTAGCCCTACTTGGTTAGGCTTCCTCTTCTTGGGGCTTGAGTCTTTGATTGCTCGCTGCCATAGCTGTCTTTTCTCAGTTTTTGGACTTTGATTATCCAGCATGATTGTCTTTCTGCAAAATCGGTTAATGTATGCTCAGGTTTATTCCATTACCTGCATTGCAGTTGGGCATGCCTTGTTTTACGCAGTAGCCCAATTCTGAACAAATTGCATCAAAGAATCACCTACCTATTTCAAGTAACTATGTTTGTATGGCTAATATGCATGCATCTATCGATACTGCTGATCTTCCTAGATGGGAGACAACCAAATAGAGTGTATCTTTAACACTGAATGGCTAATGTTTTAAGTTTACCTTTTTGTACCATTGGATCAACAACGGTCAAAATTGGACTATTGTATTTCTCTGTAGGCGATGGTCGATGTCTGAACAATCTGGAATGATGTGTGATCAACGTTCCCCTTAGGGATTGTCTTATGAGATGATATCCTAGAATGTACAAGGTGCCGGTAAAAAGCACAAATTGTATGAGGGGTTAGGATGCTTGTGAAGATGCATAAGCCAGACTTACTGTTCCTTCTTGAGGTCTCTGAATCCAACACTAAAAGAATAATCTCTGCACTTGTCTTTGTTTGGTTTGACTATACCCTGTATGCGAACAATGCTGGAGGCATATGGGTCTTGTCGGTTCGGATTGACCCTTTAATAAACGGCAAAGAACCTCAGGCTATACCTGACTCTTTAATAAACGGCAAAGAACCTCAGGCTATACTGGCTTTACTTTTCAACAAATCTGTGCAACACCTTTCCTATATATGCACCTGCCTCACCTGCTTTACTGCGAAAAAGATTGCCTTCTGGGCTCATCTACTTGAACTTTGTCACATATGCACCTTGGTGCCTCCCTGGTGGTTTGGTTACTACCCAATGCCTCCACTTCACAAGGCTAATTTGCATTTTCATTTCGTTCATGTTGGGATTTGTCCCAAATTCCTTTGCCGGTTTTGGAAATAAATAAAGTTATTTCCTTTTGTGAGATTATTTCTTGGCATCCAAGATCATGTTGTGTGTTTGAGATCTTCTGTATTATGGAAATTATATTATTTCCATACTTTGGGTTGAAGATTTTTCCTTTTTTGGAAAGTTGATGGTTGGTGGCCAAGACATATGTTTGCGGCTAGGATTGAACCCTTGGTACCTGTGGGGCTTCCCTATAAATACTAGGTTGTTTAACCTTGTTTGATGCGGTGCAACTTGGGAGTGCCTGTGGGCAATTCCCTTTTCTATTCCACTTTTTGTTGGGAGTTAGTATTGAGAGATTTTCGTTGTAATTGATCTCTTTCTTGGGTGTTTGAGATCTGTGTCTCTCTTGTTGTTGATCTCTGTATTGGGAATGAGATCGTTCTGTACTAACTCATATGATAGTGGATTTTGTGTCGGTGTTGCCGCCCGTGGTTTTCTCCCGTTTTGGGTTTCCACGTAAATCTTGTGTGTCGCTGTTTTGTTCCTGTTATTCTGGTTTGAATTTCTGAATATCTGTTTCATCCTATCGCTTCCGCTATCATTATCGCTCTAATTTCCTAACAGTTCATTATCAACCTCAATGGTCCAACTGTAAACCTGTCAAATGCATTGTTCAGCGCAATTGGCAAAGCATGCATCATGCCTCCCCCCACCCCAAAAAAAAAAAAATGTTTTTGCTGTTGAGAACATTGGAAGCTATTAAGCATTACACACCTGCAACAAAGCTCCCTTGAGTTGGAAATTAGAGTTGGGAAAATTTGACCGAACACGATAACTCGGCCTGAAGTTATTGAAAGAAAAACACGAACCCGTCACGAACCAAACCGACTTTGACCCGAAGTCGACGCAATTTGACCGTTTAGCTGAAAACATTTTTTTTAAGATTGACACAAGACCTGTTTATTAAATGGGTCAATCCGAACCGACCCGTTGTTTAACTCTATTGAAAATAGCCATTTAAATTACTCAGTCACCCATGCCTTAACAATTGACATATATATGCGGAGTTAATTAAACGAGAGAAATTAATACTTTTCCACCAAAAAAAGCGTCTGTTGATGGTATTCGAAATTCTAAGTTACTTCCATCAATAGCAGCTGCATGGAAACACCTTAGAACAATTGATTGCATTACACCTCTTTTCGCCCCCCCCCCCCCCCCCAAAAAAAAAAAAAGAAGTGGTTGACCCATCATCACGTGCTGCTGACAATTGCCTTGCAGCAAAGCGGATGTCTGCCATGGTCCAGCGAACGAGCCTCCGCGTAAGATTTTTCCTTTTTTTGCTCCCTAACCCCACCCGAAGTGGAGTCCTTCATGTGGCGAGCTCTTCTTGGCAAACTAAACACAAGGGATTTGCTCCTCAGGAAAGGAGTAATCCCCCGCAAGAAAATAGGTGCAATTTTTGCTCCAATGACCCTGAAGATCTACACCATCTGCTCGTAGCTTGCTCCATTTCTTGGCTTATATTGGTCTCGGGCAGAACATCTCCAGGCCAGAGAGTTTTAGACATTTCTATGAAATGTGGGTGTTTAGAAGATTTAAAAATCAGCTTAGGGGAAAGTTGTGGATCACAACTTTCCATGCAATAGTCTGGAGTCTCTGGATGAAGAGAAATAGAATGGTTTTTGATCACCAAGACTTCGATAGTGCTCCTTTGATTCACATTATCAGTTGGAAAGTGGCCTTATGGACTAAAGCCTAAAAGGAAGATTTGCCTTACACTCCGGAGGAGTTGGCCTAGAACTTTAGCTCTATTCCTATTCTATTTGCTCATTGGTTTCATGGCCCCCGTGGAGGGTTGTGCAGAGTTGTGGGTAATGTGCTTTGTGCAGAGTTGTGGGTATGGTGCTTTGTTTTGTGTTTGTGCGTGTGTTGGTTATACTGTACTTGCCTATGGCCCTGATTATCGGAAAGGGGGGGGGGAAGTTGTGTATTGTGATGTGGATACATGACAAATATTTATGAGGAAATAAACTTCCGCTTTTCAAAGGAGAGATTAAGCGTTCAAGCTCTACCATTTGCAAGAATTGCTTAATTTCCTCCACCTTGCAAGTGAAAAACTTGCCTGTCATTTTAATTATAAAAATGACTAATATTTTATCTGATAATCCAAGGTGGTTATCCGTGCATTACAGAGGTGATGGATTGAAATCCAAAAAACTCAATCGTATGATGGCATTAAGGGATCAACCTTCACCACATGCAATTCAAAGAAGGCTTCAAGTTATGGATCATCAATGTAGATGCCTTCATGGATCAAAGGTTGGCAATTCAGGAACAATTTATGACTTATACCCTTAGATTCAAGCCAATCCTCCCCCTTCTTTGTTCACTCAATGTCTTATTAAGAGATGATCAGATAACATCAATTATCAACCATCAGTGCAGTTCCTACTGACCCCAACAGAAAATCAAACATATCAAAAGTGGGCAATCGACCCTTACTCCAAAGAAACAAATTCAAGTGGAAATGTGATTTGGAACTTGTGAAAAAAATCACCCCATTATCACTTCAGCCTATTCTAGAGAGTTATGAGCAGGTAGGAAACGTAAAAAGGATGACCTTGAATAAGAAAAAAACATGATGAGTGCTGAATTATTGCCAACATTGATCTTCCAACAGCAAACCATACCCAAGATCAAGAATGACACTCAAAAAGAAAACTCCCATAACTATTGAACATAACGAAAAGAAATGGCCAAAACTCAAAATCTGATTCATTTGCTTTAGTATAAAGGTACAAGAACTATGGGCAAACAAGTTAATACGAAAAATTCCAGAACACTAGCACCAAGGTCATGTCCGGCATAAGGGGGGAAAAAACAGCCTAGAGAAACTGAACTGGGAGTTCTGTCTGTTTGCTGATCAAGGGGGAAATAACATTTTCACTTAAGAGGAATGAACCTAGAAGAGTGTGTGGCACCAATACCAGGCCTACCATGCTTCACAGGCTTGTACGAGATAGAAAACTCAGCCAAGTAGTGACCGATCATTTCTGGCTTGATTTCAACCTGGTTGAAGGTCTTCCCATTGTACACACCAATGATGCTACCAATCATCTCGGGAACTATGATCATGTTGCGAAGGTGTGTCCTCACTGGTTCAGGTTTCTCACCAGGTGGGGCCTCAAGTTTCTGTTTCGAAGGATCGGAACCCAATATCAAAATAAAACCAAAGGATCTTTAACAAGATGAATGCCGGATATGCGCATGAACTCAGCAAATATTGATAATGATAAAGCCATTCCAATCATCAGGACACAAATAGCACAGAACTGATAACATAGTGTTAAAGTTAAACCAAACTCAGATGCGAGCGCATCAACCGCATTATCAGAAAGGCAGACAGAAAAGGGCTCCAAATTCTAACGGGAAAAAAATCCCAATTTCAGGATAATGAGTTATCAATTCCCACAACTACAAATATTGGTTACAAAAAAGAGAAGGAAAGACAAAAGCTACAAGCTATGAGCTACAAGATCTCACGAACATTTAGGCAAAACGCCACAAGAAAAGGAAACTTGTTATTAATCCACCCAACAATCCAGTCAACAAGAACAAAGGACCGACTTAATGGACAGTAAACACACCACATGGTCGATCAATCATTTCACAATTAGCCAACTAATAATGAAATGGGAACAAATATTTTGAGTTACATTGTTCAATTAAGCAAACTAGAAGTTTAGAAAATCAACTATGAACAAGACCAACTACTAAAACACTAGGCGAATGCAACGACAAGCTTCCTCCGTTTTCTACTAAGCCTTTCATCAATCCACATTATCTTCAGCACACACACTCCTTGAGTCCTTGGTGTATTCTCATCGAGATATATGGAATGAACATATATTTTTTTTAACAATATCGTAACTATCCCACATCAATTATCCAGCAATGAAAACTCTAGTAAGCCATATATCTCTGGAAAAACCATCATAAACTTTGAAAACTATAGCTATTAATGATCTAATTTGGTCAAATTTCCAACGCATGAAACTAGAACGCAGCTGATATGCAAAACCATCCAATCCATGAACGAAACTAACCAGAAAACCCACATAGAAAATCAAATCAAAATGAAAAATCATAAAATGAACAAAGCATACCGCTTTGCGGAGCTTCTTGATCAAAGCCATGGGCTTGCGCTTCAAACCCCTGCTGAACCTGCAAAATTAAGAAAATTTGAAACGAACCCATAAAAGATCCCACCAAAAACAAACAAAATTAAGAGTGCCCATGCCAATATTAAGACAAAAATGCATATTTTGAAAGATGAATACCTTCTTCGAACACGAGCAGGGAAGAGCTTAACAAGCTCATCAGTAGAAATGTCGAGCAAAGCATCAAGGTCGATCCCTCTGTAGCTGAACTTCCTGAATGTTCTCTTCTTTGGCTGCGCCGCCGCCGCAACATCTTCAACGTCTGCCATTGTCGAGCTCGTGAAGGTGAAGATGAAGGTAAAGCCTCTGCTTGTGAGCAATTAGGGTTTTGTTGTTTTGAAGCGGTGAGATGATTTATGAATTAAGGGCTTGCGTTGAATTCCAAAATAGTACCTTCTTATATAGGGCTGTACAGATTTGTACATAATTAAATATATAGATATGTACCATAAAATTATTGAGTCGACAACCCTGAAAAAAGGTTTTATGATTTTATATTTTTGTTTAATGAGACTTTTAATGCTTGGATAAATTGATTAAAATACCGCTCTAAATATTTAATATATAGTATTGGTTTAAATTTATTTTTTAATATTATAAATCAATTAAATAGGCTCTTTAGGAAACAAAAATCAGCAAGATCAAACTTATCATCAACTTAGGATATATTAACGTGTTTGTAGAAATTGCTGCAAGGAATAACCAAAAAATGCAAACTATTCGTTTGTGTTTGTCATAGATTTATGCTACTGTAAAATTTCAAGTGTTAATAATTCAACATAACCACAATAAGTGCTTTAGGAACAACTCTTAGTTGTTATGATTGGTTCAGTCCATTCATGATGGTACATTTTAGTTGATATTATATGTACAAGTTTATATATCTCTCATATCTTCAAGAAGACTGATCAAGCTACAGGTTCAACTCATTTTTCGCAACTACGCGTCTATGCTCTTCGTCCTTCCATAATTCTACAATTCATCAGTACACTCTAAGTCTATTTTGATTCTCAAGAAGGATAATTTAAATAGAACCATTGTCACACAATTGCTTACATTGATTTTCTTACATTCCAAAGAAAAAAAAAAATTAATTTCAAAATTCCACATAAGATAGTGCCCCCGTGATTTGTGAATTAGGCTTGCAGTTATAACACAGAATGGAATCAGTGTGCAAAGTATCCTTCTTTTTTTCTTTTTTTTTTTTTAAGTCTTGGTCATTTGATATGCATAAAAGCAGTGCCCTTTTTGATAGGACCTCTCATATCACCACGTCCAACTATTTTTTAAAGAAAAATTGGAAAAACATCTCTCTCGATTTTTATCAGTGGAACTTCGCAGGGACACACTCTCAAGCCAATCTAGGCTTCTAAATCTAAAATAAATGATGAACCAGCCAAGTTTAGCGAGAACTGTTTGGCATAGATAGCTTGGCGCACCAGTCTGCCCTTCAAAGGGAAAACAAATATTGAATCGCTGATAATCTGAACTCATTCGAATGACAATAGCATGAAGGGACACAGAACAATGGGCAGTCAAACTGACACCAAAAAGCCCACTGCACTGAACTCATACAAAATTTAAGATCAACAAACAAAGAACGAAAAACCTAGGAAGACTGGGAGTTCTATTTGTCTGCTGATGAAAGAGAAGAGATACTTCTCATTTCAGAGGAATGAACCTTGAGGAATGGGTAGCACCAATGCCGGGTCTACCGTGCTTCACAGGCTTGTAGGAGATAGAGAACTCGGCCAAGTAGTGACCGATCATTTCTGGTTTGATTTCAACTTGGTTGAATGTCTTCCCATTGTAGACACCAATTATGCTGCCAATCATCTCAGGAACTATGATCATGTTGCGCAGGTGAGTCCTCACTGGTTCGGGTTTCTCACCTGGTGGGGCTTCCCGTTTCTGTTTCAAACGATCATAACACAAGATCAAAAACAAAAACAATAAGTGTCTTCCTTATATGTTTAACATAGATTAGGCCATAAAAACACATCAACTCAATAACTGATAATGCAGAAACTCATTCCCTCTATCAAAACCACACAAGAGCACATATACACAGCATTGAAGATGAAATACGCAAACTCAACAAGAGAAAACATTAGGCAAAATGCACTTTGATCTCTACATGAGAATGAATTATCAAGTCCCAAATTAAGATTAGATTGCCATACCTTGCTCACAAAAACCCCCCCCCCAAAAAAAAGAGCAGTACCAATAAAAAATACAAGCTAAGGTACTGGCAAGGCACATAAACACAGCAGGCATACAGTAGAAGAAAAGCGTACAAGGTTACAGCAGGATTTCACAACCAATTAACCAAAAGTCCAGTTCAACGAAACAAGGAACTCATCAGAATACATTAAGCACCAACAAACGAAGGACTGATTAATCAAATACCCACATAATCAACAAAACATTGAAATAGAGATCAATAGGTACTTCGGTCCCAACTTTATCAATCACGTTTCAAACTTGTCGAACTTGAATTTCAATTAAGTGAACCAGAAGTTCAGTCAGAAACAGCCGCTAGCAGGCTAGGCATCTGCCCCGAGGATTTTCCTTCCTTTCTAATTCTTTCATGAATTCCACTCTATTTTCATATCACAAACTCCTTGAAGGCTTCTCGTTACAATATGCTCAAGTAAACATATTAATTTACAATATCAAAACAATCCCACATCATTTTTCCACGCATACAATGAAAGCAAACCAATCAGATCAAACCCTAAGAAAAACAATGGTTTCTACTACTAACATCTCCCAATTCAGTTTCCCACCTCTGAAGCTTAGAACACGACCAATAAGATCTATGAAAACCATCACTAAAAACCCTAAGACAATAGTTTTCACTCCTTGCATTATCAAATTCGGTCCTAACCAAAAGACCGTGAAACTGTTGGAAATGAAACCAGCGTGACAGCAACAAAACACGACAACAGTACCCAAATGAACAAAAGGAAGAACGAGTAAAACTATAATGCAACTAATGGCAAAAATCATCCAATCCACAACGAAAACAATCACAAAAACCCATCTAGAAAATCAAATTAAAACCCAAAATAATAGAATCAACAAATCATACCGCTTTCCTGAGCTTCTTGATCAAGGCCATGGGCTTGCGCTTCAAACCCCTGCTGAACCTGCCATTTACAAAACAAAAAGACGCAAATTAAAGCCGATATACAACTGGGTTTAACAAAAATGAAAGGAAATTAAAGAAAAATCGTAGAATTTCAAAGATAAAAATACCTTCTACGAACACGAGCAGGGAAGAGCTTGACGAGCTCATCGGTGGAAATGTCGAGCAAGGCATCAAGATCGATCCCTCTGTAACTGAACTTCCTGAACGTTCTCTTCTTTGGCTGCCCCGCCGCCGCCGCCGCAACATCTTCGACGTTCGCCATTGTCGAGCTTCTGCAGTTGTGCGCGTTTCCTCTGCTCGACGACACTGACAGCAATTTAGGGTTTTGGGCCTTTTATACAAAGTAATGTAGGATGATATATAGCTAGCATTTTGAAATTCCAGATTAACCCTTCACATAGTTACAAATTTTTTTTAAGAAATTTAGGGCCTGTTTTTTTTTTCGTTGATAAATTAGAATTGATAAAAAAAAAAGTTGATTGAGATAGGTTGAAGTTGATTAAAGTTGATATTTTTTTAACTCTTCACATAGTTACAATTTTTTTAAGATTTTGGGCCTATTCTTTTCGTTGGTAAATTAGGGTTGGTTGAGATATGTTGAAATTAGTTAAAATTGGTGTTTTTTTTTTATTAAAGCGGGTGGAAGTAGGCTGGAGTGAATTAAAATTGGTTGAATTGGGTTGAAGTTGACATATTTTTTAATGATAAGTTGAAAATGGTTAAAATAGTGAGAATAAAATTTTGAACGAGGTAGGTTGAAGTTGGTTGAGATGGATTAAAGTAGGTTGAAATTGGTTGAGGTAGATTGAAGTTGGTAAATTAGAAAATATCAATGAAAAAAAAACATGCCCTTAGTGTGTAATCCACCATATTATGGTGAATGAATGGTTGCCTAGTTTAGTAGGAGCTATATTTCAGGGTTTTAAGGTCATGTTCTACAAAATTACCTGTTTAAATAGTAGTCAGTTATTTAGATAGTAGATAGGTATTTTAACTTAGTTGTTAGTAGATAGTTGTTTAGATAAATAATTGAAAAAAAGTGTGTTTGGTAAATTTGACTATTGAGTTAACCTATTTATATAAATTGACATATAAGGATATTAATAATTTTCAGAAGATAAAATTTTCAAATGACTTTTTTTGACGAAAAATTATGGAATGCTACTTTAAAAATCAAAAGCTACTATTAATAGTTTGTTTAAAACGCCGTTTGAAACGTTAAATGCTACTTAAAATGATGATTCGAATATTAGGTTATCAAATGCTAAAGATTGACTTATTAGAACCTTAATTTGCGTCAAAATGTTAAACGGTACTCCAAGTGTTATCATTAAACACATCCTAAGGTTTAAGATTAGTTTATCAATTCAAAAAAGGTCAGGTTAGCCAATTAAAATTGCCCATAGATTTTTTATTACACAAAATGTCGGTGCAAAGAAGTTTTCCTGATATAAGCTGATGAAAGATGTGCTTTTCATTTGAAAATCTTGAATATTTTTTTACAATTTATTTGGATTGATGGGAGAGAAGGAGAGATAAGAGGAATAAAAGCTAATGAACACTCCCTTATTTGGGAATATTAAATGAGGGAGAAGGAAGGGGAACTGAGGCGAATATTTCACCCTCATTCCCCTCCCCCATTCCCTTCATTCTTATTGACTCCAAAAATAAGGAGAAAATGAGCGAATGAAAGATTTTTAATAGTTCTCCCTCCTTCCCCTCCATCCTCTCTTACAACATATCTAAACAAGGTTAGTACAAATCACCTTCCTTTCCTTCCCTTCCCCTCCATTACCTTCCCCTCCCTTCCTGCTCTCTATCTCAATTCAAACAATGTGTTAAACTTCAAGAAAATAAGGATGTATAGGCGTAGATGTGGCAATTGTTACGTTAAAGTGGGGTAAACCATTCAACTGCTTGCTTTCGTCCTTCATCAAATTCACCCATCATCCACAAAAATTGAATATTCAATCCATCCAGGGTGACTCAAGTTCTGGTGTCGGATGATTGCAACTCACATGCAACATGTTAAAAGAAATTTACTAGGAAAACAATAAGCTTTGCCTTTTGGAAATAGAAAAAAGATGTTCTAAGTATGAGAAATGAATCATATCACATTCATTAAATTAACTTTAATGGTGATTATAAAATTAGGTATACAATCATTCAAGAAATAGATAAAATACAAAAGATAAAAATAAAAGGCAAACTAAATCCAAATGGGATGATCAATAAGTGGATGAGTAAGTCCATTATGGATCAAGTGAGGGATCCAATGGAGTACCACCCAAATCTAATCCGATTCAGCAAATCATCCATCCATGATCACAAGTTTCTTTAGATTAGGTGAAATGGATATCATTAGATGCTACTATGCTAGTGAAATTGCGCTGTCTTTAAAAAAAAAAAAAAACTAAAAGATTGCACCCTATCTAATAAATAAATAAATAAAGAGTATTAAGGTATGTTGGTATTTGTTTTGCGTTGGTATAGGAGCCCATGATATTTTTCAATAAATGGTTTGATAAGGGTTTAAAACTTCAAAATGAGCTGAATCCATGACCCTAAAAATCAATTAAAAAAATGCATTTAAGAAAATATTATAATAATCTAGATTAAAAATAAAAATTCAAGATAGTCCAAAAGCATTGATGAATCAAACCAGCCCTCATGAGATCCTAGTGTACTTTTTGTAAATACTAAAATGTTCAATGTATCAACTAATAAACCCAATGAGCTTCTATGTGGTAAATGCCATCTAATCGATAATTAATCCTTCTAGCAACATGTACACATTGATAATAGTCCTTTTTTTTTCTAGAATTATTAGAAACAACTAACGCACTTTTTCGAAGATCTAAGCTACTTAAAAAGTACAAAAACCCTATAAAAACCCTTCGAACTATACATTTTTTCTAAGCAAATGAAATGGGTATACTTGAGGAAGATTTACTTAAGGTTCTACCTTTATATTATAGTATAAAATAAAATTAAAAACTAGCACCAAAGTTATTATCATGCTAGATAAACTTTGTTACTGAAGCTCTCCTCCTCTCATTAGTTGAAAACACAGATATTCTTACAAAGATATCTATTTGTAGATGTCATATGTCACGTTTTCCACAAAATTTTAGGCCACAAATGCATGCAAAATGAAACAACTCATGCACCAATGTCTATACCTTCAAAATCATAAATTTCAAACCATGTTTAAACTTCCTTCACAAAGGTTTAGTTATTTCCCCTTTTGTTCCATTACAAGAATCTATAGCTAGTTTGGGGTCTTATTTTGAGGGGGGTACATTAACTATACCTTTTCGATCAATTCCAATGAAATTGAGTTGTTTTTTTAAAACTTCTGACAGTACTCATCTATTCTCTCTGATGAACGTTTTTTTTTTAAAAAATATAGAATATTCCCATAGCGGTCCATTTTTAAGAAATGGACAAAGAAGATAATTGACAAAGTTTAACAAAGAATAAGCAAATAATAAAATGATAAATCAAAGAGTTGAGTAAGATAAAGTGACCTTAAAACATGTTTCATTTTATCTAGGAGTTATTAACTATATAACTATTCAACAAAAGAGAAAAAGGATACTTGATCAATTCAGTTTGTCCTCTTCAAGCAAGATTTTTAAAACATTTTCTATTAGTACTGTTTTCATAGAGTTTTTTTTTTTTTTTTTAAAAATTCGGCGCTAGGAATCATATACCTTTATTTTATCTACATTCCGTTGAAACAAGATCCAAGACATTCCATCCAAGGGTTATTTGACTGTGCAGATATTCCACAAAAAGAAAAGTGGTACTTAACACACCCGGTTATTCTTCTATATGCATCGTTTTTAGCTATTGGCATAGGTTCTGTTTGGCAATTAGCTGTTAGCTGATTGTATTAGTTGTTACCTGTTAGCTTATTGCATTATCTGTTTGATTTAGCTGATTGTATTAGCTGTTTGTGGTATAAGTGTTTGGTGAAATTAGCTATTTCTAACCAAACTATTTAATAAATTTCACTTATGCCCATGACTCAATTTCATTATTTTCTAACAAAACAACTTTTTATTGGATATTTATTTTTCTTTTGGATATGAATTGTGAATAAAGAATTATGTGATATATAACATTACAGTTATACCTTTTCTAATTTTAGGATTTATTATCAAAATATTATTAAATGGTAAATGTTTTGTTTTTTCAATAGCAATTGAAATTTTTGTGACATTAAAAATATTTATATATAATGTAAGTCTAATTAATATAAATTATTTGTTAAATTAAGAAAGCGCTAATATTAAAATCATTAACTTAGACATCACCATCCACAACTCTTGTTCGAAAAGAGAAAAAATTAATTGAAAATTTTAAAACATAAGCATTCAACATTTGGGAACAACATTTGCGAATACATGTGATGTAAATTTGCCCAAATTATAGGGGTTAATATGGTCATTTTAATAGTAAATATTAATAATTTCTTTGAAAAAGCTATCCCAAATAGCTTTCTGCAAAAGAGTTTTTTGGGTGTAAAAAGTTCATCTAAAAACCTAATCAACCGAACAACCCAAAGAGTTTTTTGATTAGAGTTAAACAACTAATGCCACAAAAAGCTCTTTTTGCATCCAAAAAGTTCTTTACCAAACATGGTCATAGTGTTCTTTTTCTTTGGCGTTATAAAATAGAGTAATCTTATTTTATGTATAATACTTTGAAACAAGATTCAAATTGGGTGCATTTCTAATGCCCAAACCCATCAAAATATAAGACAAAATGAAGTTATATATGAAAGATAGAAAACAAACCTTGAATAGGAACATAAAGTTCACAACACCAAAGAGACTCTCGGCAAATTATTATGTACATTTGAGAGCACATGCTCCCATATATATTTTTATATACATATTTTTGAGGTATATTTGTCGTATGTTTTATATTTTAACATGTAATTGCTTATGTGTCATGTAGGAGTACATACACTCAAGTGTATGATATGGGCTTTGAAGACTCTCAAATTATAACACAACATAAGCTAAGGAATTATCGACTATTATGGTGAGTTGTAAATTGTCACTGTGCTTTCCATAACTAGTAATGTTTGTCACAGCAAAGCAGGATAAACTATGATAATTGAAACAATGCATATATTAGCAAAGCAACAATGGATAGTCCACCAATAATGCAAAGTCGGGCCAACAATCATGTAGATGCATATTAAGATTGTAGTGGAAACTTTGCAAAATAAATGATTCTAAATATGTACACAACTGATTATGAATCAGAAAAAAAAGGCACTGTTATATATATATATATATATATATATATATATATATATATATATATATATGTATATATATGTGTGTGTCTATATATATATATATATATATATATATATATATATATATATATATATGCACACTTTCTTAAGTTTGATAACATAATGAGATAAACAAAGGAAACCTTTCCCATCAACTCTTGCATTTTGCCGCCTCCGTTTTTGGTAGAATTTTGAACGAAATAAAAGTGAGTAAAAAATTTCATGTTTATCTCATACCGCATGCGAAACCTATGATGCAATCTCGGAGTACCTAACTTCTACACATGTTTTGCAATTAAAAGGGATTCGCTAATTTATGAAATAGCAATTACATCCTCAACTAAAAAATCATCTAACCAAGTTTTTTTTTCCCCCCGCGGGGGGGGGGGGGGGGTGTAAGTCGCATACACAAGCATCATCACAAGAGAGTGCACTTTCATTGCCTAATTTTCTAACCTTCAGCCCACCTTCATTAAACTAGAGCTCTCCATTTGGCGTAGAATATCTTCAACAATGTAGAAAATCTGATCAAAATGTGGGTCAGTGCGGATTAGGGTAGATCATGAGGGTCAACTAAGGGCATGTTCTTTTTGTGGGTCGATTTCAAAATACCAACCTCAATCCACTTTAACCTGCTTCAACTCACTTCAACCGACTTTAACAAACTTCAAACCACTTCCACTATTTTAACCAAGTTCAATTTAGCACTTCAACCGACTTCAACTTACCTCAATCTACTTCAACCACTTCACCTTTTTATCCACCCCAATTTACCCACGAAAATAATAGGCCCTAAGTATGAATTTCTCGACCTTAACCCTATTCAACCATCAGGTGGGTGGCCCATCACCCTTCATCTGTCCATGTGGTGTAATCGGATCAATCTTGAGCTTTCATACAATTCTGTACAGAAGATTACATTCATACGAAGTTTTGTTTTTCTTGTGAAGTTCAACACCAAACTCCCTTACAAACACAAAGACCCAACCGACGAGACAAAGTTCATGCAGCAAGTATACTGGTAAATACAACAATTCTAGCACTTGATTTAGTAACTACAACACTTGAGTTACTAATACAATGATCCATATGACCAAGACGACAGTTCAAAATAACACATTGTACCAATTCACGCTTCATTCACTAACAAACAAAGAAGCTTTTCGAGTGAGAGTGCTAATCACGTCGCTAGATTGGATTAGAAGGTCATGATCTCTACTAGACCTAATAAAAACTGACCCGATCTGAAAATCTGATGCGAATCCATCCGATAATTTTGAATTTTCAACACGATTTTCTAGATCCGAACGCGAAATAAATCAAATATGAAAACCCTGCAAATTTTTGGGTCAAACCCGACACGAACCTGAACCCAAACCCGCCCATTCAACCCGAACGTTATATCTTATTTAAAATTTTTTTTTCCTTCTATTAATAATAGTTTTTCATTATAATGAATCGTTTAGAGAAATATTGTACAATTATCACATCCCTTTACAAGTTAGATGATGATACATATTCTTTTCCAAATTCAGTCCCCTAAAATAATGTTATATATAACTTATGAATGGAACAATTTTAGAAAATGAGTATGAAATAACTATCTAGTACTAAGAAAACCAATTTAGAATAAGACAAGTATTAAAAATATGTAAGTCATATTATTATATTCTTAGTGAAATGAAAATGTCTCATCGCATTCTAAATAATATACACTACTCTATAATAATCTGAAATTTGGATGTTATAATCAATAGATGGTTATAATATCTTGTACATCTAGACCAACTTGTGTTCGTGTCAGGATCGACCCACTAATAAAGCATACATGATTAGGTAATAATAGATTAATTAACAAAACATCAACTTACTACATGGGTTATTAACGAGTCGAACCGCTCCAATCCGTTAACATGCTTTAGATGGGCCAACGTATGAATGACCTGACCCTTTATTAATATTTTAATATACAGGCCAACTCAACCAAATGTGACTCATTGTCAACTCGTACATTACGTTCATATATCATATTAAAAAGTTTGAATATTTTTTATATTCTTTGAATAAGCTACAATTACAATGCTTGTTTATTAAATAACGACAAGTTTAAGTAATAAATATGTTGAGATTTTGATTTTGACAAAAATAAAAATAATTTACTAAGAAGGCGCTCTAAACTGATTGAGTTGACCTGAAACTTGTAAAATTGAAATACTCCACCCCATATTTTAATCGAATCCGAAATACACCTGAATCGTATTTATCCGAACCCAAATACACCTGATCTATATTTAACCTACCCATCCGAATTGACAAGTCTAATATCCACCTAATATGCTCTCACTAAGGACATTTTTTTTCAACATGTCATAGGTATTTATCATTAATATCTAATAACTTTAGTACAATTTAACACTGCTAAGTACTTATTAAAATTTTCTCATTCTATTTTTTTAACAATTAAACATATTTATTTATATTTTATTAACTTATAACAGTAAACACTAATAAACACCTTTTATAAGTGTAATAAAACATACTTCCAAAATCAGGGCTCCAAATTTTAGGATAGGCTAAGCAAAAGGAAAAGGATGCTGTCATTACTGTCCGTTTATACAGATCAGGTACTCCGAACGCCTTTACAAAAACGAGGAGGTTGAGGGTGAACACGTAAGCGAATTTGGTCCGTGTGTGGTATGTAAGATTCAAATAAGAACATCGTCGTGTCTCTCTCTCCCTTTCTCCTTTTCTCTCTAGAGGGATACTCGCGGTAGACCAGAGAGAGAAGCAGTGAGAAGACCAAGAGAGTGAAGAGAGAGATTGGCTCCGGAAGCCATGGCCGGCGATGAAGCTTCGCCGTCGATCGGAGACTTCTCCGACGGCATAGACGATGTTGAAGAGTTCGTTTGTGTGAGTCTCATTACTTGCAATTTCATGAGCTCCTTAGTTCAATTTGATGCGAAATATGATAGTTTATTCAGAATTCTCTTGATATTGTGGTTTGAATTTGATGTTGTTTGTTTATGAGTGAGAATTTTGGTCGAATGCTATCGCAATGCAGGCGAATGAGGGGGAGGATTCCATGCCATACGAAAGATTTCGACAGGTTTTTGAGTTTGTGCAGAACGGCAATCTGGCCTTTCGCCGGGGCCGGTTTGAAGAGGTATTCTTAGTCTATTGAAAAGTTATTGTTTTGCTTGAGGAAGTTGTCTTTTACTTATTTGTCTGCACTTGGTTGTTTCACTATTGCTGTATGTTGACGGTTTTTTGTTTCCCCCCTCAGTCAAATAGCTGTTAGCTGTTTTCACTTTTTTTTGTTTGTTTGTTTGTTACTTTGTTTATCGAGAAACTGTGCCGGTGATTTGGTTAGATAATGTATATTGTTGGTATTTAGATTGGGTCATTGAGTGTGATTTTCTTTAGAATGTTTGCAATAATCACTATGGGTTGACTCAGGAGGAAGAGGATCACAGCTCCTAACCCTTTGGCTGTGTGTTTTCTGTGTTTTCATTGATTGATTTTCTGCAGCCTCTTAACGTTGGCATATATACATGAGAATAAGCAAACCGTAAACCAAAAAATATAGCCCCAGCTTGGGAGGCAAGATACACAAAATATAGAATAAAATAAACACAAAATATCTGGTAGAAATATTTATTTCATAATACTCCCCCTCAAGTTGGAGCATGCAAATTGACCATGCCTAACTTGCTCATGAGATATTAAAAATGCCTGTTCAAACAAGGTTTTTAGTGAATATATATGGTGGTTGATGCTTGGAAGTCACATAAATGAGTGCACGTATGCCAGCCACGAGCTTTTTCTGAACGAAGTGACAATCAAGCTTAATATGCTTTGTTCGTTCATGGGAAACATGGTTAGTGACAATCTGTAATGTTGCTTGACTATCACAGAAGAGCTTCATGGTTGCTTATGAAAGGCACCTAAAGATGCTAGGAAACTTCGTAGCTAGACAAGTTCATTGGTTGCCATAGTCATGGCTCTGTATGCAGCTTCTGTATGCTTGCTTGCCTCTTGGTCTTCTAAGAGATAGAAGGTCCTCCAAGAGTGCTAAAGCATCTAGTCAACGATCTCCTAGAAAGAGGACACACTCCCCAATCTGAAACACAAAATCCATAAGGCTGAAAACCACGCTTGGCATGAAGAAGTATGCTTTCTCCTGCACTATCTTAAAATAACGCAAAAATTTGCCCACAGCCTCCATGTACTCTTCCTCAGGAGATTGCATAAATTGTGACAAAATATGTATTCCATAAGTCAACTCAGGTCGTGTGATGGTGAGATAAATAAGTCTTCTCATGAGTTTACGATATCTTGTAGCATCATTCAACTCTATTCCTGCAGTCAAAGCGAGCTTATGATTTTCTTCAATGGGAAACTCAGCAGGTTTGACCCCTAAAAGGCCACACTCTTCAGTTATGTCCAAAGCATACTTGCGTTGATAAAGAAACAATCCTTGTGGCTCCCGGGCTAAATTTCCTGGTAAAACTTTTGCATTGGGCCGAGGTAAATGAAACTTCAGTAGATGACTTGTTTCACCACTTTCATGCATAAGGTAAATCCAAGTTGCTCGACCAGTATCATCTACAATTGTTAGAAAATAGTGAGCACCACAAGAGGGATGCTTCCTTGCAAGCCCCCTGGATATGACATTGAATAAGACAAAAAACACACCTGGCTTTATTGTGACTCATATGAAATTGACCACGAGTTTGCTTTGCACAATCACATATTTCACACACTTCATTCTTGTCTTTGTCAAACACAACCCCTAAACTACTATGAAGAAGAGATAAAATTTAACTTGATGAATGTTCTAATCGCACGTGCTGCAAATTGGAAGAATTGATGGTGTTTACTTGATCTTTCTCCAATGACCCTTCTTTAAAATAGTGGATTCCTCCTCCTTGTTCACCCACACCAATCGAAGTCCTCAAAGTATGGTCCTATAACACATGAAAATCATCAAAAAGTGTCAGACACAATTCACCTCTTTACATAAATAGCAATCTTAGTTTAAAAAAGCCCGCCTGAGGCACGCTTAGGCACGCCTCGGCGTGAGGCTACCGGGTCAGTGCCTCGGAGGGGGTGAGGTGCGTCTCAAGAATGCGAAGCCATATCTTCCTCCTTTTTCTTCTTTTTCTTAGCCTTGCCTTTACCTTTTTTCTTCTTTTCCTCCCTTGAGAGCTAAAATGTGAGTTAAACTTGTACTGTAAGTACGTGCATTGGGGAACCACGATGATAAGATAACATATCTTAAGGTTATTTACGGTGTTCGTAGTCATATTGATTTCTAATCACATTTTAAATACATGTATCTAACTTTGTTTATGCAAAATATGCTTTGTGAAATATGAAATATTTTAAAAAACTTTTGCAGAGAAGTGCGCCTCGCGTCCATGATGATCACGCTCTTGCCTCGCGCCTTGCGCGTCACGCTTTGGGACCTTATGCGCCTCAATGCGCTGCGCGCTTTTTAAAACTAAGATAGTAATAGACACAAGATTGCATTTCAAGGATGGAACACATAAAACGTTGCTCAATTTCAGCTTTCCCCCTAGCATCGCGGTTCCTTGCTTGCTTGCCTGCCAAAGTATTTGAGCTCTTTGGTAACCCAATAGATATAGGCTGAATTCTCTGTGTGTATTGCATCATGGTTAGATGACCCGTCATGTGGCATGAGGCTCCACTATCAAACATCCAAGAGGTTTTACCTGATAGCTTCTCACAACCGGCCTTTGGTGCCTGAATGAGGCTTCGAAGCCTTTGTACCTGTTCACTCGTCAAACTGGGAATTGCGACTTGATTCGCTTCACTTTCTTGGCTCGTATTCACTGCACCATCAGGCTGTGCATGCACTACATTCAAGGTTTCGCAGTTTCGCGCATAGCCCCTCTGCCTCGGTTATTGACGCTTCTTCCTCCTCGGTTTGCCCGGCCTCAACGCCCAGGGCCTCGGCAAGGCTCGACTGCCTCAGCTCTGCGGGTACCATATGATCTCGTAGCAGTTGGCTTTTTCGTGCCTATAAGGCCATAACACCCAGTGCTAGCACGTCGGTTTTTCGTTTGCTGCTGCATGTTCCCTTGCTGCAAAAGCTACCACGTTCTTAGAACTATGATCTCTTCCTATCATAACCCTTTTGTGATTTTGTTCTTGTTGAATTATGTTGAACATTGTGTCAAGAGAAGGCAAAGGATCAAGTGCTAGTACTTGGCTACAAATTGTTGAGAAAGTTTCATCATTCAAGCCCATTAAAAATTGGTGGTTCTTTTCTTCATCTACCATCTTCATGATCTTGCTTCCAACTCCACATTCACACTTCCCACACGTACAATGCTGTATCTTCACATGATTCTCCAATTCACTCCATATTCCCACTAGTTTAGAGTAGAATTCCACAACTTCAAGTCCATCTTGCTTGCATGAGGCAAGGTCGGTTGATGTAATTTGGGAGCGTTTGCAATATCTTTTTCGCAAGTTTTCCCACATAATTTGAGCCGTCTCTGCAAACTCTACGCTAGTATGAAGTTTTGGATTGATAACATTTACAATCCATGAACATATCATGGAGTTGACCATTGCCCACGCATTTAACTCACTTAACTCTTCTCCCTCTTTCGGGTTTGGCATTGTTAGGGTTCTTTCTATGAACCCTAATTTGTTCTTTGCTTTCAAAGTCGTCCTTGTTGCCTTTTGGCATAGGTCATTTCCCGTTGAATATCATTCAGGTGATAGCTACATCGGGCCTTCTGAAGGATGTAGATACTAGGGTGATTGACTCTCAATCACAAATTTCTTACCTCCGCTTATGGCTCTAATACCATGAAAGAACTCAAGAGGAAGAGCGAAGAGGATCACGACTCCTAACCCTGTGGCCATGTGTTTACTGTGTGGGCATATATACACAAGAATAAGCAAACTCAGTGGCGAATCCAGGAATTAAATCAAGCGGGGTCGGGGTTTAAATACTCAAGTGATTTAAAATTTTAAATTTGACAATAATCATAAAAATGGGATTACGAAGGTAATACAATCAAGGCAATTGTCCTCAATGAGCCTTTATATCTTGAAAGCCTTACATGATACTATCGTTTGATATTGTTTCAAAAAGGTCATCTTTAAACAAGCAATAACAGTGGGCGTATGCCGGCTATCGCGATTGGTGGCGGGCGGCTGGGCATGGGTGTGGGTGTGGGGCGACTGGGCATGGATTTCTGTTTCTGTGGGGTGAAATTGAGAGTGAGGATGGGGAGTCGAGTTGTGGGCCTTTTAGCCTGTGTGGTCTGATTCCAGAACTTGGCCCCCCCCCCAAAAAAAAAGCACTTTCAAGTGCAAATGCTGGCAGGAATACCTGTGATTCGCAACCCCTGCCACAAGTTGATTTCATACGCCCATCCAACCAGCAGGCGAAGTTCTCTACAATGCATTTAAATAGGTAAAAATTATATATATATATAGTTTATTTTAATTTTTCACACAACTGGCAGATTTTTTTTTTTTAAAAAAAATTTAAGCCAAGTTGCTTGATCTCACGTGACCCCCCTATAGCTCTGGCCCTGAGCAAACCCTAAAACAAAAAAATATTGGCCTAGCTTGGGAGACAAGTTACACAAAATACAGAATAAAATAAACACAAAATATCTAATATAAATATTTATTTCCTAATAGTTTGTATCATCAGCTATGCTCAAATAAGGAATTTGTCTTGGAACAGTTCAGAAAATTGTTTGGGACTTTTGAACTTTGTTGGTGCTTTTTGTGTGCATTGCTGCTAAAATCATAATTACAATCTGGCAGTTGAGAGGAACTTTGGGGGTTGGACATTTTTCTTTTTTTCTTTTTTGGGGGCCCGGGGGGGGGGGGGTGGCTGCCAATGATAGCAGTGGCAATGGTGTTTCCACTTTATTGTGTTGGCTATCTTTTGTCTAAGTTATGTGACCTTTGTCCTTTTAGTGGCTTCATCATGCATTGTCTGTGTTGGCATCTCTTTGTTAACTGTCATATCATTTTTTATCATACGTAAACTAACACATGCACACAACCCAGGGAGAATCAAACTTTGGACTCTCTTCAGTCTCTTGTGGAAACCAAGCACCGTAACACTGGGCCACCCCCAAGGAGGCTTAAGAGTGTTATCATTTTAGTCATAGAATACGATTTTTAGAATTGTTTAGGTGGCCTTATTTGGCTGGTTTAGTATATAGCTGGCAAAGGGCGCCAAAGGGCACAAGACAACCGTTGATAATGGTTGTTTTGGAAATCTACATTTTCTGCTTAACATCTGATGATTAACAGTCACAAGTGGAAATGAGCTAAATTAAGTGCAAGCTTGTAAGGCTTGGAGTCTGCTTGCCAATCATTTTTACGCTCAGCTAAGCTCACTAGCTTTGTCAGCCCTGAAATTGTGCCTTCAGGCTAGTTTAACCTAAACGACGAGAACATATCTTCAGGTCAATGCTTCCCATTTTGTACATGTTCACAGCATTTCATCAAATTCAAATGTCAATAAGAATTGTGCAAAATGAATACTGATCTCCATATTTATTGAAACTAAACAATGACGTGATTGAATGTTGGTAGGAACGAGGGATTATAGATGGGAGAAAGTGGAAATGGTGTGGTGATGGCAATAGGATGAGCGAGTATGAAGGGCGACTTGTAGTTTGGATGAGTAATGCGCAGACGGAGATGTGGGAATTAAATGGGTTCCATGCTATATAGATTGCTGCAATTCTGTTTTTGAGATTGAATCATAGTTCTAGCACTCGATGATTATTCTTTTCCCTTCTCTCTCTCTCTCTCTCTCTCTCTCTCTCTCTCTCTCTCTCTAAAAACTAGGCTCGTTTAAGCCTTAAACTAAACCTTTGTACCCTTGAGTCTTGGCCCAGCTTGTTATACATTGAGCTGCAGTCTGAGTAGCCTTTTCTTGAGCGGAGTTTTTCTAGTTTCCAATCGACCTACGTTATAAGTAGTAAAATCTCACTAAGCTTTAATTTTGGGTAATTTTTTCAACCCTTTTAGTAGGAGTATTTGCACAAGGCTTGAGATTGTTTCCATGCCTTTTCCTTTCATTTTGTTGATTGGAATGAGTTTTGTGGAAGATTAGTGTCTTGTTACAGTTGTTTGGTACACACTATTTTCTTGGATGGGGCAATTTTTATCATCCTCACTCATGATAGACCCCAAACCAACATATCATGTTATGGTCGGAACATTACCATGATTCATGTGAAGAAATCTCTGGTTGTCTATTGTGGTTATTTACAGTCCAGCATGTGACTCTTTATGCTTTTCTTTGACATTGAGGCTTCGTTTGGTCCTTAGAAAATTTGGTGGAAAGAAAAATTGAAGGAAAAAATGTGAATGAAAAAAGTAGTGAGGAAGTGAGTTTTTTTCTCTTGTTTAGATTGAGGAAAAAAATACAAGAATTTGGATAAGAAATTTGAATGTCGATGACTTACTTGAATCGTGTTGATATCATCTAAGCAGTGCGAGTTGGAGGAGATCGGGAATTCTTTTGGGAACTTTTCTGAAACTTTCTTCACAATTTTATGAGGAAAATTTTATCATTTGTTTCTAACAATTTTTCACGTAATTTTTCTCCGTATTTTTTTCTCTGTGATTTTCTCTAAATCAAAACACACGAAAAAAAGTTACCTTCCAATTTTTTTTTCTTTCCACCAAGGAACTCTTTTGGGAATTTTTCCCAAACTTTTTTCACAATTTTATGAGAAAAATTTTATTACTTGTTTCTAACAATTTTTCCACCTAATTTTTCTCCGTATTTTTTTTTCTTTGTGATTTTCTCTAAACAACTCTATGGGTAGGAATACCGGTAGGGGTAAGGTTGCCTACAGTTGGATCTCCCCAGACCCGCGAAAGCGGGACCCACACTGGAGTTGTTGTTGTTGTGATTTTCTCTAAACAAAACACAAGGAAAAAGTTACCTTCCCAATTTTTTTTCCCACCAATTTTCCAACCTCCTCCAACTTGCACTGCCTAAATGATATTAACACGATTCAAGTTTCATCAACATTCAAATTTCTATTCAAATTCTTATATTTTTTCCTCAATCCAAACAAGAGGGAAAAAAACTCACTGTCTCCCTACTTTTTTTTCCTTCAACTTTTCTTTCCACCAAATTTTTAAGGACCAAATGGAGCCTATGTTTTTTTTTTTTTTGGGGGGGGGGGGGTGGGGGTGGGGGGAGTCTCCAAGGGTTTGAGCTCAACATTTCTGGGTTTGTTACCTTTCAAACAAATTATGTTAATTCATGCCAATGCTATTGTTGTTATGGGTATTGTTGCTCAGATTCTAATGGGAGCCTCTTAATCCTTCTGTAATTGTCTAATTGCTGAATGGTTTTCAGCAGGTCTTTTTTTGTAGATGGCATTTTAAGGTTTTGTTTCTTCTGTTTGTAGCTGATTGTTGCTTGCTTGTTCAGGCAATTAATTGCTACTCAAAAGCCAACATCATGAAACCGGGTAATCCAGTTATTCTGCGCAATAGATGTGCTGCATATATAAAGTAATTTTCCTTCGAAGCTTATTCATTTCGTTGAAATATGCTGTTGTTGTTCTTTGTTTGCCTGTGTTAAATACTAGTACTTGGGCATTCTATTAGTGTATGACTATCTTGTACAATTTTTCAGGTTCAGTCAATGTTTGAGGAAGAGGCCATCTTCTGCTTCTGAAAGTAATCCATTGTATGGGTTAGATCCTACAACTCATGCTGAGGTATGCTTCATCCTTTTCATCTATGACAATAATTAAGCAAGCCATCCTATAGAGTATATTGCAGCACATGAACTTTTAGATAGGGCTTAGACCTAGGCTATAGAATTTTCCAGGATGAATTCATGCCTCTGACAAACTGAAGGCTCCTTTTAGTTACCAGGATCTTGGTTTGCCCATAGAACAAATCTTGGAGGTGGTCATCCCTGCTATTTTTGTACCGCGCACACTAAGTCACGGAATTGGCCTCTTGTGAATGTATTACACTGATTGTGACCAGTTGACCTTCATGGCATGATCTTGTCAATTTTCTCAAGTCCTATGTCAAAGTTAAAATTTTAAGAAGTTCTATATGTGTTTCGGAAGATGATTCCTTTGGCTATTTGGTGGTGTACTTGAAAGTTGAAAGGAAAGGAATTGTCGGATATTTGAGGACAAAGTTTTGTCATAAAATTTAAGTTCTACGTTATGAGAATCTTTGTATCGTTGGAGTCATGTGCTTAATGGTGGAGGAAACTTGAGTTTTGGATTTTGTAGGATATTATGCATGAGAGTTTGAGGGCATGGTGATTTTTGCAATTGCCTCTTTTGTACATGGGTGGCACTCCCTTGGTGTCTATGTAATGCAATTTCTCTGTTTTGCTATCTTCATGGAGAAATCAGAAATGTACTCTTAAGAGTCTTAACTATTCACTTGTTATTTAGGGATAGAAACAAGAGATTCTATACATTCCAAAACCCGAAATATGAGGGGGGAAAAAAATGAGGGCAAAGTCATCGTATTTGATAATCACCAAAAAGGTGTTTTGTTGAATAAGATCCCCATCCTACACGAGGGAATCCTTGTGAAGCCAAGTCTCAGCAAGCCCTCCCCACCATGGAGTACCCTTGAATGAAGAGGGACATCCACTCTCCTCGATGTATCATATCTGTCTCTAACACATGCTGGATACCAATGCTTCCTGGACTCTCTCGCATACTGTTATACATTTTCTGAATGCACAAGATATTTGACATCTTGAGTGCCTACACACTAAAAGCATTTTTTGGTTGTTCACACCTAAACACAACGTTCCTACGACTACGATTGTTAATCACAATGACTACCAATAGGGCCTGATCTTTTCGTTAGTAAATATAGGTTGGTAAATGAGTGAAGTTATGATGTTGATAAGAGTTGGAAAGAGTTGGGTTTTTTTTTTTTTTTTTTGGGGGAATGATTGGTAAGAATTGGTTGAGGTTGGGAAAGATTGGAATAAGTTAGTAGAAGTTGGTAAGAGTTGAGAAATGTTGGTAAGAAATGTAAAAGAGTGGGGAGTTTTTTTTTTAATTTAGGTTTTGGCATAATATTTCTCATAATTTAAAAAATAAATAAAATTTGATAAATTTGTGGATTATGTTTGTTTTAATAATTTGATAAGTTTTGTAAACATTTACAACTTTTAATATATTTATGACATTTTTTAATGTAATGATTGGGGGACTTTTTATACGTGTAATTCTTATATATATACATATCTATATGTATGTATATATATGTGTGTGTGTGTGTGTGTGTGTGTGTGTGTGTATATATACGTACATATATGTATACATGTATATACATACATATATGTATACATGTATATACATATATACATATATGTATACATGTATATACATATATACATATATGTATGTATACATATATGTATATACATACATATATATATATATATATACATATATATATATATATATATATATATATATATATATGTATGTGTGTGGTGTGTGTGTGTGTGGGTGTGTGTGTGTGTATATATATATATATATATATATATATATATATATATATATATATATATATATATATGTTTCTTTATTGATTTTATATCTGATTTACTATGATGTAAAATACAAATATATGTTATAATTTTAGCATGATGTATGCTAAACAAAAGGGCACTGTGTAATTGAAATAAGGGTGAAATGGTAGATTCACATTTATAAACAATACAAAATCACAATTTCAACTATGACCTCCTTCAATACAAAAAAATAATTAAAGGTCATTTTTGTGGTTGAAAAAAATAATTACTTTTATCATGACAAATTACAAATTGTGAAAATTTTGAAGGAGATCGGCAAGAGTTAGTAAAGATTGATAACAATTGGTAGAAGTTGGTTAGAGTTGGTAAAGATTAGTAAGATTTGGTAAAATTTGGTATTTTTTTGCAGAAGTTGAGAAGAGTTAGTACAATTCGGTAAATATGGATTTACCAACGAAAAGAACAGGCCCTAAGTATGTACTTCTTCATCATTACGTGTCGATGTATTTGATGCTTTAGTGTTGTATTGTTGTATCTTGTGTTTTAGCGTATTGCATCTTAGCCATGAGCTATTCTTTTTACCTAAAGAGAAAGTAGTCTGGTAGTGTTTATGCGTCTCAGCATAGGATCACAAGTTGTTGGGCTTTAAGAATACTTCTTAACCATTTGTGCTAGAATAAGAATATCTTCCCTGAGATGTTGTGGTGCTCAAGTATCCATGGCGAGATCTGAGCGGCTGCCTTTTCCAATGCTTATTGCATTTTTGTGTTTTTTTTGGGTATCTACAAATATATTGCGCTATTTCTCAAGATGCCAAAACCCACCTTTGCTTCGTCTTCCTTTTCCAATTCACCAAGTATCTTTCACATTGCTTGGTAAACACAACAAACCTGCATAAGAGAGATCAAAAAATGCCATACTGGCGAAACCCATTCACATTTAAGTTGTAAGTGATCAGCTGATTTCTCTGAGAGATCTACTGGACGTAGAATGTCTTCTGCTATGATTGAGTTTTGTGACTTCATTGATTCCTACAATCTCATTGACCCTCTTTTATAAGGCGCCTGCAACACTTGGTCTAGCCATGAGGAGGTCCTTGTGTTATGTCGTATTGATCGGTTTTTGTTTATGATTGATTGGGTGGATCATTTCCATTTTCCCAGGGGTGCACAAAGTTATCCTTCCTAAGATTACTTCGGATCACTTCCCAATTCTTCTTTGGTTCGGGCAGCCGGGCAGGTTTCTTCTGCTAGACATCCTTTCAAATTCGAAACTATGTGGCTTGAAGTGGAAGGATTTCGTGATCTTGTGAAATCCTTTGGGGAAGAGCTCAATGTCTCTAGTTCTCCAAGTTTTATCTTGGCTAAGAAGCTTAATTTTCTCAAGCTCAGACTCAAAGAATGAAATAAGGAAGACCTTGGTCACCTTGACTCCAAGTGGCTTATTTAGTGGATAAGATTAGGTTTTTGGTTGAAAAGGAACGACAACTATCCCTTTCTTTAGTGGATAGAATTGAAAGATTGCAAGTGAGAGGGAGCTTTTTGTGGTGTGTAATTGGATCGACATCTCCTGGCAACACAGAGCTAAAAAACATTGGATGGAGGTCACAACACCAAATTTTTCATAGGGTGGCAAATATTAGGAGAAAGCTCAGTGCCATCGAAAGCATTGTAGTGGATGCTGTTCATTCTACGAAAAGCTTTATCATGAGAATATTCCATCAAGACCATTTCTAGAGGGAATTTCCTACTTATTAGATGCCATTGAGCTTGGAAAGATTTTTCTGAGGAAGAAGTCCTGAAGGCCATCAATGACCTAGGACAGGAGAGCTGGGCTGGATGGTTTTAACATTGCTTTTTTCCAGCATTGTTGGGGTGTTGTCAAGGGGGAAATTTTGGGTTTATCAGCTGACTTTCCCAGCAAGGTCTCTTCCAAAAACGCTTGAATGCTACATTCGTTAGCCCACTGCCTAAAGTGGCAGATGATATTAACAAATTCAGAACTATTAGCTTAGTGGGAAGTGTGTATAAAATTCTGGCTAAAGTACTTGCCTCAAGGTTGGGAAAAGTTGTCGGCAAAGTTGTTGGCCCTTCATGCTGAACATGCTTTCATTGCCGGTCGACAGATATTGGATGCTGCATTGTTTGCCAATGAGCGTATTGACTTTTGCCTCAAGTCTAATCTTTCTGGTGTTATCTGTAAGCTTGGCATCGAAAAGGCCTATGATCATGTGTCTTGGGACTTTCTTATGACTATTCTTGAGAGAATGGACTCTCTTAGCAAGTGGAGGACGTGGGTGTATTTTTGTATTTCTATTGTCTGTAACTCATTTTTAGTTAATGGTGAAGCCACGGGCTTTTTCTCTAGTACGAGAGGATTGTAGCAAGGTGACCCTTTCTCTCCTTTGTTACTTATCTTGGTTATGGAGACCTGGACTAGGTTGATAATTAAGCAAATGAAGTAGGTTTTTTACAAGGTATCCGTATTAATAGCTCTCATTTGGAGGATGTTTTGATTTTCCACTTGCTCTTTGCTGACGATGCATTGATTTTTTGTAAGCGTGATGAAAGTCATCTGAGTTATTTGAGGTGTATCCTTGTGCTTTTTGAAGTGATGTTGGGCTCAAAGTTAACTTATCTAAAAGTGTTCTCTTTCCCGTTGGTGAGGTGCCAGAGCTTACTCAGTTAGCGCATTTCTTCGGTTGTTGTGTTGTTTATCTTCCTTCTGCTTATCTTGAGCTTCCTGTATGCGGCACTTATAAGAGCAAAGTGCTTTGGGAACCAGTGGTGCAGAGTTTTCAGAAGAGATTGGCAAGGTGGAAATCTAAACTGTTGTCTAGAGGTGGGAGATTGACTTTATTGAAAAGCACTTTGTAGAGTTTGCCCATCTATTTCAAGTCCTTGTTTACCTTTCGTGCTAGCATTGCTTGTTGCTTAGAGAGAATCATGAGAGACTTTCTTTGGACCAATAATGACTCCAATAATGGAATTTCATTGGGGAAATTTTTTTTTTTGGGTGGGGGGGGTTGGCGTCCCAAGCAAGAGGGAGGGCTAGGTATTAGGCCTCTTCGTGAGATGAATGCTGCTCTAAAGACCAAATGGCTTTGGAGGTTTGCTAAAGAGGAGGAATCAGCTTTGGGCAAAGGTGAGCACTTCTAAATATGGAGTGGATAATTTATAGTGGTGGAGCACGAAGAGTCATTATTGCCCATGTGGTGGTTTGTTGGAAATCTATCTTAGCGGTTTTGGAGCTCTTTGAAATTCTGGTGCATTTTAAGGTTAGAATGGTTCTAGGGTGTTGTTTTGACATGATCTTTGATGTCGTGATCATCCTTTTAAGACTCAATTTTCTAATCTTTTTAGAATGGCTCATTCCAAAGATGCAACAGTGCAAGAAGTGATTTCTTGGAATGGGAATCAGACTCATTGGAACTTATTTCTTTTGAGAAGCCCTGATGATTTGGAAGAAGAACGTGCTTGTAATCTTCTTGCTCTAGTTGTTGGTATGAAGGTATTGCCTCAGGGCAATGGCGAGATCATTTGGCCTTAGGACCCTAATTGGTCCTTCACCATCAAGAGTTTTCATAATACTCTTCATGATTGGTTGTGTTGTTCTGATTTTTTGCAAACGCCATTTGGAAGTCAAAAGTTCCTCTGAAAGCGCCTTTTTCCCCCCCCCGGGTTGGGCAGCCGCAAATAAAAATTCCCATGGAGGACTTCCTTAAAAGAAGACATTTTCATGCACTAAGTAGGTGTTTTATGTGCCTTGATGAAGGAGAATAAGTCCACCACCTTTTTGTGCATTGTTGTTGGGTCTTCATGCTTTGGCACTTGGCTCTCTCCTTGGTGGGTGCTGGTTGGGTTCAACCTTTGAAGGTCAAAGATGTGTTGGTGGCTTGGAGAAGAAGGATGAAAAAGTGCTGGGCTTTAGGAGTTCGAAACATGATCCCTATGGCGATTGGTGAACTACTTGGAAGGAAAGGAGTCAATGGACTTTCAAGGGCAATGGAATGTCCTTTCAAGATTTCAAGCTCTACTTTTTGAGAACTTTGTATCGTTGGAGTCATGTTCTCAATGGTGGTACAAGTCTGACCATGGATTCAAAATGTGGCTGAACCGCGACGAAACGGCCGCATTGGAAAGGTTTTGGAGTTGGGCGATCCGCGTTTTCATGCCGCGATAGCCGCGATATGGAACGCGATTGCCGTATTAGAGCGATTTTACCGTACCGCAACCGAAACTGAAATCGCGACCTAAACCGCATTTTGAATCCTTGAGTCTGACCTTTTTGGGTTTCGTAGATAATATTATGCATGGAGCTTGGTGTGATGTTTTGTAATTGCCCCTTTTGTAGGTGATCCGCCGATTCTTCCTGAAGACTCATGACAGTTTGCCAAATTGAAATTCCTCCTTTTGAGCATATCTGCTGTAGAAATCTTGCTCTAAAGTAGCAGGTGTTGTTATGGTAATCAGCTGGGTTGTACAAAAAAGCGGGCATGGAGAAAGATGGGTATGGTTTGTCAGGCAAAATTGAACTTCTTAGGCCAAAGTATGATTTAGCAGTGTTTTACGAGACTAGGGATGAAGCATGTAGTGCAAATATTGAAGGGTCGTATTTTTTCATTAAACATTGATACAGCTAGCTTTAATTCTACTCACCGTTGCTGACTTTGTAACAATCTTCATTAAACATTGATACAGCTAGCTTTAAAGGATGCTGAGAAAGTCATGAGCATCAGCAATAATTCTGTGAAGTCATATGTTTTGCACGCTGATGCTCTGTTTTTGGTAAGTATCAGAATCAAATTGACATGAAACAATCCCCACCCCCAAAAAGTCTGATGGTGATGCTTTTGTTAGTTACGCATGCCCCCCCCCCCAAAAAAAAAATGAATGCTTAATTGCATATGCCAATAATTTTCTGTCTTCTGATTAGTATCACTCAGAAGCATGTCTGCTTTCTGTAATGTCTATGAGGTGTATTGTTACGTTCAACAACTGACAGAATGATGCCCAAATTAATCCCCCCACCCCCCCAAAAAACCATATAGTTAACATGCTGTATTGAAAAAGCATGTTTACAAGTTTGATTTGTATGTTCAAACATGCTTGTATATGCAGGCATTATCATATTACATGCTCTTGCCTTTGATGGAATCAAGGTTTAAGGAAGAAGTAGACAAATACCCTTTATAATTCTAATGTGAATCTCCTCACTAATGAGCAGTTGGAGAGATATGACCTGGCACATGATACTGTTTTGTCTGGCCTTCAGCTTGATCCTCTTAGGTAATGACTCCTTTTTGTCTGTGTGGTTGCTGAAGTGCTCGTATATTATATTTTCTGCTTCATGCTTCTTATTTTTCAAATTGTCTCTTTGAAGCTTGTTGGAAATGGTTTTAGGATCTAAGTCCTTGTATTTTTGTGCTTGATAGCAACCATCTGCAGGCTTTTCTCCATATCTTGGAGAGACTGCGGACTAGTTCATTAGAGGGAAGCGGTCATAGGAAACCAGCACGTTCTGATGACTTTGATTGTACTGTTTGCCTGAAGCTATTATATGAGCCAGTGACAACTCCCTGTGGGCATTCCTTTTGTCGCACATGCCTGTTTCAGTCAATGGACCGTAGTGAGTTCTGATTGGTGTAATTTCTCTTTTGGTTCTTCATCAGTTGTGCGTAGATCCAATTGTTTGATGCCTTACTGCCTTCTATATGCTGAAAAATATGCAGGTAACAAGTGTCCTCTTTGTCGAACAGTCCTATTTATCACTTCTCGGACATGCAATATCAGGTTAGTAGCTGAATTATTGCTAGAATTACAGCTAGCTTGGATAAGACCAATGAATTAGCAGGTGGCATGGATAAGAGCAATGAGTCTTTATATCTCCTACTTGGTTGTCTTGTCCCCGAATTTATGACTGTTCATATTGATATCCATTCACATAAAGCATTGATGTGGTGAGGCTTGAAATGTCAAGGGTAAAAGGTCATGCAGGACAAATAATATAGCCTTTTCTGTTCGGTTTATTCTTTTGATATTTGGTTTGACATTTAGCTTACAGTTGAGCTTGTGTAATGTGTCTTTGAATCATATGATGCTTTTCTTTTCCAGCGTGACTTTGAAGAACATTATACAGAAAAACTTTCCAGAGGAACATGCAGAGAGGCAATCAGAGGATGTCAATGTGGCAAATCCTGGTGTGGAGTTGATTCCTCTTTTTGTCATGGATATTGTCCTCCCCTGTGAGAAGTTGCCTTTAAATATATTTGAACCTCGCTATAGGCTTATGGTGAGTGTCATGCAGGCTCTGCTTGATTTCAACTATACTAGCAATTTTCGTGCTATCATGAGGTTAAAGTCATTACTGTAGATGTTTTTACTCAGCTAATCTAAATTCTTACAATAATATCCTCCCCTGTGAGAAGTTGCCACTGAATATATTTGAACCTCTCTATAGGCTTTTGGTGAGTGTCATGTGGGGTCTGCCTTATGTAAGCTTTAGTAGAGATATCGTGCTATCATGAGGTTAAATTCTTTAGTGTAGATCTCTTTACTCAGCTAATCAGAATTCATACAATGATAGGCCTCTGGTGATGCTATGGTTAATCACTACAACCTTCAATCATTTATGCTTTTGAGTGAAGTGTTCAAATTTGCTTAATAGTTTATTGGTTCAGATTTGTCTTTTCAATCCTACTTTGATAAAGATGTTTAACCTCTTTCTCTCTTGCTCCTTTTAATTAAAAAAAATTTAATCTGTAGAAATATGAGCAGAAAGATGTCTGAAAAGGAACTGGATGCTCCAATTTACGCTGTTGTATATATTTTGTGCAAGGGAAAGTGAGCATGCAAGTGTTAGTTGATGCTATAAAAAGATTATTTGAGATATATATGGTGAGGCAACCATGCTAGTGGCTTGTTTAAGCCCTTTTCCTATGTTTACTTCGACTTAGGCTTGTACATTTAAGTATCTTTGATGATGATCGTTCTCATAATCTTATGTATATGAGTAAGAGTTGTTTTGTCATCTATTCTCATAATCTTATGTATATGAGTAAGAGTTGTTTTGTCATCTAGGAAAAAATTGTTTTGGTCCCTGGTGACACGTATGAGTTGTTTTGTCATCTAGGAAAAATTTACTTTTGGCCCTTCTGTGACATGTATTGCTTGTCAATTACTTCATCTGTCCCAAAAAGAATGTCGGCTTTTTTTTTTGGGATGTCCCAAAATACGTCTCCTTGTCAAAAATGGGGACATCAAATGTGTGAGCATTCCCAAACTATCCTTATTTTGAATTCAAAAATGCAATTATGTCTACTATTCAAGATAATGTTTCCTTTTCAAAACTGTAAACATCAAATTTATGAGCATTCCCAAAATACCCTTATTTTGAATTCAAAAACACAATTATAAAAAAAAGGGAAAACTGAAATGACATTTTTGACTTCAAATACCAAGGATGTTATTGGTATTTTGTCTTTAAAATAAGTTAATTCATTAATATTTCTTAAAATATGTGAAAAGCCAAACGGGACGTTCTTTTCGGGGCGCAAGGAGTACTGGTGTTGAAACTGGTTCAGAGTGAGGAGTTTCCAGTAAACGTGATGGTATGTGTAGGATACAAATAGCTTGGAACCAATTTTGGTTTTTCATTGGTTTTTGGCCTTCGATGGGTTGCCAATATTGCATGTTCTTGTAGTTCAGTCAAAATCCATGCTTGATGTCATCTAACAGCACTTGTCATCTCCTTTTGCTTTAGTTGGTAGAAGATTGAAACATATTTTGATTGACTGCTCTAGGCCTGTGTGCTGTTTGAAGCTAATTACTGCTCCTCCATCCTTTAAATTTATGCAGGCTGATAACCTATTTGATTGTTGAAAGTGGTGGACACCAACTTTTGGGACTGCATATTAGTTGTTATTATGGTTACTATTTAAATTCAATTTTAGCAACTGACTATAGTTATTTTTAGCCTCCTTACAGATTATGGTGGTTTTATTTTCTTATTACTTGAATAACAGGTTAGGAGGATAATGGAAGGAAACCATCGGATGGGAATGGTAGATAATTGCTCTTGGTTTCTTTTTCCTTCTTCTATGTTGAATCCTTTCCTTTCTGCTAATTACCTTACCTTTTTATTCCCTGAAAAAATCGATGGTCAAGGCCATGCTCGATTCCGCAATGGGTCATATAGCTGATTTTGCATGTGAAGTAGAGATAACAGAGTATGTCTTACTTCTTTCCTTTTTTCTTTTTTCCAACAATCTGTTGTGAGCAAATTGAAATTTCCTCTATATCTTTTCATGTAGATGCGAGCCACTTCCTGATGGGCGTTTCTATATAGAGGTCAGACGGGAGAAGTCATCTCTTGATTCTGTTGCATGGCCTGCATGTTTATTGTGCTTTATCATTGCTGAGCCACACCACATTTCTTGCAAATATGCTATGTTTACCAGGAAGAATTTACTGTGTCCATCTTCAGTGGGTTTTGGATACCAATGACATTGCACGCTGATGGGTACACACTATTTTTGCTCTTGAAAATTTGGTCCATGCCATTCGTGCTTATTTTAATTATACTAGAAAGCAATGGTTTATAACATGTACTTATTTACCATTTTTTGAGCTGGATGGTGCAAATGCATAAACGTTGTGAAAGAACTTGCATCTTCATGTTTTTGTTATGCCTTTATCCTGGAAATCATGTTTGTATCCATTCTAATGTACATATTCACCAATCCCATATGTACCTCGAATTACAGAGAGGTGAAATGCATTAGTTCAGAAAAGTGAAAGAAATTGTGTTTGAATCCAATGAAAAGAGGATGGGGTGTAGCGCTGCTGAGATCATCTGAAGTGTTCGTTGCCAGAGCGTTGGAATTAGCCGAGGTAGCATAGAGGTTCTGTCAACAAACACTTCCATGGCCCATTGATTGCCAATTGTATTGTACAAATTTATGGGGAAAGGGAGAATTTTCAATATGTCAGGTTTAGCAATGATCTCATCTGGCTATCGTGAAGTTTCCTGAACTGCAGCTGACTCATCTAATGTGCCAATGTTACCTTAATGATTGTCCTTGCATTTGAGCACGTTTCTAAATGATGATAGTACCTGGCACCTATAAAAATGAAAAGGAGCATAGATTACAAAAGGAGGAGAAAAGGAACAAAGAGCGCAAAATGGGAAAGTTCAGTTCTCTTTCTTCCCTTGTGATCTCTACTCAGCCCTGCCCATTCACAAATGTCTCTCCTTGTCCATATGGATTCCCCCGCCTATCTTTGGTCTAGCCATCACTGAATGTCATGGCTCCTTGCTTGCTTCTGTCTCTTATCCTATTTCTTGCCAGCCAAATTCAGGTTATCATGCTCCCCCCCCCCTGGTGGGGTAATTTACTGGGTTGGTTATGTCCCTTTCCGGACCCTCTTCCCAGTGGCTATCTTTTGTTCTCCCCTTTTCCATGTCATGAAAGTTCTCCATCCTTTGAACTTCCTATCTCTCGTGGTTGAGTTCTGTTGCTGTCTCTTCCAAGTTCCGAGCCTCTCCCCAAGGGTTATCTTTTTTCCTCTCTCCATTTTTCATTAATATTTCTGCTGTGAAGTGTTGCTGAGCAGACAATATAGACTCGCTACTTGCTAATTCATTCACAGTTGTTGTCACTTTTGATTATATCTGGATGATATCCTTTTCAGGTTGAAGGTCGACGAAGATTTCGCATTCTTCGATCCTGGGATCAAGATGGGTTAGTTGTTACTAACTTCCATATTGTTTGTTTTCTAGCTATGATCCATTGTCATCGGATATAACCAGTGGTCACCTTCTTGCCTTGCAGATACCGTGTTGGAGAAGTAGAATGGGTACAGGATATACATCCACCAGAAGAAACGAGAGAGAGGGCAGATGTAAGCTACAAACAGCCTGTGCAATAGTACTTTTATTGAATTTTGTGGGCGTACCGGCAATTGCAAGCATTCTTATGTTATGCTTATTGCATTGGCTATCTGATACCTTATCAACTCTTCAGTCTGCGATTTCTTGTTAGTGAATGAAAACTTAGAGAACTTGTTAAACATAGCTCCATGGAGCTAAGTGCCCCCATCCCTATTGCGTGCCTGGTGTTCCAATACTTGCTGCCTGGTGAGACTGTGTTCCTATAGTTTCTACCCGGTGAGACTCGTTGTCTGGACTACCTCTATGATGATATGATTGATATCTGTATCCAATTAACAGGAAATAGAGGAAATTGTATGGATAGCTGTCTCCATAGTTTTGTTAGCGAAACTAGGATGTCCAATTTAAACCTGCCTAGATGGCTTTATGTGTATACTCCTAGAACTTGGAATCATCTAATTTAATTGGCTTGTGGGCAATTGTCAGTTGCAGGAATTGACGACTAATGCTGCAGAATATGCTCGATTATGGATGACGAGGGCAAAAGAAGCAGCGCAGCAAGGTAGATGACAAAAAACTGAATAACTTCATCTGTGATCCAGGGTCCATTCCAGGACCACGTAAGAGTGAAATTACTGCTGACAGGTTTAATTTGTATCTGTTTAAGATCTTTCTTTAAGAGCAAGAGTTCCCCCTCAACCTCTAAGTACCGTCTAAGCTTTGTGCAGGAGTATTAGGAAACTGTGCTAAATGCCCTCTGCCTCTGAGATGAACTAGAAACACACAGGCGATTATGCTTGCCTTCCGAAAAGATGGATCTTTTCTACATTATTGCCAAGCTATTTCCTCTGAAAGGGTCCAAGTCTTTGGAACCTATTTTTCCAAAGTTTTTGTGGGTCTTGAGGAAACAATGCCGCTGCTCATAGGAAGCTACCTATATTTTGCTCTGCGCAAACCCTCATCTAGATGAGATCTGTACTGGCTGATGTTACGTTTTTAGGTTGTAATTAGAAGTCAATCACAGCAAATTACATTTGTCTTCCTTGCACCTCCTTTTCTTGTTGGTTTTCAGATCGAAGAAGGCTTGCCGAGCTCCTCAATGTGGAATCAATGATGCCGTCACCAGATGACCCTGAGCGCTTCAGCTTTTGGGTATGCAACTATTTGTTCTTCTCTGGTTCTCTCCATTCCTTTCGCCACTCATCCTCAAAAAGTGACTCCTCTATTCATTGTGTGTTCGATAATTGTGGTCGCAGCTAATGACCCTTTCAAAGAGGAGATCATCAGAAAGATTGGAACTACTACGGCTGAGAGATACGAAAGAGGTATTTTAACCAAATTATTCCTTTCTAATGGTGAAAAAGCCGGGTCAGCTTGCAAAGGCTCATAGACTGGCTCAGCGCCAATTTGAAAAATACTGATTGAGAAAGTTTCGGCTTCTTCATGCCTTTTTTCTGGTGAAAAAAAAAAGGAGCTGGGCCAGCTTATGAAGGCTTATAAACTGACTCATTGCCGACTTTGAAAACACTACTTGAGAAAAGCTCGAGTTAATTCGCTCGTTATTGTACAACGGATTACAACCATATGTCAATCTGCTTATTATTCTTACAATTCTTACAAAGTTGAGCTCATCCTGAGTGAGACAATAGTTTTTATGCATGGTTCATACCAACGGGCCATGTAAAGTCTAAGAAATTAGAACACCAAAAATCGCAAGATTATGCTGCATTAGGGCTAGAACTTGGCTTCAAGGATCGATTTCACCCCTAAAACACAGCTGGGTGCGATGAGATTGCAGATTGTTTGGTGAAGAAGAGATGATCAATATGGAATCCTAGAATCGTTGTGATACTATGTTTCTTTTTGGGTGCAGAGAATAACGCGAGGACTTATTTATCTGAGACAACAAGAGCAAGGCTGTCGGCTTCAATAGCAATGGTTGAATGAATCTGAGTTAGTTTATGGTTGTGCTTGAAGGAAAATTTTCAATTTAAAATTTTTACAGGGCTTATTCTTTGGATCCCCAATTGTTGTGTTGTGGATCCTGGAGCATTGAACTCCCTTTGTAACATTATTTCTTTTGGTGCATACTCTTTGTAAAATTATATATTTTTTGAGCAGTGTGTTAAAATGGAAGCCTCTCTTGAGCGTGCATGAGCACTGCACTGCTTTTCTTTATTGGTTTTTTTATGATCATTTCTTGACTTACTTATGTTAGATTTGGGGAATCAATGATGACCCATGTCAAGTCTAGGCTCTTAAGGTATTTGATTCTTAGAAGTAAATTGCATGTGTACATATGTGTGGGCTAGCAACAACCACGTAGGGTGAGGGTTCTTTTTTTTTTTTTTTTTTTTTTTGGTTGGTTGGTTTTTTTTTTTTTTTGGGGGGGGGGGGATTGGGTGATAGGGTCGAAAAGCGCAATTTATTACATATAATCGGGTGGACAATTGGCCTACTAACAGCGGTTTGGAGTCCTCCAACTGCCGAGCCTTAGACTTTTTTGTTTAAAAAATTCGTTCTTCTCAATTTTTTGAAATTGTGGTTTTCCTTCTCCCCATTGTTTGATTACTCTTCACTGCTTCGATTGCTTTAATGTTCAGCAATTATTGAATGGTTGAGTTTGATTTTAACGTCGCTATTGATGTTGAATCTTCATAAAACGGGAATTGTTTGTTAAGTTTGATAGTGTTTTTTCGATCTCTATTTTTGTTTTCGGGATTAGAAGTTATGTTCGTTAGTTTTGCATTTTGATGAGTTAATTTTGAGATTTTTGAACTGGATTGTATTATGTAAATTTTAGTTTGTGACATATGAGAAACGATAGCTTACCTTTATGAGTTATGTGCTCACTAAATATAGTCGTTGGCTCACTAAAGGTATACAATTAGCTCATTACAAAAAATATGTTATCTTGTGCTACAGAGCAGTTTTTGCTCATTAAAAGAAACGTTTGGCTCACTAGGATTGACCTGTGTGCTCACCGATTTTGCATTATAGCTTACCACAAATGTTATGGTTGTTTTTCCAGATGATATTTTCATTGTTGCTATGTACAGATGAGAAATAACAACTCACCAATATGAGTTATGTGCTTACTAAATATAGTCGTTGGCTCACTAAAGAAATACATTTAACTCACTTGTATTGAGCTTGTATTTAGCAATCATAAATGAGTTCTCTGCTTACCAAATATAATTACTATAATTAATCTTGCGCCTAACAGGGAAAACAATAGCTTACTATAAAAAATCTGTTGCCTTGTACTACAAAGCATTTCTGCTCACTAACGCAAGCATTTGGCTCACTAGAATGCAGATTGTGCTCATCAATTATGCATTATAGCTCAACACAAAAATTATGTTGTTTTTGCAGATGATACTTCATTTTTCATATGTACATTACATCGTTCTGTTGCTGAGGCTGTAACGCCCCGGAATTTTGTTACTTATTTGAATTATGTGCAATATATAAATTATGTGTATATTGTACGCATTTCATTTTAGGCACATGTGTGTTCGATGTTATAATTATGTTTAGTGTTTGAAAAAAAAAAAGAAAATGAAAAGTTGAGTCAAAATTAGTGGCTTGACCAAAAAAAAGGGAAAAGAAAAAGAAAAGGGGGTGGGGATATTTTTTATCACGTGAAGGGGGGGCTTCACTACTCTCCCATTCTTTTTCTTTCCCCAACCCACACAAACACAAACACATACAGAGAAGAGAAGAAGAAAAGAAGAAGAAGAGAGGAAGAAGAAGAAGAAGGAGAAGAAGGAGGAGGAGGAGATTAAAGTTTTTGATTTTAAAATCAGTTAAGGTGAGTAATTCTTGTCTTCCTCAACCTAAAATTTGGTTAGGGCAAGATGAATTTGTTGATTTATGCTTGAATTTGAGAAATCAATTGAGGATTGAAGTTATGAATTTGATGTTTTAGGGTTTAGTAGATTAGAACCTTAAATTCATTTATTAGAAACTCACCACTTTGAGTTGTATGTTTAATTGCGATTTTTGGATTGATTGGGTGTTGTGGATTGATGGGTATGTTGTGAATTCATCCAAACATATATTAAACTATGGATTTTTGGATTGATTGCTTATATTTGGTTGAACAATATGGTAGAAAAATATAAGGGGAATTTTTAGATTTTCAGATATGGTGATACTTTTCGAATTTCTGGGAATTATTGGCTTGTTGGAAAATTCTGAAATTTTTACTGTAGATTACCCATGATATGAGTCAACTTTCTATAAATTTGCATGATTTTGTAGTTTATAAGTTATGAATTTTTGAGTGAAACTGCCTTGTTGTTGAGTGCAGAAATTCAGATACTATTTGAATTATTGTGAGCTATTAAATTGGATAAAAATTATGAAATTTTTACTGTAGAATGATGCTAATGTCTGGAAGTATCCTGAAAAGTTTCATGAATTTTGGATATGTATTTTAGGAGTTACAAATTTTCGATTTGGACTGCTCTGTTTTGGTTTTTGATTTTAGTTGCTGTTTTAATTTTGTTTTGAAGGATTTGCTTGAGGAAAAATTATCAAAATATTACTGTAGATTCCTCATGGTATTTGGTGTTTGCTGGTAAATTTTTGTGAATTTTGGTGGTGTATGCTAAAAGTTATGAATTTTTGAGTTTAATTCGCAGATTTTTGATTATTTTGGCTGACTATTCGAATTTCTGGGCATGATGAGCCTGGAGAAAAATCATGAAATTTATATGTTCGAATCTATATGTTATTTGTCAATTTCCTGCAAAGTTTGGTGAAGATTGGATGTGTATACAGTGAGTTATGAATTTTTGAGTTAAAGTATCTTGTTTAGTGTAATTATGGATTATTTGTATGTTTAATCCGTAAATTAGATATGAAAAGGCCATTGTTGAGCTTCCTAGGAATTCTGATTGTGTGATGAAGTATGGGAAACTTGTGAAATTATTTTGGATAGAGTTATGCCCTGTTTCGACTATGTTTTGTTAAAAGTTAAGAAATTAAGTTTCTTTGAAAATAAAAATGTGATTATATGGATTATACGATTTTAATAAGCTGTGTTTTTGGAGAAAGAGGTTCATGTCTTGTCTGAGGCTATTACAGAGCGTTCTAGAGCTATGACCATAGAAATAGTTGTCTTTGTGTTTGGAGCTATGTGAGTCGTTGGTTGGTACCTTGAGTGGGCACTGCCCGATCCGCCAATTGACTCTTCAGTTTGTGTTATATGGGAGCTGTATGGGTCCTTGGTACTCCAGGATGTGAATGTGACTCATCAATTTGTGATTTGAGGACCTCTACGTACTCTAGAACATTGGGTCCCTGGTTGGTACCTTGAGTGGGCATCGCCCGATCCACCGGGATGTGTTTGTGACCCTTGTGTTTGTGATAGTTCTTTGTGTGGGCCATGAGTTAATTTCTCCTAAACTAAAAGTTTTGCATTCAGTTAAGAATATGTGATGTGTTGTGAAATTGGTTTTGGCTTGGATTTGGACTTTGAATATGTTATGGAATTAGTTCGGCTTGAATTTGGATTTTGGATATGCTATGAAATTGGGTTTCATTTGGATTTGAAATTTGGTTAAGTTATGGAATCAATTTTGATCTTAGTTTTGGATTTTGGATTTGATTTTGGATTTGAAGATTCATTCAAAATATCTATGAGCTTGTGATTGACTCTGAAATGCATATGTGATTAATAAGTATGTTGTAAGATACATATTATGTGTTTATGTGAACTTTTATGATAAAGTCGCTTTGATGCATGTGTTAAGTATGGTTACAGGCAGGCTGTTAGGTTGCTTAGCAGACTTAGCTTTCTTTTGGGCTCCAGTGAGGACTATGAGCTCAAAGGACATGATTAGTACGGGACAATCATGGTTAGCTTAGTGAATGGACTAACAGCAGAGTTTGTTTAGAGATTTAAGTGAAAACAAGAGTCCTTGAATCGTACCTGGTATGGGACAAGTACGACTAAACTACTCTAATTGCCCGTTCCATGACATAAATATGTTGTGCGTATTTGTGATATTTGTGAACATATTAGATACGGAAGGTATGAGTTTATTTTGATTCTTGAAGTATATGAATGTTCTTATGTCACCTTCTACATGCCATATGATTTGTTCTATCTATATGTCATGCGATACCTGTACTGTGTGATTATGCATTAACAAGTTAATGTGTAACGTGTAACAACGGGGAAGGTAAGGGTTATTCACTGGGATCGGAGAGCTCATGACCTCACCATTTTTCAGGTTTGGAAGCAAAAAGAAAAAAAGAGATCGTAAGGGCATTAAGAAAGCTAGCCGGTTGTGAAACACTTTTGAAGAGCCGAGTTGGGAATGCAGGCCTCGTTCTATATTTATGCTATGGTTATGTTTAATAACTACAGCTTTGATTGCATTTTTGGGGATTACATATGTGTAAGAACATTATGGATACGGTTTAAGGTTGGATGTAATGCATGTTTTATATTGACCCTCCCGAACTTTAGTTAGATTTAGCTAAGAGCTTCTGCTACTATCGCCTATGAACAGGTTAAGTATGGTTAAGAAGTTTAAATAGCCTTGTGGATATTCCTTCTAGAACTTTCACGGTGGTGACACACCTGCCTCTTCGGGCGGGGCGTTACAGAAGTGGTATCAGAGCAATAATCCTGCGACCTTTGACCTATAGGGTTTGTGTGCGCATGTGATTGATTATCTATTTGATGGTATGTATCTATGTGATTCTGTGCCTTAGGTGTGCTCTACGTGACTTGAGTTGCAATGTTAATTTGTGTGACATGAAAATTGCGATTAGAAATTTGTGATGGTAAGTTTCAAGGACGAAACTTATTTTAAGAGGGGAAGGTTGTAACGCCCCAGAATTTTGTTACTTATTTGAATTATGTGCAATATATAAATTATGTGTATATTGTATGCATTTCATTTTAGGCACATGTATGTTCGATGTTATTATTATGTTTAGTGTTTGGAAAAAAAAAAAAAGAAAATGGAAAGATGAGTCAAAATTAGTGGCTTGACCAAAAAAAAGGGGGAAAGAAAAAGAAAAGGGGGTGGGGATATTTTTTATCACGTGAAGGGGGGGCTTCACTACTCTCCCATTCTTTTTCTTTCCCCAACCCACACAAACACAAACACATACAGAGAAGAGAAGAAGAAAAGAAGAAGAAGAGAGGAAGAAGAAGAAGAAGGAGAAGAAGGAGGAGGAGGAGATTAAAGTTTTTGATTTTAAAATCAGTTAAGGTGAGTAATTCTTGTCTTCCTCAACCTAAAATTTGGTTAGGGCAAGATGAATTTGTTGATTTATGCTTGAATTTGAGAAATCAATTGAGGATTGAAGTTATGAATTTGATGTTTTAGGGTTTAGTAGATTAGAACCTTAAATTCATTTATTAGAAACTCACCACTTTGAGTTGTATGTTTAATTGCGATTTTTGGATTGATTGGGTGTTGTGGATTGATGGGTATGTTGTGAATTCATCCAAACATATATTAAACTATGGATTTTTGGATTGATTGCTTGTATTTGGTTGAACAATATGATAGAAAAATATAGGGGGAATTTTTAGATTTTCAGATATGGTGATACTTTTCGAATTTTTGGGAATTATTGGCTTGTTGGAAAATTCTGAAATTTTACTGTAGATTACCCATGATATGAGTCAACTTTCTATAAATTTTCATGATTTTTAGATGTGTAGTTTATAAGTTATGAATTTTTGAGTGAAACTGCCTTGTTGTTGAGTGCAGAAATTCAGATACTATTTGAATTATTGTGAGCTATTAAATTGGATAAAAATTATGAAATTTTTACTGTAGAATAATGCTAATGTCTGGAAGTATCCTGAAAAGTTTCATGAATTTTGGATGTGTATTTTAGGAGTTACAAATTTTCGATTTGGACTGCTCTGTTTTGGTCTTTGATTTTAGTTACTGTTTTAATTTTGTTTTGAAGGATTTGCTTGGGGAAAAATTATCAAAATATTACTGTAGATTTCTCATGGTTTTTGGTGTTTTCTGGTAAATTGTTGTGAATTTTGGTGGTGTATGGTAAAAGTTATGAATTTTTGAGTTTAATTCGCAGATTTTTGATTATTTTGGCTGACTGTTCGAATTTGTGGGCATGATGAGCGTGGAGAAAAATCATGAAATTTATATGTTAAAATCTATATATTATTTGTCAATTTCCTGCAAAGTTTGGTGAATATTGGATGTGTATGCTGTGAGTTATGAATTTTTGAGTTAGAGTATCTTGTTTAGTGTAATTATGGATTATTTATATATTTAATCCGTAAATTAGATATGAAAAGGCCATTGTTGAGCTTTCTAGGAATTCTGATTGTGTGATGAAGTATGGGAAACTTGTGAAATTATTTTGGGTAGAGTTATGCCCTGTTTCGACTATGTTTTGTTAAAAGTTGAGAAATTAAGCTTCTTTGAAAATAAAAATATGATTATATAGATTATACGATTTTAATAAGTTGTGTTTTTGGGGAAAGAGATTCATGTCTTGTCTGAGTCTATTACAGAGCGTTCTAGAGCTATGACCATAGAAGTAGTTGTCTTTGTGTTTGGAGCTATGTGAGTCGTTGGTTGGTACCTTGAGTGGGCACTGTCCGGTCCGTCAATTGACTCTTCAGTTTGTGTTATGTGAGAGTTGTATGGGTCCCTGGTACTCCAAGATGTGAATGTGACTCATTAGTTTGTGATTTGAGGACCTCTACGTACTCTAGAGCAGTGGGTCCCTGGTTGGTGCCTTCAGTGGGCATCGCCCGGTCTACCAGGATGTGTTTGTGACCCTTGTGTTTGTGATAGTTCTTTGTGTGGGCTATGAGTTGATTTCCCCTAAACTAAAAGTTTTGCATTCAGTTAAGGATATGTGATGTGTTGTGAAATTGGTTTTGGCTTGGATTTGGACTTTGAATATGTTATGGAATTAGTTCGGCTTGAATTTGGATTTTGGATATGCTATGGAATTGGATTTCATTTGGATTTGAAATTTGGTTAAGTTATGGAATCAATTTTGAACTTAGTTTTGGATTTTGGATTTGAAGGTTCATTCAAAATATCTATAAGCTTGTGATTGACTCTGAAATGCATATGTGATTAATAAGTATGTTGTAAGATACATATTATATGTTTATGTGAACTTTTGTGATAAAGTTGCTTTGATGTATGTGCTAAGTATGATTGTGGGCGGGCCGTTAGGTTGCTTAGCAGATTTAGCTTTCTTTTGGGCTCCAGTGACGATTATGAGCCCAACGGATATGATTGGTATGGGATAATCATGATTAGTTTAGTGAATGGACTAATAGCAGAGTTTATTTAGGAACTTAAGTGAAAACAAGAGTCCTTGAATCATATCTGGTATGGGATAAGTACGACTAAACTACTCTAATTGTCCGTTCTATGACATAAATATGTTGTGCGTATTTGTGATATTTGTGAACATATTAGATACGGAAGGTATGAGTCTATTTTGATTCTTGAAGTATATGAATGTTCTTATGTCACCTTCTACATGCCATATGATATGTTCTGTCTGTATATCATGCGATAACTGTACTGAGTGATTATGTATTAACCAGTTAATGTGTAAAGTGTAACAACGGGAAAGGTAAGGGTTATTCACTAGGCTCGGGGAGCTCATGACCTCACCATTTTTCAGGTTTGGAGGCAAAAAGAAAAAAAGAGATTGTAAGGGCATTAAGAAAGTTAGCCGGTTGTGAAACACTTTTGAAGAGTCAAGTTGGGAATGCAGGCCTCGTTCTATATTTATGCTATGGTTATGTTTAGTAACTACAGCTTTGATTGTATTTTTGGGGATTACATATGTGTAAGAACATTATGGATACGGTTTAGGGCTGGATGTAATGCATGTTTTATATTGACCCTCCCGAACTTTAGTAAGATTTGGCTAAGAGTTTCCGCTGCTATCGCCTATGTACAGGTTAAGTATGGTTAAGAAGTTTAAATAGCTTTGTGGATGTTTCTTCTGGGACTTCCACGGCAGTGATGCGCTTGCCCCTTCGGGCAGGGCGTTACAGAGGCTGTTGATATTGATTATCTTGTTAGAATTTTGTGTAATCCTACTTGTGTTTAAAAGGTAAAGGTGCATTCGTAAGCTATACAATATATTTAATGAGCAACACAATATTAGTAAGAAATATTTATATTATCTTTTATTATGACATAAGCGCATTCGTATTATACATATTTAGTTTGTATAATATAAATATAGTCCAACTCACTAAAAGTATGCCATAACTCACTAAATATAAATCATAACTCACTAAAAGACGAATGTATCATGCCTTAGAATATGAACAAAAAAGTATATGTGCTAACAAAAATTGTTTGTTCACTCATTTTTTATTATGAATGATTAGTATTCTACGCTAAATCATATTGGTCACAAAATACATTTTATAGCTCATCAAATATCTATCATAACTCACTAAATAAATAGCATAGCTCACTAAAAGGAATAGCATAGATAGCCAGTAAATAATATTGTGAAGTTTTTAGGTTATGTTACAGCTCAATTATTTTTTATTATGTCATAAAGGTATTTGTATTATATTTTGTAAGTATCATAGAAATGTAGTGAATTAATTAAATATAATCCAACTCACTAAATATATGTCATAGCTCACTAAATATATGCCATAGCTCACTAAATATATGTCATAACTCACTAAAAAAATATAGACAACTAGAATATAGTTTAGTGAGTTTCAGATGTCCAATAATACTTTTTTTTAGTACAATAACACATTTTAATAAGGTACATAGTATTTTTACTAAATGAAACCTAGGATACATAAGATGCATTGGTTTGATATATCCGCTTACTAAAAATATGTATTAATTCACTAAAACTGTATCTCAACTTACTAAGTATTGTAGTGAGCTATACATTTTTAGTGAGCTGAAATTCGATTGTACAATTGGTTCTGTACAACTGATTTATGATATACTAACTCAGTAAATAAATATCATAGCTCACTAAAAAAAATATAGACAGTTAGAATATAGTTAGTGAGTTTTAGATTCACAATAACACTTTTTTAGTACAATAGCACATTTAATAAGTTATATAGGATTTTTACTAAGTGAAACTTGGGTACATAAGATACATTAGTTTCGGTATATTTGCTCACTAAAAATACATATTAGCTCACTAAAACTGTATCTCAGCTCACTAAAATATTTTAGTGAGCGAAACTGGATGCACAGCAGCATATTTTAGTGAGCTATAGGGTATTTTTAGTGAGCCGAAATCCGACGGTTTTCTTTGTATTTTGTACGTGGGGGCAATTTGTGGGCCTGGTTGTATAATTGTATTTGTACAACCGGGTGAACGATATACCAACTGGTTGAAAAGCCAAGTGAAAAAAATAAGAGCATTCTCAATATATGTTCATTTTTCGGAGCAAGAAATGAGAGCTCACCTTTTCTCATAAGCTATTATCCAAATTTTTTTTATCTTATTTGTCACACATTGACAATGTGAGGATCACCATCTTGGATTGCTAAAGAAAATATTTATTACAAGACTTAATCTACAACATAGCTCTTTTTGGAGAAAAAAAGAAAAATAAAACAACCAAATTGGAGAGAAAAAAAAAAACAAGGTGAATCAAGAGGTGGATCACAGCTTCTGTCTACAACACAAGCCAAGGCTCTATCTGGAACCAAAGCCAAGACAGATGGATCATGCCATGCAATGATGTGATCCAAGCGATGATGGAATGTGGGTGCCCTTGCTGGATCATGATCCTCATGCTGGCATATTCTAGAGATACAGGTGCTTGGCTGCTAGCTACAAGATCACTGGACAATAATAGGTTCATGAAACATCAAAAATTCTATGGTACATACCCATATACCTAACTATGTACACACCTAGCTATATAAGAGGGTGTGTACCATGCTAGAATACATACGTTTATATTTAAGAATTTTAAAACACAGTACACACCCTCTTATATAGAAGTGCACATAGCTAGGTACATGAGTATGTACTATAAAATTATCGGTGAAACATTTCAATCTAACACTAAATGTTGACATGGGATTTGAGTGTAAAATACAATACATCAAAATATCAAAGAAACTCTCAACACTGATTATTCAGATTCCAATGACTACTATTATGTATTATACACTGATTATTCAGATTTCAGTGACAGCTTTTGCTTACCACTGTCAAACCACTTATTTTTCTTAAGTAAGGTATTAAATTTGAATCTTGTGAATGGAGAAAATCTGTGATGGAAGAGTTCTACCCCTTATTGTGTCAATAGTCACTCGATTCCAGTGAAATGGAGGATCCAATGGTCCAAAAAAAAACTTATTATTTTTAAGGGACTCTCACAATTTTTTACTAATAATTTGTTATCCTTACAATTTTAACAATATCCCTACAAGCTGTTACTTTATCGTGCTAATGGGACGGGTACAGGAAGGGTTTAGCCGTACCCTTACTCATATCTATTTTTAAAATCAATACCCATACTCATATCTATATTCATCGGGTGTTGTAAAGTTATACCAATACCCACTGGGTATAACGGGTGTGCGGATGTTATTCGGGTATATATAGACAAAAGAATTAAATCTATTTTGTACCTATATTCGACATGAAATAGCCAATATCTCATATTAACACCAAGTTTCTAACAACATATCATATTATGTCAAATACAACTAAAAGTTTGCCAATCAAAGTAATAAATTAGCACTTGACAATTACAGTTTTGAGCAAAATATCTCACCGAAATCTTAAATACCATACAATTTAAAGCAACTAGCAAAATATCCAGGTGAAAGCAACAAATTAGTACTTTAAAAAAACAGGTACGGTTTCATATGGGGCAGATATGGGACGGGTATTGATAAAATGGGTATGGGGTGGGTAGGACCTATATCCATACCCTTATCCATATCCATACCTATTTTAACCATACCCGCTCCATACTCATTTTTTTTCCATTTTCATCACTTATACCCATACCCATTGGTACGGGTTTTACGAATTTTAAATGGGTATGAATTTTATTGCCAGCCCTACTCCCCTTATCATTAACCCATTTGAATGATTAACCCAAACAACAGCATATATGGTATTATTTAGTTCCTTGACACCCAAACAACAGCATGTATGGACTAAATTATTGCCTCTTGCAAACGAATTATATATTGATTATCCTTTACTCCTTCAATAATCTTACCAAATTGACATTTTTATTTATTCAACATAAACAAAACATAATTGACCTTCGTATACAAAATTAACGGTGGACTTGGTCTTTTTTTTATCTTTTATTATTTCACATATTCACCAAGCCCTCTTCTAGAGCAATCATGTGAACTAATTGATTCATTTAATCTGTCATTTAATTTATTTAATTTTCTCATTTGGACCTGAAAAATAGATTTAAATCATTTGGGAATTCGTCACCTTAACTCCCAGTGTCTACCTGGTCTTTGTTGCTTTTTACCAAATTTATTAAATCATAATTAGTAACCTCAAAATTCATTATAATATGATATAAAGATTGATTACATATGTTGTATGTGTGATTCATATACTATTGTGAGATGTTATCTCCTATGAGTGACCTTGATACAAAAAGTAAAATAATTTTTTATTGATAAGAATTAAAAATTATAATTATTGCGGTGACCAGCTCTTAGGAATATGTAATACTATACCCATATAGTGGACTCCTTCCTTTGTCAACCAGCATTTAAGGATTAAATTTGGAAGTTCAATTTTGATAGTCATCTCATACAACAATACACACACATCATCTTACCTTGTGAGTTTTTTTTTTTTTTTTTTTTTTTTGGTGGGGGGAGGGGGGTCCATTTGAAAGGATGATGGCAAAGAAGGCTTGAGATGGAAAAAGCAACTTATTGATGATATAGTTTGTCCAAGAAATTTTAGGAAATGTCCAGGACATAAGCAAACCAAACTCACTCAAAGCTTTAATGAAATTGATTAAAATGAATGTGCTATTTTAATTTTGTTTTCACATCCCTCTCAAGTAGGGATGGCAATGGACATGGTCAAGTGAGGTTAGAGTCAGACCTTTTATAAGATGAGTTGGGTCGGGTTATGATCGACCTGTTAACAATTTGGGCCAAGTCCGACCTTTTATATGAATAGATGAGTCGGGTTGGGTCGGATCAGCCCATGATACGACCTGCTTTTGGCTCATTTTAAAATGGAACAAATTTGCACAAAAAAATTGTGTATAATAATTATCGTTATGTATAAACCGTTGGTAATAAGCTTAAGTAATTGTAGCATGTAAATTAGTATGGTAAGTAGGTTGAAAAAGTAATTGGTCGCTAAACGGACGGTTAATGAGCCGGCCCAATCCAACCCATTAAGATGCTTTAGTGAGCCGGCCCATTTTTGACCCGGACCCTATTTTAAATGGACCGACTAGCTTAACTCAATAGGTACTCAGTCCGTTGCCTGTCTCTACTCTCAACTCAGTATCTTTTAGTTAGAATGTCAACAAATTGCATTTGATGGGATTTCCATACGGACCTGATTTAGATGCTACTACTTCCAACCCCAAATAAACCCCTAAAATAATCACACAAATTGAGATGTCTCTATGCCCTAACTAACCCCTACTCTCTTTATCAATCAAGGTTGTTCACACTTTGATTGTGAATATCATTGCATCTTCACCATAAACATAAATTTTTCTAGTACTAACAAAGTCCAAAGAAGAATGTATGCATGCTTACAATTTAGGTTGTTGGTATTGAATTCAAATATTTTACAAACAAATAATGGATCAGTGCTTAAGATTTACATTGTAATTAATTTGATTTTTGCTTAAAGGAGTTAGTTGTATAACTTTATTTATTGCCAATTTTGAATGACTTTATATTGAGACAATTTCTTTCAAGATTCAAAAAAGAAAAGGTTGACATACTTCTTTATTAAAAAAAGGGAGAAAAAAGGGAATGTTTTAGATACTTCATGACTAGTCAAGTAATCATGCTATATTTCTAGTTGCATTTCATTTTTCCACTAGTAAGCCCAATAAAAAAGATATATCCTGAGGAATAAATTAAAATGATGAGGAATACATTACAGAGGTGTTTTATTTTCCAATTCAAAGGAAAAATATAGGATTAGAGCAAACGAATTTGATGAAATCTGACAACAGCTTTTATTTAAAAATCCTCCGAATATGTTTTTTTGGATCTTAGATCCTCCATTTCACTGGTGTCGAGCTACTGTTGGCTCATTCACAAGAGCTCTTCTATCACAAATTTTCTTCATTCACAAGACTCGAAAAGTAGACTAGCTCCAACTTGGAACTTCCATAATAGATTTTCTTCATTCAGAAGACTTGAACCTAAGACATTGCGTAAAGGGAACAAGTGTCAAACCACTTAAACCAACCTGTATTGGTAAAATCATCCGATACCTTAATTTATTATCTTGGAAAACAAAAATTCTTTTGCCACATTTAAAAAGATGCAGAATAGAAAATTAGACTAGCTCCAACTTGAACTTCTAATAAGCTAATCCCATAATATAGGATTCGAGCCAATAAATGTCTAATTTTGAAAGGAACTGATTTTAGTCAAATATGACAGCTCAGAATTCACTAATAATTACTCATTATTAAGCCATCCAGCTGATATGGATAACGGCAAGCAGTGATTTTTTATTTGATTTTTTGATTAAAAAACCTTGTAAGTAGTGGATCTTAGACCTGATCAAATAGATGGTCGGGTCGGGTTGAGGATCGGCTCATGAGCGTCGTCAGATATGATTTTCTCGATCCTGCCCCTACCCGACCCTTATGTGGATTGCCATACCATTGACCCTGACCCTGACCCTGACCCTGACCCTAACCCCACAGGTACCCTCGGATCATCAGGTCAGACTTGACCCTCAAATATTCTCGATATTGAAAATGAGATTTTTCACTAAATTTACTTTTTATTATAAAGTTCAATACTGAACATCCTACAAAACAAAAGGCCAAACAATAATATAATGTTTTAATTAAATGTATCACAATTACAAATATTCTAATATGTAATTTTGTGATTAAAACAATTAGTTCACTAAAATGACTACTCCAAACATCAGAGAGGGAGCGTTAGAAGGTTACAGGCCAGTGAGATTTGAGAGAGGGAGGCTAAGAGGAGACAAGCAAGCAGACAGCGATAAGGTTTTGAATAAATAAAACCCAAAGTATCTTGTTTTGATTTTAAAGTTTGATCTTAAATTTTAGTTTTTAAAAAAAGCGAGGGTCAATGCATCGGGTAAGATGATCAAAACCTCCACCCAAGCTCGAACCTCATCATAGTTGGGTACCCTCAATTTAAGGGTCGGGCAGGTCGGAGATTAAAGAAAAGCCAACCCTGACCCTCATTTTTGAGGGTCAGGGTGGGGCGGGCTCCAGTCTTTTGATCAGGTCTCTTATGAAAGTGTTGTACTTTCTATGGACATGGGATCAGAAATTCTATTTTTGACATTGATTTTTTTTTTTGACAACATATTTGATGATTTCAAAATTGACTGCATCAAAGTCAAATGTGACTGTTTAGTTTTTACCCTGTATTTATATCGTGATCGAAATTTGCAGTATCCCAAAAAAGAGAGTTTTTAGGGATCAATCTGATTAGTAAAAAAGAAAAAGAATTGGGAATAATTTCAGATCTATAGAGAGCAAAACGTGATATAATTTGTACGTCATCCAACACATGCAACTCGAACTAATAATACTTACACTTAAAGTTCTTGAAAAACGAGAGAAGCTAGCATTTATTTAAAAGAAGAGATGAACCATATTTAATGCAAGTTACACCATAATTATAGTATGTTTACATATTTCATAAAATTATCCAAATAATATTCGTAGTAGACAAAAATTTTGATAGATTTTTCATTATCATCACACCTTGTACCTCATCCTACGACTATTTTTTATTTTCTTGTGAGTAAAAGTTAGTCCATCATCCACATGGTAGGGCACGTACGAAAGAGTAGCCAAAAAACATTAAACATTCTGATCGTTGTCTACTTTTTGTAATTTCCAATCCCAAAATGAAATGACCAAATCATTCGTACTCATATGTTAGTTTGGTTCTCATGCAAATATTTCTGTTTTTTATTTTTAAATTTTTTTAAGAGAAACATTATTTAAGCATGCTTACAATTCAAGTTTTGATGGCATTGTTGCCCCCACCCCACTTTGGCTAATAGGATTTTTTTTCATGAGATAACATTTTTAATTAATATCAAAAAATTAATTATTAAAAAATTAAAGCCTACTAGAGTATTGAGAAAAAAAATGTCTAATTCAACTGATAAAATCTTTTAAAGTTATTAAGAGATCTGAATTTAAATCTTATTTTCCATTGCTTATCTCAAAAGAGTGAGAGAATAGAAAATGTTTCTTGTATTTATAGAACAAATGATTAAATTTTTTTTTTTTGGATAAAAAAGTTAAATTTACCGTCCTAGGAACAAGGTCTTCCCTAAATTCTCTCCATTATTACCCTTTAATCAAGCCCTAAATAATTATCCTTCTCATATCATTATTTTTTAATATATAACAAAATTGTGATTAAAAAAATATAATCAAAATTACACATTAAAACTCTTGCCCCTCTTTTTTGGTAAACAGTCAACTTCCCCTCGCCCCCAACAAACCCACAAAAAACAAACAAAAAACAAGGGAATAGGGTTCATGAAAACAACTCCACACTAGTCTTATTAGCAATATGTACACTTTTAAGTAGTTGGCCTATCCATTTATCCTAAACCACCATTTCTGAACACCCCTCCAAACTACCACCAACATTTTAGAGAGAGAAGAAACACCAAGAAGATGAGAGAGTTTTAAACCCATGACAACCCTATCATTAAACAGAAAACCCATCATCATCATCAATTTAAACACTTTGCTTATTTCTTCATAAATCCCCTCCTAATCCCAAAAACAGAGGAAAACAGAGGAGGGTAGAACAACCCTCGTTCATAAGCTACATCACCATCATTTTGCTTGATTCTTACAACATACCCACTTCATAAAAACCCTACCCAATTCATAAAACCCCTACCCAATTGACTTCTCAATGCCAATGGAGGAAGAAAACCCAGTAATTTCAATGGCAAGATCAGGAAAAATCATAAGAAGATCAGTTCACACATTTCTTCAACACTACCAATACTTCACCCACATAACTGCACTTATAGCCCTTCCTTTCTCTATATCAGTCCTCATATCTCAAACCCTCATCGTGCCTCGATCGTTCTCGCTTCTCCATTCGATCTATGCTCGGCTCCACTCGCTCTTTGATGCAGCTGGATTCCCCCCCTCCTCTGATTTCTTCGCCCTCCTTTGCCTTAAACTCTCTCAAACCATATCTTCCTCCATTCTAACTTTCCCATTTGCTGTATCTTTCCTCCTCTTAGCAAAAGCATCTATCATTCATTTGATCAAAACCCATTTCCAAAAATACCCTTCTAATGATCATAATAAGTACTCATCATTCTTAGGGCTGTACTCCCCTCTATTGTCAACCCATCTTTGGAACTCATTTGTGATTTTCTCAGCTAATGCAACATCAATTTCTATTCTATTCTTCGCCTTCACCTTCCTCGAGGGGACACACTTCGCGTCTCCTAACTTGGCCATCCTCTTGTCAGCTGTGGGCGCGGTGCTCTACTCCATTGTCCTGGCCAATGCCCTTGTCATTGCAAACCTTGCATTGGTATCTTCCGGGATGGAAGGCTCAAGAAGCGGAGGGTTTTTGGGAATCCTTAAAGCTTGTGTTCTTATTAGGGGTAGGACCTCAACCGCGCTAGCCCTGGCCGTGCCCATTAACATAGGGCTAGCCGCGGTTGAGGCCCTGTTTCATTTTAGGCTTGTAGCTACTTCTTATGATCATGATCAAAGGCAAATTTGGGTCTTAGCCTTAGAAGGGCTCCTCATTGGGTACCTCTACTCGATCATCGTTGTGCTCGATGTGATCATTAGTTGCTTCTTCTATCAAAGTTGTATGAACAAGAATGGATCATTGTGTTCCACCCAAATCAATCGAGATCAAGAGAATGATGAAGAGGGCTACTACTATTACGACAATGTGGAGAAGTTGAAAGGGTTGGAGGAATTTGTGTGACTTTGAAGGTGTAGATGTTTTATTGATGTCATTTGTACAGAATTCAAGTGGGGGGGAAAAAAAAACAAAAGAGGGTAACTTTTTAAGGGCAAGAAGCTGCAAAGCGGAGAGATTACTCAGTTTTCATTATGTTTGGTACTTTGGAATACCCAGTTTATGAAGGAATATTACAAACTCAGATACAGAAAATTAAAAGAAATTCAAGTTGTAATTTTAGGGTTTCAATATTCATGTACCCACAAAAGTGATTCAACAAGTGCTTTTTGTTGTTGAAAGAAAAACTTGAAGATTGAATAAAATCATATGTATTGGGAATTTGGGTGCCATGATGGTTTGCCTTGCTTCAAACCAAAGTTTTTGTATTTATTTTTTTATTTCTTTGTCCTTTGTTCGTATCCCACCTTAACTCCAACAACCAATAAACTATAGTAGGTAGGTCATCAAAAACGGGAAGGAGAAAAGGCGGAAATTTCAGCTGGAAAATCTTGCCAACCACCCAGAAGTTTAGTTTTGGAGGACTTTGTTAATTATTATAGGTATAGCAACATCTAACTGAAAATAGAGAGATATTAGTTACCTCAACTAGTGAGGTTGTTGCAACACAGGTTGGTTCAAGTATTTTGGTACTTGTTCCCCTTAAGCAATGTATGAATAAAGTCTGTGATGGGAGAGCTTTACCCCTTATTGGGCCAACAGTAGCTCGACTCCGATAAAATGGAGGATCCAAGACCCAAAAAAAAAAAAAAAAAACTAGTGAGGTTGTTATAAATATATTGGAATTTGCCTTTAAAGGCCAACTTTATGTGCAAAGTTTGTATCATATCCATAGTAGGAGTATATATTCTAGCGAATTGTGTCAATTCTTATATATTAACACTTGTATATATAATAAACAAATGTGTATATACGTGACAAATGAGAGTACATATCTCACTTGTATGATATACATTAGCCTTTGTGTTTAAAAAAAAGAAAGGATAGAAAAAGATGCACTTGAGTGAGTGGCCAGTTGAATAAGAAGAACACATATTCCTACTAGCTAGCAACTGACTCTTTCGTATTGCAGAAGAAATATTCAATTTTATAGTCTTGCTTGCATACATATTTAGGAGTTAGTCTTTTCGCTGGTAAACTAAGATTGGTAAAAGCGAATGACTGGTAAAGATTGATAAAGATTGAAAAGGAATGAGATTTTCTTAGGATGATAGGTAAGAATTGGAAGGATTGGGAAGAGTCAGAATTTTATTTTTAAGAAGTGGAATGAGAAAAAATGGTAACATGATAGAGGGGGTCAAACCTTGTGAACCTGGTGTACTATTGGACAACTTTTCTTCACTTATACTATTTGCGATTATATAGACAAGAATCAGCAAGGATTGGAAAGGATTAGAATTTTTTTAACATGATTGATAAGGACTGATAAAAATAGAAAAGAATTAGTATTATTGATAAAAGTCGATAAATGCTTATTTATCAACGAAAAGAACAGGCCTTTGATGGGACAATTATGAAATTTTGAAGATATGAAAATCTTCTTTCTAAAATTTTTAATGAGAGTAAGCGTATCCCCATAACAGGCCAAGCAAACTGTCCAAAGATTTTCCTGGTGTAAGGTAAGAGATCTAGGGATATGGGCCGTTCAACGGACGCTCGGACCTAAGTTGGTTTGAGTATAGGCTTGAATATGGGGGATGGCATGAAGTAAGGTCCATTTTAATTAGATCATTTCATATGATTCTATTTTATATTTTGGTTCAAATGAGCCAAAACGACAGTACAATAGAATAGAGAAAGGGGGAATCGAACATGAGACCTCATGTACTCAGAATCTCAATCTTAAATACTTGGTTAAGATCTCAAGACAGGATCTAGGGCCATGGTAGAGGTGTCCATGAACACTCCTAATCCAAAAAAGAATGTAATTAGCTTATTTGAAGGCTTTGAATATAGTATGGGCGGACAACCCTAAAAAAGACCCCCAAAAAATTTAGATTACTTATTGCTGGACTAATTAGGAGGGTTGCTAATTTGGGCATTCTTTAATGGGCCGGTGTCGTGCTGAAGTTCTTATACATGGCCCAATTTTAGCTTCGTAGGGCTTGTTCTTTTTGTGGGTAAATTGAGGTAGGTAAAAAAGTAAAGTGGGTTGAAATAGGTTGAGATGGGTTGAAATAGATTGAAGTGGGTTGAATTTTTTTTATGTGATAAATTAAACTGGATTAAAATAGTGGAAGTGGGTTGAAGTATATTGAAGTGAGTTGAGATTAGTATTTTGAAATTTACCCACAAAAAGAACAGGTCCTAGACTTCATTTATTTTTTTAAAAAAAAATTAATAATGAAGGCTCATATCCTGAGAGGCTAAGGCCAAGTGCTGCTTCCTCAATCATCATTCCTCGAATCTTCTTTAACCTCCCCTGTCCCTTCTTACTGCCTCCCTCATGGATCATGCCTGATGGCTCCTCTACTAGTTGACAACCCGATAGTTCGCAGACTGTAGTGCTCATGCCGACCACCGATACAGCCAGACGCTGCCGAAGCACCGACCAGTGCAAATTAGGGTTACGATTTTAACAATTACATTATTGTTTTTCTTAAATTACTTCTAATTGTTTACTTCTCAACTTATGCTCTGTAGATAGAGATTAAGTGGTGAAATTATTTGGTTATTGGTTAATGATTTGTTGATTTACAATCAAAATTTTGCCTCAACCCCATTATCCATTTACGCTTGAAATCTTGAATTTCTTGATTTGCTTCTCAATTGGACAATTGCTTGCTTCTTTTGTGTTTATGGAGATTAATTAGTGGAATTGCTTAGTTAACTGGCTCGTTGTTATGTGTTCTTGCAATTGATTTATGGTCTGGTATTGTGTAATTTTATAGTACACATGGTGATGAATGATCATTGGTGGACACCCCTGATCCGAAACTCTAGATCTGCTATTGTAAGATCTCATTGATAGAATATTTCATTTGATGCATCTTAAAATCAACTCGTCTCTTCTTTGGTGTAAAATCAAGTCATAATTCCCAAGAGGGCAATAACTTGCTTGGGATCTCCTTTGTTTGCAGAAATGTGCATTTTGAATTCGACTCTAGGCACCTTGCTTTTCCTCTTCAGTGAGAAACAAAGGGAACTTAGGCTTCTGCTTGGGTTTTATCCCCTGACGGTTTTGTGGGTCCATTGAATCCCCCTGAGATATGGATCCAGTATGTGACCCATACTTATCATGCAAAAATAAAAATCAAATCATACTTACATTAGATAGAATAGATAAGCATTGCTAGATGTAGGTTAAAGACCTAGGGCGATTAGTGGATCCTTGGTAAGACTTAAAACGATATTTATTGATACACTTGATGACAATGAGACCTACGTTGATATTTGCGCGTATTTTTCATATATTTATTTTCCAATATAAATGTGTCTTGTGGTTTCCGAGAACATGTGCACCCAATATCATTTGTAGAGCTCCTCCAAGTGCTTCTCATTTGCTATTCGGCTTTGCTACCTCTTAGAAGTTGAAAACTCAAATCTATAAAATTAAGATCCTAAGTCCCTCAATTCTGTAAACATTTATTTAATCATATCAAATATGTAACATTAAAATTAATCAAGTAGAATTTGAACTTACAAAATGCACAAGTTATTTATAAACCATAATTTACTTGCCTTAGTTTGAATATTGTTTTTCAAATAATAAAACGAACAAGGCGAGAAAACTATGTATGTAAACTTAAACGTAAAATGACAAGTAAAAATTAAAATCTTTATATTATAAGTAACAGAATAGAAAGGGATTCGAAAGACTTCCCTCCCCCAATTATAAAATCTCATTAAATCCTGCCAAATCTATCAACTTCAAATTTCAACGTATGACAATTGATTATTAAATGGATGATCCATTAATGATAACTGCGCCAGTTTATTCATTTGAAAAAAAAAACTCTTAATAAAAAATTAATTAACAATTTTCTCTGTTAACTATATATCTTTCTTTTTCATTTCTCTATTTATTATAATAATTTTATTAATTTAATTTGTTTCGTTGCTTACTTATTGATTCTCTCTTTTGAGAGAAGGAATCAAGGCAAGCGAACAAAGAGATAAAAAATTAATTAACAATTTGGTGCTTAAAATTTTTCTTTAATATATGTTAATTTATTTTGTTTCAATAAATGACCCTTATCTAATTAACGAGTAACCTAAATTAAAATTTAAACCTCCCTCACTTTCTACCTAAATAAGAATCCTAAGTCAAACCCATATCTCTGACCTAAAAATTTAACTATTTTATCTATTGTGCCTACTGATTGAATTCTAATTTCTATTTTCAGGTTTTATTTGCCAAGTTGAACGTCTAAACAAGCTGATGATGGTATATATAATCCAATGGAAGGTTTTTCTCCTCCTAATGAACAACCCATAAGCACCCCTTTATTAACACACACTCTTTTTGTTAGTTTATTCTTTTTAAGATAATTGGATGGTTTGTTTGATTTAAGATATGTGATTTATGATTTTTTTTTTTTTTTGGGGAGTAAGTGAGACACAAACGCCATTATAGATGGATTTTGAATTCAGGTCTTTGGTAACAACCCACAGAGACTTTACCAATTGAGCTAATTAACACCTACTTACGATGAATTCTATGCTTTCCATGAATTGACACTTTAGTTGGAAATCTTTAACTTGGTCTTTATTTTTTATTTTTTTTTGGTTCCCACATTTGAGCTTTCTACTTCTGTTTCATTCCCCTGTCTCTACCGTTCCTTCACTGATAGCTTCTGTTTTTTTTTTTTTTTTCCCCCAACAAAAAAAAAGCTTCTGTTTTTTCCCCCCTTTTCATATGGTTGTGGGTTAAATTTGTTAATTTTGATTCATTTCGATTTCATGTTTCTTTGATTTTTCATGTCTATTTTAGCCTAATACTTAGAGGGTCTTCAACACCTTCTAACTTATCGGACCCTTTCTGATCATTTTTGGTTTGCCAAGCTCAATCACTCGAGATCAATGTCGTCGGCTCAATATGTCTCAAGGTTCCATCTTACCCTTTCATTTCATATCTACTTGGTTGCATGGTTTGCACAAATCAGTCTATTTGAGAATGCACAATGGGAGAATAAAAGCAAGTAACATGGAAGAATCAACTTTATCGGAGAATCATGAAGAAATGCAACACATGCGACGCCAGGAACTATGGCAAAAACTTGGGTGTGCTTATCTCATGGATGTCTCCGTTGATTACTGTATATAACCCTAATTATTAGTTTCCAATGGATGTTGTATTAAGGGTCTCATTGCGTTACGGATAAACAGAAAAACATGCTAATAGATATCTCAGAACGTTATCCTGGTGATAATCAATACTAAACCTCATGAGTACAATAAAAATATACTCGCAATATTATATGTGATGTGGTATTTCAATTATGCATGGATTATAAATCAAGCAACAACAACAACAACTCCCAGTGTGGGTCCCGCTTTCCGGGGTCTGGGGAGATCCAACTGTAAGCAACCTTACCCCTACCAGTATTTCTACCAATAGAGAGGTCGATTCCTTAAGACCCACAAAACAATTTTTGAAAAAAGTTTATAGAGAAAACGAATGCAAACCAAAACCAAGGAGGAGAAAATGTGCCAGAGAGCAAAAAAACCAAGGAGTATAGACATACCTCAACCCACCAGGGGCGCTAGATGCCGTCACATCCCAGAAAAGCACGACCTGCAGACAAGCACACCAAAACCAAACCCGCCCCCACCCCACCGGAGCTACTACCATCTACGCGTCCGGTCCCCTACAATCAGAGACCCTAATCCTATCCCGCCACAACCTCCTATCCTGAGCCATGTCCTCCGTCAGGCCGGCAACTCTCAAGTCATCTCTAACCACTTCCTCTAGGCTTTTCTTCGGTCTACCCCTCCCTCTCTTTCCACCGGGGGGGACGATCAATTCGCACCTCTGCACCGGGACGGCCAAACTTCTCCTCTTTACGTGGCCAAACCATCTAAGCCTCGATTCCCTCATCTTCTCCTCTATGGGGGTCACTTCAGCTAAGCTCCTGATTACTCCATTCCTAATTCTGTCCAATCTCGTTAAACCACACATCCACCTGATCATTCTCATCTCGGCTACCATCAACCTTTGGGCCTGCGTCTTCTTTAGAGGCCAACACTCCGATCCATAGAGAACAGCCGGTCTAACTACCATTCGATAAACTTTGCCTTTCAATCCTAGGGACACTCGCTTGTCACACAATACCCCTGATGCTGACTTCCACTTTTGCCAACCCACTCTTATCCGCTGGCTAATATCCTCATCAATGGATTATAAATCAAGATGATATCTATATTTGGTAATTTAATTGATAGGGATACTCTATTGTGCCACACGCAAAGTTTGTATCCAAAATTTTTGGACCATTCTTATTATTTTTGGAGCTCACTTGGCTGGCTCTTCGCTCATATAGTTTATGTTTTTTTATCTTCATACTATACTCCCGGTAATATTGATCAAATTACAATGTTTTTCTTAATTTATAAAAAAAATGCCTATAATTCTTGAATTTGTGGTCAACTCTATCATTGCCCAAAATGCTTAATAGATGAACAAGTTACTATTTTCAATAACTACAAAAGGCAAAAGAATAGATGGCTAAAAAATCTTTCATCTTCTAACTTAGCAATTTCGTTAATCCCACTAAGACTTTATATAGCAACAACGTTTTAAATAGTATTTAACGTTTTGGTGATATTAAAAACTTTATTTCCACTTAAGTTAATTTTTCGGTGAATCAATGTTTTGTATTAATGGACACTGTTTCACTAACGTTTGGCAAACATTAATAGACTTAACGTTACACTTACGGTAGATAGACTAGAGTTTTTATTTTTATTTCCTAATTTGCCCGTTACATTACTACAAAATTACACACTCTGTCCCTCATCTACATAGCCTCATTGAAAATTTTATGTTAAATATAAAATAATGTCTACATTTCATCATTTACTTTAAGCACTACATTGATGATTAAATTTCAATCCTAAATCAAGTAAAAATTTAAATTTGTTTTCCAAATAAGCAATTTCAACTTCAGATTTCACATTAAAATTATTGTATTGATATTTACTATTTAGACGTCCCGTGTAAAAACACGTGCACAAATTTGTATATAAAAGATATACGAGCTCCATCATCACTTAATTTCCTGAGTAGAATAGATCAATAATTCATATACACCCAATTCCTTTTATTTTATCAATTTAGAACAAGAACCCTCTTTTCTTTTCTTTTTTTTTGGGGGTTGGGGGGGGGGGGGGGAGATCAAAACAATGTTGTTAAGATGAGTACTCGATGACATCTTGAGCTCCTCCATTTTTCAACCCTTGAAAGCTTATATGTAGGTAGCATGCACTGTAATTTGTAAGGACACTGACAGAAACAGCAGACACTGAGCCATGAAAACCCAGTATGAATCCAACCAAAATGGAATATGGAGAGAGAGTCGTACTCTTGACAAGAACAGAGCCTGTGTTGAAACCATTGCAAAACCACACTAAACCAGACCAAACAAAACATAGTGCAATATAGATGAAAACAACCATCCTGTTAAACCACAATTACGAGTTCAAAAATATCCAGTATCAGATAAGAATTTGCTAGCCAATATGAAAGAGGAGGGAAAACCTCTATCCTCAAGAATCAAATTATTTGAATTGAAGAAACAAGAAGTTTCCCAGCCTCCCAACTCTATATTCTCAATATGATACAATTACAACCTGTGATCAACAAAAAATTTTCTGAAGAGATGAACACACTACACACACTTGGCTTCCTACTCTCTCTCTCTCTCTCTCTCTCTCTAGAACTAAATTGCTATACAAAACCACTCCTAATGCCTTCTAATCCTATCCACTAACTCATCAGGAAGGTCAAAAAAATGAATTTGGAAACAAGAATGTACAAGGACACAGATTTACCTGCCTAAAGTGCCTGTTAGAGCTTTGTACACGGGTGAATGGTACATTGTGCTTTCGATATTTTGCCATTCTGAGGGGCTTCTGCTTGCTTATCAACATTCTCACAAAAGCAAGAGAAGACAATGGCCTGTAACGGGCTGCATATTTCCTGGGTTTAATTGAAAAGAATTTGCACGCTTGTGTGCCCGATTGAATGGCACAAAATCACCGCTTTCTTCTTTGGGGAAAGGGGTAGTGTCTTTGATGATATGCAACTGACGGTCTAATCGAGCCATACTCATCTCCAAGGAGTGGGTGGCAAGTCCTTCTGCACAAAATATTGTGGGCCTTGCATATGGTCTTGAATGCCTTCTCATTTTGCTTCAACTTGAAATATTGTCCCCTGTCAAAATTTTGCTGGGGCTTCGTAAGACCTTTGTGCATGAGGAAAGATCCTGTCCAAACAGAGACAGAATGACCATTTTAGACTACGTTTCTGCTGTGCTCTTCTTGGACTGGTTGGCTGCTTTTGCTTTCTCCATTTCAGCCTCCTTTTCAGCCTTTTTCTTATCCACTTCAGCCTGCTTGCAATTTTCTGCATGCGCTTTCCGAAACAATCTTATGAAGTTCAAGAGCGTCTGAGTGACTGCATCAAATTTTGTTGCAAAAATGTGAGCTGTAACTCAAACCCATCAGGATAGACACAATCACTGGGGCTGGGCCAGGGTGAAACACAGAATGACAACTCTAATACCTAACAAGCTCCCATGATGAAACTAAAGAACATGAAAATTGAAGGAAAAGCGAACAAAGAAACCCATGGGAATTGTGGAGAGAATTTTTACCAAGACATTTGCGTTGGGTGAGCGCAAAAATTTTTCGAGAAGCGTTGCTATACCAACTTTTATTTAACAGAGAGACTTTGGGTGTTGCAAAATTCTGTTACATATTTCCATATACGTATTGACACTTGTTTCAAGGTATATGCGATCTCCAATACTTCACAGAACATGCTTACTTGAGTACAAGTTACCAATGTTACATGACCATATGATATATTCCTACAACTATAGAACCATGTCAATGCTGGTTGGGCCCAATTTTGGATTGGACTAGAACATGACCTGATGCCCATGTTACACAGGTTCCAGATATTGCAGCCAATATTGATCAGGCTTGTAGTATTTGCCCCTTTTGTACATGGATGACATCCCCTTGGTGTCCATTTAATATACCTCTTGATTACTTAACCCCCAAAAAAAAAAAAATGATCAGGCTTGTCTTTGGGCTGGGGCAATTCAGACTCAGATCAAAACCAGGTCGCCTAACTCTATGCACTCCCATAGTAAGCAACTGGAATTGTCGAAAATATTTCAGACATGGGCAAGACAACAATGAAATGGGTACTATAAATAAATGCTCATTCCAAATCAAGTAATACGTTCCTCTTTGCAGTTAATGGATGCAGCTTTTAGAAACAAGCAAGCAGCTAAACAGTTCAGGCCAAATAAAGAAAATATAGACATGTTTCTCTTCTGCTTCAATTGACATAAGAATATGCAGGGTAAACAAGTTGCTCCACAAATACTCCCTTTTTTTAAATCATACAGATATTAATGAACTCAAACTGACTCAAGATACCTTGCTCGAAGGGACAACGGGCAGGATCCTCACCAAAATACCAGGCAAGTGCATCTGCATTTCTACCCTGTCTCACAGCAAGTTAGATAGCAGCATACAAACCAATACTGGGCCTTTGTCGACCAAAATTAAATAAATGTAGGATTAGTACCACTACAGAGTACAGGCTCATCACGGATTGCACCTCTGTCTCGGCAGTACCGATGAATTCCTTCAAAGTCTACAAAAGGAGCAAAATGTAAACTCAGCCAGCAAAAACTCTTAACCATGAAACAATTGCATCCAGCACAATCTAAGAAGATACAAATTCTGAAATTCATATGCTCATGAACAAGATTGTCCAAATAAGTAGCCAACAATTTCATTAGTCAAATGTTAAACCTATCTGAGAACTACAAGCAAATGGAAACACACATATTCATCACATCATGAACATCAATAACGGCCGAATAGAAAAGAAACCGTTTTCACAATATTTCAGTATACTCCAAAACTTATACCTTGCGAAAAATCTCAGAAACAGGGCCATCATTTTCAGATGCAGCCAACTCCTGCTTGACCTTTTCCAACCCCTTGGTTATAGCCTGCATTTCTTCAGCCAAAGACTTCAGTTGTATCTGCAAAATTATTGATCAGTCAATCTATATAGCAAATTATTGATCGAATCTTAGTTATGAAATACTAAATTACTAATTGAACCTTTGTTGCTGCCTCAAGGCTAAGAAGATCTTCGTGGAAATCCAACAGTACTGGTGACGTCCTAGCAAGATGCTGAAGACAAGGCAGCAGTAATCTTAGCAGAAGAAAAAAATAATAGTGGATGCTCAATTCAGCAAATATCAGCGGCCCTGGGGGCAAAAATTTAAGGCCTCAAAGCATCGCAACTTTTATTCAAACAAGCATCAAGAACGTACACCAAACAGAAACATGCTCTGTGCCCCCGGGGGGCGGGGGGGAAGATGAGAGGACGAGAACATGGTGTTCATATGTTCTATACTTCATTTGTTCTTCTGTGCTAAGTAAGGAAAGTATAATTGCATGCTGATAGTTCTAGGGATACAAAGCATATTATAAGCTAATATATAGACAGGTTTTAAATCCACACACCAGGTACTAAACCTCCGGGAATTTACCGGCAGAGCTAACAGACATCCCTGGGAAACAATGCAAACTAACAAGAGCAGAATAGCCAACTCTGCAAACATGTATAGTTTGAAATCACAAACAACTTCCATTGTTCCTAAACAGATTCTTAGCTATGGTTATACTCAACTCCATAAAAGTAACAGATTTTCATTTTATTGGACAAATTTAAAAAATAAAAAAGGAAATGCCAAGGAAATCAACCCCTTGGGCCTTGACATGCAAATCAATATTCTAGATATTATTACAAAGCCTCAAACCTTGCACAGATAATGCATAAGTGTCATCTTGTTGTTAGTTGCACGGGTATCTGTGAGTTTTAGCAGACTGTCCAGCTTGAATCCTACTGCAGACCCTGCACCCCAAAAAAAAAAAAGGATAATCATCTCGACCAGCAGACTCACCCATAAACAAACAGCAAATACAACAGCTCCCAGGAAATCGAACTCCGCACACCCCCCATTTCACCTTAAGCTTGTTCTGTTGACGTGTCTACCCATGTCTAAGGTGCACCATCTTAGGCCATCATGTTGGACCTTAGTTACCTAATTCGCTGCACCACCCTCGATCTGCGATCCAAGATCCTCATTCCAGATTGCAATTCACCCGGGATCCGAAATGCAGTGGGTCACTATCTAATTTGCCACAGTAATTGATCCCAAGTGAGCAAGGTTAATGATGGTTTTTGTAATGGTAGAACAATTGTTCATAGTGGACTTCAATTGATGGCTTTGCGCCATACCTTCAACAATACAAGCATCATGATTGGCTTCAACAGCGGCTGCTAACTTGAGAGTTAGACTGTGACAAGGAGATGGAGAGATAGAATAGGCTGCTAGGGTTTTAAGAAATGGAAGAGACATGGGGAAGGGGAAGTGTGTGCAATAAATTTAAGGTGGGGATACAGGTAAGAGAAACAAGTATGGCTACTGGGGTAGTAAGATAGCGGGAATGAGAAAGCCTGGAAGGCGAATTAATTTGGGGAACAGGGGAGGTAGCTAAAAGTTATGGAGAAGTGGGAACATAGGTAATGATACTAGAAGAAAAAGAAGGGCAATCAAGGTATCATACATGATATAGTTAATGAGTTTTATTTAATTAATTTATTATGTATTCTTATGGGATTTGACATCTATTAGGATTCCCCTTCATTTTATTTTTGAGGAAAGCAATTGGCGATTCAGAAAAACTTTTGCAGCAAATTACGATCCAAATTAGCGTTCCTAATGAACTTACCCCCCCCCCCCCGGTTCCAGGATTATAGCAAAAGTGCGCATTGCGATCCCGAACTCGTTTTATCGATCCAGAGATCCCCGACCCTGGTGACTATGTGTTGGACCTCTAATACCTAAGTTTGCTCCTAATGCTCTCCTAACTGTATTATCTCTCTATTTGTATGGCTTCATATCTCTGTCTCCTTTCTTTCCCAGCTTCCTTCAGCTCCTCCAAAATGGGTTAACCCTTAAAACTCTCCGTTAGGTTTTTTGTGGGTCATTCGGAAACAGCATCCCTACATGCTTGCAGAGGTAAGGTTACCAACATCTTCCCTCCCCCAGCCCTGCCTCCATCTTGGCAGGATCTACACCGGGTGAGCACAGCTGTTGTTGACCTGTCTCTTCAACACCCCCCCCCAACAAAAAAAAAACCAAAAAAAAAGAGAAAAACAGAAACCAGAAAGAGGCTTACCCAAGTGTTGTTTTGCTGTGGAAGGTAAGCGTTGTTGATGAATAATTCAATTTAAAGTAAATCACGGTAGAAGGAGGCTCTCGATAAAAAGCTGCTAGGCATGTTTCCCTGTCTTCTATATAAATTTTAAAGGATAGCCATCAATATAATGCCAAAATGCTGCTAGGCATGCTCCTTTGTCATTTATATGATAAAGTCAAAAGGATGACCATCAATGCTATGCCTTCTCTATAATAAACTTGGGCTATGTTGAAGATCTACTCTTCAACATGTGAGTGGCTCACTTTTATGGCGAGAGATGTGGGGATTAGATGAAGATCTCACTAAGTTCTCAAACATGTCTGAAGATTCAAACCACAAGCATCTAAGAGGGAAAAGATGAAGGAAGATATTCTCTCTCCCTCAAAGTGCTGTCTCTTAATTCTCATCTACAAATAAGCAAACTGGCACTTAACTTTTGCAATTAAACTGTTTCCCAAAAAAAGGAAAGAAAAGAAAGACAGAAAAAGGAAATCAGCATTTGATCCTCACAGGCACTATCGACATTCTTCAGTGTTGGCACAATGCTACAGTGAAAACAGACTAAACTTCTCATGTTATGAAGCTGCCTTTTTGGACGAGTCCTAGTGCAATCATAAACTCATTCCACTGTCTTGACAAAAAATTTGACCGAGAGGTTTTTGATAAGGCAAAATGGCAAAAAGCCATTCTATCTCCATGAAAACAGACAAAACTGCATACACTTGACTTTGAAACCTCTCACAGACCCTGCTGCTCAATGTTGAATTCTTAGGCATTCGACTGCTTAGAACAGAAGCAGGAAAAACAGAGAAAGAACATTCTCACACAGGTCCCCTTTTAAAAAGAACTGTACCACCATCAGAAGAAGAGAAAGAAGCACTGCTAGAAGTAAAATGCATATATACTGAACTGGATAATGTGAGCTTAATCATCTAATAAAGAAAAAAGACCCGAAGTAAAGTAACAACTATACCTCTTGCAGTTCCCTGATTCAATAAATTTCCAAGCGTAAGAATTAATTTCATAATCTCTTTCAACTTCACAGACCTTCGGACCTAGTTTGCAAAAGAAAAAAAAGACGACGTCAGACATGCACCAAAATGAAACGAAAGTGGCATCAGTATAGCAGGGACTGTACCTCATCACATGCAGCATTGACAGTATTCAAACTCTTTTTGAAATCTGTAACCTGCAGAGAATAAATAAATACGTAATTAAATATGAGAGTTTCAAATCTGCCAAAGATCAAAGACTTTCTGTAAAAAACTGTGCAACAGAAAATTCTGCAATCTGTGCGCTTTGCACTCTGCTGTAAGCCACCAAAGACAAAAATAACCTGAGTATTAAACTGAATCTTGAACAAAAACACCCGTAATTTTGATTCCACCCGCGGAACTTTCATCAGCTCCAAAAAAAACTGTAAAATAAATAAACGTTGTAAGTAAAATGAGCTAGACCGGGGAAAAAAAGTTTCCAATTATGTAATTCTCAGCAATTATAACGACATAGGAAAGAAAGAAAAAGAAACTATACACGGATGTCTATAACCTAGCAGAGAACCACTCCCTTCATCAAACCGTCTTACTCATCATAGCCCGAAAGGCATCTTTGATTTTATGTAATATGCTAAATATCACTGCCAAATACTATATCACTTTCAGTGACAAGTCTAAAATCTTTAGTTTACGTAATACCAAATATTAATGCAATAATGCCAAATACTCAGAGCTTCCAAAAGATTTGTCAACTTCACCAAAAGTCAAAAAGGATGGTTTCTTTACGATGGAAGAGGTATTCAATTGAGAGTTGAGACAACAGAACAGAACAGCTTTATTTTTCCTCCTTTTGATTGGTAAGCGGCAATTCATAAAAACTACAATTGCATCGTATCACAATCATCCTTACACACTCTCATGTCAAAGCTAATGAAGCTAACTAATCATCATATAATCTCAAATATGCCATTCGGTTGGATCACCCAATCAACATCTAAACAGGAATGTCTTGGATTTACTCAGCCTCAAATGTTCAAGACAAAGGATAAGATGGCAATGGCATCATCAACAACATAAAGGTAGCATGGCAATCAAAGAATACCTTTTTTTAACAATTAAAAAGTTCCACTCAAGCCCGAGCGAGAGCCATCTCACGTCTGTTATACCTGCCGTCTTGCCTGGCCCAGATTGTTGGCTACTTGAGTGAGCCAAACTAAAGAATGATGAGATCAGGACTGACCTGTTCCAAGGCTGTAGCTTTGGATTGGGTCATATGCATGAAGTCAGGTTTAGATGGTTTGACCAACCAAGAATAAAGGAAGTCTTCTCCCCAGATTAAGGTCATCCAGGACTACAAAGGGGGCTTCTTAATGGGAATTTGTAACGCTATAAGATTAATATTACAGGCCCTACCTAGATGACCTCCTAACCCTCTTGCTAAGGACTTTCGTCCCTTCAAAGTATCAGTCCCTCGGCATAGTTTGCTTCACATTTTTGCCTTTTGCCTCAAATTTTTGAAAGAAGTTAACAATAACTTATTTTAGGGATCGGATTTTGGTTCTCATAATTGTTTGATCATTAGCTCTAGTCAAGTTACTTTTTTGGGCATCATCAATTTCTTCTTTTTTTTTTTTAAATGTTATCTATTGATAGTACTGCTAAAAGTGTTCTCTCAATATGTTTATCATTCTTAATTGTTAAGAGTTCTACTCAACAATAATTAAATCATTTTAAACGATGAAACCTACTAATAGGCATCCATCGCAACCTATTGGACTATTTGCACCACAATCTTTTCCATGGGTCTTACTGAAATGGCCTATTTGACAACTCCTATCAAAGGTAAGACAAGGACATCTGACCCTCCCCTTACCGCAAAACAGCAAACAAGTATGATGATCAGTGGGGGTGCTGTCAATACTGTAAACGTCCTACCATTCTCTCAGCAATAGCATTCTTATGCATTTGAACTGAAGGAATAATCTCACAACAGGAAATTCAGAGCATATGAAAAATTGAATCTGAAGAAATGCTGACCTGTTCACATTTGCCCAGCTTCTCTTTATCACCAGTGTAGTTCTACAGAGCATTTTAAAAAAAAAAAAAAAAAAGAAAAGTGAAAACTTTAAATATATAGGAAATGACAAGGTTTACGACGCAGATGCTGCCAGATATCTGGTTGTTTCCTTCCGCTATCTCATGAAAGGTCAAGGTGAAGCACACAATAATGCAACATAAACAGGAACAATCGGTGCAGTTATCTAACCTTAAGAAGCTCCATCTCCTCTTTGGTGGGGCAAAACTTGATTAGGTTTTCTACCTGATCAGCATCCAAAACAGACTCATCCATAGCTAGCGCTGCAGCCTGGAAACAGACATGTAAGACAACATCAGCACTTAAAATTGACAAAATAACCACCCAAAAAAAAAATGTCGCAGAATTTCAGATGGAAATCAAAGCATCATCAGCTATAAGGGAAAGCGTATAATGAAAAAATAGAGAAAAAACAACCAACACATAAACTTTTCACTTTATGCCATATCCAAGAATAAATCCTGCACCTAAGCCTTTCAATTTTTGCCTTAGAAACCACACATTCTCCGTACATTCCAGTTCATTCTACTGCTACTGAAAAACACAAGGAAACTTTTGCTGGAAGGAGAAAAGACCATAAAATTACCAAAACTAAATCATTCAACTTCTTCACAAAGTTCAATAGAAGCCCTTACTTTCGGGCACAATCAGATAATAAGCTGAAATGCCCTATTTTCACAAAATATGAACAGGAACTATGCCTAGCTAACATAAGGTTATGAGCCACAGATGTCACTTAAAACTTGCAACAAATTTCAGATCCATGTATCATACGGCAAGAACAAGCCTTAGAGATACTAAGAATGGGAATGTCTTAGCTCATTTCGATAGACCCGCCCAAAAGGTATAGTTTGCTTGGAATAGTTTCAAATTGTAGAGATGGCAAATACTCTACCTCTTATTTTACACATAGGTTATTTCAATTCTGAGGAGTGAGGACATCTAAGGTTTCCATCAGTGGGATAGAATTGAAGATCTATATGCCAATGTAGCTAGCAGGGAAAGGAAAGACATATTTATTACTCATTGTATATATTTTTTAGGTCTAAGAAACATTTGTATTTTGATATTTACTATGTCTTTTCGGATTTAAATTTAGGGGCATTCTTTTCGGACAGCATTTTTTTTGGGATTCATAATCAAAAGTTGCATTAAAGGACACCAAGAGGAAGGGATTGGAGTATTACCCGAACCAAAAAAACCTGATGAAAACCCGCCCCATTTCGCACCCGAATGGATGATGAAAATGGGTTTCACGTGGGTGTATATATGGGTATGGGTATTGTGTTTGAAAATGGGCATGGACATAGGTACAGATTCTTCAAACCCGTACCTGATTGTATAGCCGATTTGCTAGTAAAAGGCGACCAAAATACGGTAAAATCCAAAAATACGTGTTAGACATGAAACTCTAAGTATATAGTGTTTATTTATGTAGAAATGAAAAATTAATCTTTTTTACAATTTTAACTTTCGTGAGTTTATCTGAACATGAATTTTAATAAAGTCGCTTGAAATTGCTAATCAAATATAATGTGTGGGTTGACTATGAGTTACACTTTGCGCACTCTATATATGCCCAAATAAAACCCCTAAATCCGAAAATCCCAATGGGTATGGGTATAACCATCCAAAACCGAGTGGGTATGGGTACAGATGTGAGTATAATCTTTGAAAATGGGTATGGGTACGGGTATGGCTCAACCCGCCCCAAACCCATCCCATGCCCATCCCATGTACAAAACGGGCGATTACAATAATATCATGTTCTCAAGCTATCATGCACAACATTATCTATGGGATCCAAAAAGGTCAAATTTGTAACATTATTGAGTACTTGACTGCAACTATACAAAGTTCTAAAAGAAAAGCTTCAAATCTTGAAAGGACATTTCTTTGCCCTAAAAAATAAGTTAGTTCCTTTCCTTCCTAGTAGTCCACCAATTAGCCATAAGGACCATCTTCCAAACTCATGAAACCCAACTCTTTTTCATTCTTCTTTCCCAAGCCACCAACACGTCTTTGACCTTCAAATGTTGAACCCAACAAATGCCCATCGACGGAAGAACCAAATATCAAAGCAATGAGACCCAACGACAATGCAGAAGGAGGTGGACTCGATTCTTCCTCCTCAAGGCACATAAAACACCTACTTAGCCCATGAAATTTTTTTAGCATATTATATTTTAGAATATAAGTCATATTAGGATAAAAAGAATGGTATTTTATGTATATTAGGAGAAATAGAATATTCTTCCTTTTTGTTCGGTGTTTTTAGGCTATAAATACCCCTTTATTGTTGTTTTATGTTTGGAGGATGAAATTGAGTGTTTAGTTTTGGAGTGGATCTCCATCAATTTAGTATCAGCCGAAATCGTGCCAACGAAATACCGTCCTTTGCCACTAATTTTGATTTTTAATAACCTTTATTAATGATTGCAAAGTTATCATCATGAAGCAATCCATAACAACACCACCACACTCCCACCATCTCCGAAATCCCCAATTTTCATTTTCCCACCCGATTTCTGCCACTAATTTTTTTCAATTCACCATCCATGTGTTAAATTTACTCGAACGCAACCATAGATCATGGGTTACAATCTATGTTACTTGGACTCAGGACACGGCTGTCAGATACGGGTAAGGATCCAAATGTCCGACTCGTCAAGTCTCAAAAATTAAGACACGGTGACACTATCCTCATCTTGGACATGGATATAGGCCGCTATCCAAAATATGGATATAGGCCACTGTCCAAAATATGGCCCTTCATATATTTTTTCTGCTAAATTATACTAGCCCACATTAGTATTATATTTTTTATAGTTATATGAGCCCATTATAGGTTTATAACTTGCCACTTCTAGCCTAAAAAACGCTCCATGTAAATTGGGCTCACTCAGTCACCCATCATTTTCTACCAGCCCACAAAACAAAGTTACCCTTCTACTTTAATTAATAATTTAAAAAAAAAAGAACCAAGTAATGAGAACAAAGGAAACTGGAAAGAAGCAACGAACAAAAACCCTAGACTGAGAAGCCCCCGGAGCGCGCTCTCTCTTCCCTCCTCTCTCCTCTCTCCTCTCTCTCTCTCGCCAAGCTACGACACCCCCACACGACTCAGCTCCGCCTCCCATCAACCTATGATGCCGACTGTGTTGGGATGATAGCGTCCGTCGACTTTAGCCGGATCTGACCCGTATCCCGTGTCTGGATCCGCGTCGGATCGTGTCAACACGGGTACGGCAGCCCCAAGTGGCGAGTCCGGGTAACATAGGTTACAATATGGCTGAGTTGGAGAACGATCCTTCTTTTTGGAAATATTGGTGCTCCACAGAATTATTGTGCATCAATTTAGAAATTTTTTTTTTAAGAAATATTGGATTAGTGCCTGGCATGGGACCACTTATCCTTATCTTTATCAGCATCTAGCAGTTTGTGATAGTGTAAGTGAAGCATATTACGGGATGCCATACAGTGGAAATCATCACAGATATATATTGCGGGGTTTAGAGAAGACAATTGTTTGAATGAGAAAGGGAAAAGAAGAAGCACCTTGTTGTTGCCACATCTAGGAAACCAACATCCAAGTCTAGGAAATGAGTGCCAAAACTAGAGATCCTCATTGAAGATTCTAAACCTAACAAGACTCAGCTAGAAGCAAAAGATAAATTGGACAAATTGCAATTTGAAGAGTCTCTGGCTAAATTCGAAAGTGCTCTTATAATCCAAGAGGTGAAGATGTTGAATTTCATGTGGAGACTAGTGAAATTCCAAAAGTTAAAGATGCTGAACACATAGCTCTCAATTCCCAACCTTCAAAAAAAAGAGCCTATGCATCTTAATAAGTCATAGAGGAGACTTCAAGGGCATTTTTTAAGATGACATTTTAGAATATAAGTCAATTAGGATTACGAAAGCAGTATCTTAGACATATTAGGAGACTAGAATATTTCCCTTATCTTGTTAGGTGTTTTTTAGGCTATAAATACCTCCTCTATTGCTGCTTTATTTTCAGAGTTGATTTGGAATAAAATTGAGTGTTTAGTTTGGGAGTAAATCTCCATCACTATGGTCATCCAAAAGTTTACTAATGACTCATGCTAATCAACTAAATCTACAAACAAGACTTGTTCAATGCATGATCGCTCACCAAGGGCTTATTGCACTGAATGAAAAACAGGAAGGCAATCAAAAGATCAAACAATAGTAACTTTCCAGCCACAGTAAACCACCAACATGACAAGGGAGAACCATCACAGTGAGTTGCATCAAAATGTGCTAATAAATCAAACGCATACAAAGAAATTCAATAATAGAAATGAAGTGGGAAATGTAGCATACCATCATATCAGGGAGAGGCATCTTAACCTTTGTGAGCATTATTTCAGTATTATTGGCCCTCCTGAGGTCAATCTGGAATAAGCATGTAAATACATCACTAAATGCACAAGAAGAGACACAGAATATTCTTAAAATACTTGACGACATCTCTAAGTAGAAAAACAGACAGCAAGTGGCGAAATGCCCTATTTGCTACAGCGCATTGGGAATTAGGCTCTGAGTTGTTTGGGACTTCCTTGGGTGATGTCTTGCTCCGTCAAACATCAGTCATTTAGCCTGACAGATCCATTTGGACGTCAAATGTAAAGTCACCAGAGCCATTACCCGCGCTATCTTTTGAATGATTCAGATGGATAGAAATAGAAGAGTGATTAAACTTATTTTGCAGGGAACTCCTTTTTGGTTTCTAGTCAGCTTCTTTTATGAGACATAATTAGCATCCAGTCCCTCTGGATTCTCCAATTCATTTGCATCCAATTCTATCCCTTTGCTTCCTGTCTAAATGCCCCCCTGGTCCCAAAATATTGGGCTTTTGAGAACTGAGGCAATTTCTAATATGCATGATGAGTTCGAAATAGTGTTAACAATTGTGCACTAATTACATAAGGGGATTTTAGGAAGCAAACTAATTGATTGTTAGTGGTAGTGGTAATTACTAATTAGTCTTTTATTAAAAACATGTGATTTTTGTATTCATGAAGATTAAAATGGGACGGAGGGAGTGCTCATCAATATCATTAAAAACAAAAATATATCATTAAAGGCAGGGACAGTCCTTGTCAGTATGATAAAAGTCAGCATTCTTGCAGAGGCATGGGCAGTCAAAAGGTATCTGGAAGCCATTCTTTGTCATAAACTAACAGTGGTCGGTTTACCTATTTGTTAGCAAGTGACTCCAGCAACAACAGTAATTTCTAGACATGCTTTGAGCTTGTGCAACAGTTGGAATCATAGTTACCGGATTCTCTCAAACCCCCCAGCGTACCGTGAACCGATCGTGCGAACCAGAATGCAATACTTTAGCGTACCAATTCCCCAAATATGGCGAATTCAGCGAACCCATCTCCTACCACGATGGTATTGCATATTGTCGTGATTCATAGGCCAAATTTTGAAGAAAATGGAAGGATTTTTGAGGTTGCCATGAATGAGCAAGCTTTTTACACAGCAAAAGGAGAAGAAGAGAAAGATTTAGAGGGAAAGAAATAAGGCTTAATCTGAAAATGTTGCCCCACGTGGGGGGGTGTTTAGGGAAGAGAGAGAACCCTCATTATTAAACCATTCTATGAGTCTCTACGATATGTGAAGTTATGAATTGGAGGATAAGATGTACTAATAACGACCATCGTGTACTGGATTCTCCACTAGCAAGCGAGTCACATACCTAAATCCGTCCCCCATACCGGAGTGTACCACATTTCAGGCAACTATGGTTGGAATTCTCCAAAACTATCTCGCAGGATCCAGACTTCGTTGCTGATTTGGTCTTACCATATCTTTTCATTGATTTATACGAGTTCACATTCAAATTTGACCTCAATGAACCTGTCATTTAAGCTTCACGCTAACTTCCATCAGATTACATGCACTTCTCCATGTCAAAATTTTCTTTACAAAAATAAGTCTACCAGCTAGATGATTCATATGAAAAACCGAAAAGACAACCTTAGAGCAAACTACATGAAGTTTCAAATAAGCATAGACATTAATTATGAAGGAGCATTAAGTGGGTGGTTGGTCTAAGGCTCACCAGCAAATGTTCAACAAAAGCAGCACAATATTTCTAGTAAATAAAAAATGTAAACGAAGAGGTATCTGATAAATCAGATAGCAATATATTGGTAGTCTCGCAGCCTATATAAGCAGGAGCTTTTGTTATATGGCAACGAAGATTTAACCTTTCATAATAATTAAAAACAAGGCTACTGAGTTACCAGGTGAACCACATCAGACTTAGATCCAGCAGCCTTCTTCTTATCACCAGATTTCCCTCCAGCACCAGCTGACTTTGGGACTTGGGCAGAGAAAAGTGTCTCAATCTCTGACATATCAAATTCTGCAACCCTACATTATGCGATAATATCAGTAACTCCATAATGCATAAGCTAATGAAACCACTCAACAAGTTCCTAATTGCCTCAGACACTTAAGGACGCTAGGGACAGGACATGAGGAAATGATTGAACCCTACAAACTTTGAAAACGATGTACGGCAGTCAGTATAGTAAACAAGAAGCAGCTGATCAAGGTCAAACAAAAGAATTATTTTTATTCTAAAAAACAAAGAAAAGAAGATACACTACATTTGAGACCCTGCCTGCCTTTGCAGTTCTTCCCACAGGCTTCCTTGCAAGACCCTTGTCACTTTGCTCCAATGCAAGGGTTTAAGAGAAGATCTCCGGGGAGCCATTGCTGCAGCTGTTGGCCGAGCTAGCCCACGACCCTTTCCCAAAGCTGGTGGGGCAGCAGGTGCATTTGGAGCCCTTGCACCAAACGGCGGAGGAGGTGGAGGCCCGCCACCAGGTGGCCTTGGAGGTGCGGGTGGACCTGGGGGACCACCTCCAGGAGGTGGGGGTGGAGGCGGTCCTCCTCCACGCATTAGAGGTGGAGGTGGAGGTGGGCCTCGACCACCAGGAGGTGGAGGTGGAGGTGGAGGGGGCGGTCCACCACCCGGAGGAGCAGGTGGGGGTGGAGGAAATGGGCCACCACGTAATGGTGGAGGTGGAGGAGGGGGTGCTCTCCCACCTGGTGGAGGTGGGGGAGGTGGAGGAGCACCATGTGCCAAAGGAGGAGGAGGGGGAGGCGGTGGGGCACCTCGCATGGGAGGAGGCGGCGGCAAAGGTGGACCACCATGCGCAAAAGGAGGTGGAGGTGGAGGTGGAGGTGGTGGGGCACCACGCATGGGAGGAGGAGGTGGTGGAGGTGGACAGTTGTGCATGAAAGGAGGCGAAGGCGGAGGTGGTGGGGCACCACGCATGGGAGGAGCAGGCGGTGGAGGTGGACCGCTGCGCACGAAAGGAGGCGGAGGCGGAGGCGGAGGCGGTGGCGCACCTAGAGTAGGAGGAGGAGGAGGAGCTGGTGGTCGTGGAGGTGGAGGTGGAGGTGGAGGTGGAGGTGGAGGTGGAGGTGGTGGTGGGGCACCTTGCATGGAATGAGGAGCGCCATGCATCGGAGGAGGTGGAGGTGGTGGAGGTGGAGGTGGAGGTGGAGGTGGAGGTGGGGGAGGGGGAGGTGGTGGTGCTCTTCCGGTTACGTTAAATGAAGGTGTTTGAGAGGGTTGTGCTGCATAAAAAGGAGCAGCAAGTGAAGATGTCGTAGGCTCATTTCTGAGCGAGGATGGGGGTGGAGGTGGCGGTGGCGGTGGCGGTGGCGGCGGTGGCTGTGGCGATGGAGCTTGGGACGAAGAATAAAATGACAATTGACTTCCTCCAACATAACGTGGTGGAGGTGGAGGTGGAGGTGGAGGTGGAGGTGGAGGAGGCATAATTCTTGCAGCAGGTAGGGGAGGTGGGGGTGGGGGTGGGGGTGGGGGTGGTACTCTGGTTCCACTAACCTTGACAGTGGAACTGAAAAGAGGTGGTGACGGAGCTTGCAAAGAAAAACATGATGGAGGTTGACTTTCTACCATACGGAGGGGTGGGGATGGAGGCGGCAGCGGTGGAGGTGGTGGTGAGGAAGGGGATTGACAAGAAAGTGTTTTAGAAATGCCACCAAGATTAGTAGAGGAACCAAATGGAGGCGATGGTGGAGGAGGAGATGGTGGTGGTGGAGAGGCAGAAATAACCACATTCTGAAGACTGGATGGAGGCAGAGAGAGTGGTGGTGGTGGTGCCGGAGGCGGAGGACAAGGTGGAATAGAGCTGGCATCAGAAGTTGTATCAAATGTTGTCGACAGGGGTACTGGAGGTGTAGGTGGCCCAAGAGTTAGAGGCCTGGCCCAAGAGTGTTCAATATCTACAAGGTCATTGACCACTGGACAAGGCGGGGGTGGAGGTGGTGGAGGTGCCCATCTTGGTGACGGCTCTTTAGTTGAGACACATGCAGAACGAGATTTAAAAGGGGGCGGCGGTGGGGGAGGTGGTGGAGGCGGGGGTGGTGCTGCCCTTGTTTCTTTTTCAGGCGTAGGCGTATACGACTCTGCAATCGAGACCAAGGATCCATCTGAAAAATCCTGAACCGGAGCGGAAGGTTGAGAGACTTTTGGTCTTGGTGCATCATCTTGAGCTTCCCGCCGAAAGTGATGAATGGATTCTACAAGCTTAGCAGGTTTTCCTTCCAGAATTTCATGACCATGTCTATCAAAATTAGCACAAACTGATCCAATATCAGCACTACCAGGACGATCTTTCAATTTGCCACTTGAACCAGATTCTTTTGCCTGATTTCTTGTGCCCCCAAGAGAAGGTGGTGCACTGTTGACCCGGGTAGGCGGGTATGCAATATGCATCGAATTGGTGTAAGAACCTTTGTTAGATGGAATCCAGCGATGCTCAGTTGGTTTATGCTTTCCTGATTTTGCCACATCCCCCACTGCCTCCTGTTTTCCTCTCTGCTTGTTCAATTGGGAATCTGAACTTGATTTTTGGTTAAATGTAGGAGGTCTTCTAGGTGAAGGATACAAGATTTTCTCCGGTTTTTGCTTGCCAAGATCGCCACCTGACTTCCTCTGTGGACTCCTGCATTCTGATCTCTTTTCTATGCTCTTATCCTCCCCGTCTTGTTTCTGCTCTTGTTCCTGTTCTCGAACTGTATTTTTATCCTTGATATCTGGCTTCATGGGCATGTCAGCAACTACAGTCACGGACTCTACCACTTTATCTTCACCATCAAGAACAATATCTTTCACTGCATTAAGGTCATAGCATACCAGATTACGATTTTGAGTCCTTTCAACCAGAACAATATCTTCTACAACCAATTTAACTTCTTCTTTTAGATTTGCATCATCCATAACAATGTCTTTAACCATATTGAGATCGGACTCAACATCCCTATGGTGTTTATTATCGTTATCATCCAAGCAAATGTCCTTCACAGCTTCAATGTCTTGTCGCACTTGCACATCCGGTCCACAACTGCCGACATCTAGAGGACAATATTGAAAACCTTGTCTCTGTACATCCTCCTTCCTTACTTCCTCAAGGTCTCCATTGTCCGCAACTCTTTCATGAGCCATATGAGCATCAAAGTCACTCTTTCCCTCTTGAGCATCTATAGCATTGCTGAAGATCTCCTCAGCTTCAAAAAATTCCTCTGGTGAAGCACTTTCTGATTCATTATCATCATCACTTTCTACATCAGCTGTAATGTCTGGAACTGTTCCAACATCCGAAAAGAGTACCTGAAACAGAATAAATATGCATTTAAGCACAATGCTTAACACAATGGCCACATGAAAGAACATTTGTGGCTTACCTCTGCTTTGAAGTCCTTTGGGAACTGATCCTTCGAATCCCATGAAACGTCAATTTCATCACGGCTAAGAACCAAAATATTTGACCGAATAAAGGACGTGTGAAACATAACCCTAAACATAATTTCTTCTCGTAAGAGATCGTCACATAAATGTACACATTCTACAACAACATCCCCTCGAACACGACAACGAATATCCAATTTTATTAAAATACACTCTTCCTGCAATCATAAATTGAGAGTGGTAATTAGAACTTGAAATCATTGTATCATCATCTGAATTACAGAGAATAAAAATTAGATGTTACCTCTGAATAATGGTGAACTTGTTTTTTGTTCTTTAAGGATGAAAAAAGCAGCTTAGTAATTCTACTAGATTTTGTTACAGGATCTTGACCATAAACATGAACTACAGGCCTACAGCCTTTTCCCTCATCAAACGATGGGAGAATTCTGAGTATTAGGCAATCTAGAACAAGAGGCGTGTCAGAAGGAGGCCAATCAGAGCCGAACTTTCTCTTGGAAATATATTGAAGATATCTCAACTGGGAAGGCTGTGGGTTTAAAGGAGACAAAAGTTGAAGAAGCTCCTTAGGAGCCTGCTTATATACCATTTCAAGTGTCCTCTGTTCACCATTATACTGCCTTCTGTACAAAAGGAGACCTGCAAGCATAAAGGCCAGTACAGGCCAACCTCCTTTCTCACAGTGCATCAGCAGCACATTCTGCTGCCCTTCCAATGATAGCCAGCTTTCACTGGACCGCAAGAAATGATGAATCATTTCCAGAGGAAGCAAAGGACATTTTTCATACTGCCGAGGATATTCCATGACCGTCATATCATATTGAGACAAAATGTCCGATATCTGGCTCCTCTGGTCCGAATCTCTAAAGTTGAACACCATAAATGAAGCATCAGGAAAGTAGTCCTGTAGCTGTGCCACGATACCACCAAGATATTCTTTGTACTCATCTTCATCCAATACGTTCGTGGAGAAGCAACAATCAAACACTGGAGAAGAATAAATATCAAAGCCACGATTAACATGGCATAAATTCACAAATAACAAACCTTCGCTGAGACATCAAAATTGAACTACAATATTGAGCATCTAAACAATCCAAATACAGAGGAACCAAGGAAAAACCTTCACTTCATTACACTCTTGTTTACGACCAAGATAGAATCTACTAGTTCATATCATGCCAACTGTTCCCTTAGCCTTTGCAAAAGCAAAAATCCTTAAAAACTATTGCACATGCCATCAACTTCCACCAAGAAGCAACTAGCATGATATGAACAACTGGGTTTGGTTGAAAATAAGGTGCGTGAAAAATGCCTAACTAGAGAGAAATCCTAAACTCCTATAAATTCCTGCCATATACCGAACAGCAATGTGACAGTTTTAACTCTTCCTCCCCACCCCCCCCCCCCCCCCCCCCCCCCCCCCCAAAAAAAAAAAAGAATTTGAAATTTGAAAAAACGCCATCCCCCAAAAGCTTGCACCAGCAAGATCTGAAACACCGCTAAATCTCAGGCAGCTCAGAAGCTATGCCAGCCACCCCTCGTATGCAGGCAGGAATCAAAGCCCAAAGGACCTTAATCTGAAACTCTGCTACAATGCCTGAAAATTAGGAGAAATTTTCACGCCTGAAGTTGAAGCTATCCAAAACACAGGTGGCTCAATTATGAAAAAGCATGCACCTCCATCACAATGCCAGTGCCACCAACCCCACAATCAGAAATATGCAACCTCATAAATGGAAACCAAATTTATCCGAGACAGTTTCCAGATTGCACTGAATTCAGCTAAAACTGGCAACTTGTTCCGGTCCACTATGATCGTCATCATGATCACCGTGACCACAACATTCAAAATTCAAACTGACCCAGAAAAGAAACTGAAGATTATAATGAACCCCAAAAAGGAAGAACCGATCAGACAGATATATAAGCAAATTTCACAGAAACATGCTTACCATAAACACGCTCGGAAATTTCAAGCAGCCGATCCGGCGGCTTGCGGTAGAAGAAGCGGCGAAACAGCGCCATTTGATGGCGCTGTTTTACCCCTACTCGGATCCAAACCGGTCAAATTCAGAAGACCCAGATCAAACACAAGTCGGATCCTCCAAAAAAAATCAACGCTTTAGGTCTCTTGCTCAATTTCTTTCTACCAAACTTTCTAATTCTGGCCAAAACCAGTTCAAATTCAGCAGAATAAACCCCAATTCAAAAGCCTTAACCCCCAATTCAGAGTTTAGGGTAACAGGGCAAGATGATCAAATCAGCAGAAACCCAGAAAAATTTAGAACAACCCAACTGCAGAGAAACAAGTATACACAATTGAAGAAAGCAGAAATGATAGATTAGATCGAAAAAAGAAGATCAACTAGGGCAAAAAAGAAGGAACGATCACAAAAATCTCGCTATCACATGGAGGGATATAGACATTTAGACATAGACATAGTGTGGACTGAAAAGGAGAAAACACTAGACCTTCTCCCCTCTACCTGTACCCTTTCTCTCTCTAGATTCTCTCTCTTCGGGGGAGCAGAAAACCCCCCGAAAACTTTACGAAATTACACGTGGAAATTCAGGGCAGGGATAATTTTACAGAGAAGAGGAGAGAGAAAGTGAGATATAGAGATGGAAATGCTGGACTAAGTTTTTGCTTTGGCTGCTAATACTAGAGACAGAGAGAGAGAGAGAGAGACGGTGATGATGAATGAAGTCATGAATGAATAAACAAACAAGGAAGAGCAAACAAAGAGGCAAGTTCTTGGGATTATGTCAGAAAGCATACGTTTGACACTTCTCCTATAACATGATATATGATGAGATTGAGGACAAGTGAAAAAATTTACATTATATTCTGTCCTATTCTGGTTAAATTGCAACCGAGTAAAAATAGTTTAGTCAAATTTTATAATGTGATGGGTTAAATTTTGATTAAGGTCAATTTGTTACTATTAAAGATGATTGAGTTTGACGATGTATTTTATATGTCTTAATTATTGATTCCAATTTTTAGGAATAATATGCTTACACGAAATTATTGCTACAATAAAAAAAGATTTAAATATATATAACGGATTTGAGTTTGAGATGTAACATACTTTCAATTTTACTTGTTTATAATTCATTGAACATATTATGATTTATTACTCTTACAAGAGTTAGTGGTATGATTCATGTCAATGGGTTTCAATGTTGTATATTGTTTTCTTATCTTTATTCTTTTCCTTAATACCTTGTTCAAAATGTAATTGTGATGAAATATAGAGAAGTTGATATACGGTACTTCATACATGTCGATATTCAAAGAGCGAATTATGAAATAATTATGTTCATTGATTAGATATTAGCTAATGACAGCTAACATCTTTGTTTTAGCAACATATCCCAGCCATAAGAAGCAAGCAATAACATAGTGAGCGATAAGTAGTAAGGAGCTATAAACAATTGTAATGTATCAATTGTCAAGCTGGACTGCAAATGCCATAGTATTTTAAGAACCAAATCAACCAATTGAATGTCCATAATTGTTTTGTTTATGACTTTCAAGTTGGACCTTTATACAATAGCTAAATTTTTATATTACTAGATATTGCTCATGTGTTTTGCGCAATTTTACTGATTCATAATATTAATTTGTGAGGTCGTCTTATATAATAATCTTTGTACATAAAAAAACATATGCAAGTCAGCAAGTGTGCAATTTAAAAACTAGCTAGTAAAAATAATAAAAGATTAAAGAAATTAAGGAGAATAGTACGTGCTCCATCATTCATTCAAACGATGCACACATGGCATGTACGTGGGAGAGAATAGCAAGTTAACAGTTACTTTACTAACTTACCCCCTTACCAACCAAGGCAGTCATCATATGGCCAAAGGTCAACAAGCAAAACAAAACAAAAAAAACCACCACAAAATAGGGTTTTATTGCTCTGTAAAATAATAAAATTTCATCAATGAATCAAATATTTTTTAAAAAATATAAACTAAATATGTTGCATATATGAACTGATGATGATCATAATGAATCACCAGACAATTCTTATTTCACTTAAGTGTTAATGTTTAAATACAATCTTTTTTCTTAATTTTTTTATAAAAACCGTACCTTTCTTTTGGAAGAAAAATAATACTTAAATTTATCTTTATATTTATATATAAATGAAAATTTTTGAGTGATTTAAAATACTTTCAACACTAGAAAGGAAAAAGCAGGGGGTCCAACCGAAGCATGGTTGGTCCCTCTAACGTCTAAACATTTTTCTTCCAAGTGATCAATAATAATGTGACATGCCCCACAAAATTATTTTTGGGCAATGGCAACCTATTGTTTCACGTCACCCTAATAATTCATAATTTGTACTGCAATATGTGAGGAGCTAGTTTTTTTTTAAGCAGAAATTTTGTAAAAATTAGTTTTTCTTTTTCTAGTACAAAGGGAGGTATAAAGGCCGATGTTAGTAGCATTTAAAATTAGGTATTTGGTAATAATATATAAAGACTTATCAATTAAACTGGCTGACATCTTTCACGTTGTAAACATTAGTTTAAACATATACCAATTATTATTATTTTTTAATCTTTAATCTTCTATTCACTAAAAATTATTATCAACATTTTTTATAAAGGACACAGAACTCTCCCTAGTGGTGGACCTACATATTAGGTGTGAATGTCTCTAGCATCAATTATCCAAAAGATGTAAAGAAATTTTAAAGGTTATTTAAGGACTACCATAAAAACTAACTAAAATTTTGTAAATACTATGATATAAAAACGAGGCACTTCTCTCTATCTCTTTATCTATCTATCTATCTAAATAATCTATGTACATAAATTTATATGTCTGTCTATCCATATAAATCTATATAAACATGGATGCTTTCAGATGCACTTGATAAGCAGTGCATCTCCATTGATTATATAATAGGAAGAGATTGTCAATGAAGGACACTAACTGAGGGTTTTTCATAATGCAAATGATAATATGAAAGAAAAATATACACCATTTCTTTATTCATAATTAATTACTGATAATTCATGGAATTTAACAACAAAACAATTACTAATGAAATTGATGAAGCTGTTTACCCCCAAATTCTGAAATTTTTATGAAAATTTGATGAACGAATATTATATGTAAAAAGTATATATATTATATTCCCAATTTTATTCTTAAAATGAATAGCAACCTATAATTTCATGTAGATTTTAAATGTAAGATATTGGCTAAAGAATCTCCAAAATTCTTCATAACCATGTTTAGTTTACCTTTTTTCTTCGGTGACTAATTATGAATTCATATATGATAAAATCAACTACATGATTAAATAACTACATCAAATAATTAATTAATCAATGTCATCATCTAATCTTATTCTAATACCAAAAGAATTAATTATCATAGACAATAACAACTCATAGCTCAATAAACTTGCAAAAGAATTAGCAAAATTTTAGCTTTCGAATACAATGCCATTTCTTTGCAATTTTTTTTTTTTTGGGATTAATCATAAATTTCTACTTTAAAAACTACTACATAAGTCAATAGTGAATTAAGAAAAACAAATACAAATATAAGTATCATTACCAATTTTTTGCTCCATCCCCAGTCGTGACCCCCTAAGAAAAGTTTATATGATAAAAATTTAAGAACTCATAATAATTCTCATTCTTTTTTATTCACAATAAATGATGCTGCAAGTTTATTTAAAAATTTGATATTTTTTCAAGGGCATATGATCAATTAAACTAAACCAGTTGATGTCTATAGACCCCAACTGATTCTTACTACAACATTTCATATTGAATACATACATCTCATTTCAAATAAGTTTGTTCAATCATAGAAAATCAATGAGCTAATGACTATGAGGGACAAAAAAGGAGGCTACTCACGGAAGCAATCCAAGAGTTTTCAATAATAACACACCAACTAATGTATATGTGTAATTTCATTATTTGTAATATTAGAATGTAAGCCTTTATGTAATTATCCCTTAGAACACTTGACCAAAAGATAGCATCATTTGCAAAGAATTATAACGCTCATGTATAATACTAATGACAATAAAGGTATTCTATTAATTTTAAAAACTACTTAATTACATTTTGAAAGAAATATTTTGTATTTTAGTGCTTTCATTAACTCATTGCTCATCATCAACTTTGTAACAAGTTTGTAACAAGTGTCTAAATTGATATAGTACTTTTAATTATATTGCTAATTTTCAAATACACACTTACTATCATTTTTTCCCCTAAGACACTAAAAGTATTTAAGAGAAACACATACATTAGATAGTACGTTTATGGCTAATTGTGTCAATTTCACAACGTATTGTCACCTATCAATCTAAGTCAAAACCATTCAACACACGAGCATAGCACTGATTTATATAAAATTTTCAGATTCATCACTGACTTTCCTAAGATAGTTATCCTTCAATTATAAAATTAATTCAACATCTTATTGAAGGAGATTAAGTATATATGCATTTAAATCAACTAGGAAAATATTTTCTACTTGCTAAAATTATCAGAATGTATTGTTCCTTTTCAATGTTCAATAAATAATTTTATATTTTATATCTAACATCTTTATTTTTAAAATTACATTTTAATAGTTATTCAAAAAATATACTGACTAATAATGAACACTACTTCAAAGCCCATAACTTGTGGTTTGGTCCATAGGGCTTTCAACAATTTGGTAGCTAAAAAGACAGAAAATTAACTGAAGGCGAAAGCAATACGTTTCCTGAAAATAAAAAATAAAATTAAAAAACTAAGAAGGGGGGGGGGGGGGGAAATTAAAATATAAACAAAGGTTTTGTCGGGTCGACAGCTTGCGCAACGTTTTAACGACCACGAGGTCATTTCGCGGCAAAAATGTTATCTTTTTATGCATGTCAGTTGTGAACACATAAGTGCCCACGTGTCCTTCACATAGTTCAAGTAAAAGCAAAACCCATATTATACACTCGAGAATTTATGGTCTCTGAAGCCACATAAATAAAATATATATTAATGATCATTCATATGATAAATACACATTAAAAAATATATATACATATGATAATAGAAGTACATACTCTCAAGCGTATAAAATAATTTGCCAAGTAAAAGCATTTCAATTTTTTTGAAAAATTTTCCCCATACTTAATAATTATATGTAATTTTGCACACCCCCCCAAAATTATGTTATTCAATTACCTGTGGTTTTTGGGGAAATTCAGTTATCTTTTTTTTAATCTTAGCAATGAAAAATCTTCATTCAAAAGTTTACGGTTTATCATAAGAGTAACGATACATGTCTTGTAACAAGACACATCTTAAGTATCTTATCGTGATTAAAATTAATATGTCTAATGATCCAAACTCACTGATTTTTTAACAATTAGAATTAATTATGAATGGTAGAGTTCTAGCATTCATCGGCTATGCCAATTGACACAAAATGACACCCTAATCGAATTAACCTTATCCAGAAGACGTATCATGCACGTAACTTTCTAAGAAAGAAAAAATATGGTTAAAAATAATATTTTACACAATTTACAGGTTGTAATAATATTTCACTATTCAATTACACCATTTTTTAAAAATTTGATACAAAATAGTACCACTTTTAAACCTAAACAAGACACAGCAAGACACTTATCATTCTACTTATCATAATGATGATAAATTTGTCATATACAGAGATAGAGAAGGAAAGTGAGAAGGAAACGAGTTCTCTCCCTTTTTTTTTTTTTTTTTGGATGATCCGTATTTGTTTGCATAAGGATCAATGCATGTTGTGAAAACTTACGAATGAAATATGTTCACTCTTTAATAAGGAGTGATTATAAAAAATACGTGGCATATAGTTACCAATTCTCTTAAAATACATACAGCAAACTTGGCACTTGCTTCTAAGATTTTTACCCTATTTGATTGAATCATATGATGTGAAAAATCAATTAAAGTTAAATAGTTTAGGTTAACATTGAAATTTAGCATGAAAATTTTCTACTTTTAATTGTTTAATTAAATACAATATGTTATCTATAGACTAATTAATTATTTGTTTATGATAGTATGTGTATTTAGGTTCAAAAATTTGACATATAGTCCTTAAATCTTGTTATTTTTTATTTTATTTTTGACAACTTCAATACTAAAGGGTCTACATATTTGTATATGTTAGGCGGTAAGAAGGGAAACAAAATTACATTTAAATATTTAACAGCAGAAGTTACATTTAAAAAATTGACTTTTGTCTCAGATGGATACATAGATTTATAACCTTCTTTTTATCTTTGAATCAAGTGTAACTTTAAATTTTTAATTTTAACATATTTAAATATGACACTAACATAAACACCACTACAATACAATCTGTTTTTCTACTCTAGTTAAATTTCCTACATGAAATAATACGCCAACAAACATTTTGGACGGAAAAAAGAAGAGAAAATTATCTCAAATGCTCAAATCTTAACCATTGTGAGAATGTTCTTTCTAGTTTGCTCGTTAAAACTACACACATAGGGCTTGTTTTTTTCGTTGGTAAATCCTAATTTACCAACTTCTCAACCAACTTCAACTGTATTCAACCAACTTTTACTCATCATATAAAAAGATATATCAACTTCTTCCAACTTCAGCGCACTTCAGCCCACTTTAATCCACTTCAACCTACTTCAATAAAAAAATTACATACTTTAATTTATCAATCTCAACCAACTTCACCCATTTTCTAACTGATATTTCTCAACGAAGAGAACAGACCCATACTGATAACTTTTATTATGGATTTCGATAAAGGCAATTTGACTCTAGCAATACTAACAACCATCATCAATCATGATAAAAACCATCATTGCAACGAAAGGGCTCGAATTAGTTTATTTACCATGCATGTATAGGTGTTGTGCATGTTCATATTAGTAAGGATTTATCATCACTAATTGACGGCAAGAATTGCTACAAAAGCTGTAAAAAGAAAAAGCCAGTACCTTATCATGATGGCATTCATATAAAATCAGTTCTTTTTTACTATATATTACTATTTGTTTGGTTAGATTGGTATGTAGGTGCGTTTAATGATATGCATGAATGCATTAATCGATGGTTAATAAAGGTTTGTTTTAGACACTAATTACTCCCAAAGATGAAGGAGAACTTTTTGTCTCCTCTAATCTAATAAACTACCCTAGAAAGAAGTTATAGGGTATAGGATTAGGGTATTGAATTCTATGAAGATATAAACAATGGTCTGGTCTAGGCTCTAGACCATTAATACTGCTCATATTATCCTGTATGTGATCAAAATTTCTTGTATAGTTCATAACATAAAAGAAAGAAAATATTTTGTCAGTAGCCAACATGTGAGGGGTGCGCTGAATATAAGGTCTCAAATTAAAAATTAGTAGTAAAAAAATTTATTGTAAAAGCTATATCTTTTTATGGGTTAAAATTAAAATAGCTTGATTATGGTAGAAAATAGTAACTGAAAGACCGAAATAAATATAACTCAATCTTTTATGTTCATTGGCCTTCCAATTCTTTGAATGTTATTTAAACAAGGTGATTTTACCTAAGATAGTGTCTTTTTTTTTCGGGGGGGAGTCTTTGGATCTTAGTTATATCATAGTCGAGCTACTGTTGGCCTATCAAGGGGTAGAAATCTTCTATGATAGATTTTTCCTATTTACAAGACTCGAACTCGAAGTCTTACTTAAGGCGAACAAGTGTAAAACCACGTACACCAACTTGTGTTGGTTATCTAATATAAATTGATTGCTTAAGAAGCATTTATTTTAAAAATTTAAATCAAGATCCATGGATGCCATAAAATTGAAGTTTTCTGGATTGTAGATGACTACAGTCTACACATATTAGTATAATTTCGTGGCTGAGAATAAAGATGAGAATAATAATTACAATCCAAGGAATAATTAAGCAACTCCACCATTACTCTTGCTGAAGCCTCAAGTATATTCAACCTTTATCGATTAATTACTTAGTTATGAAATTCCTATTGAACAAGTCTATTTCTATTTTCTATTATAAGTCAATCATGGCTAGCTATTTGCTGCATATATTTCTTGATATTTTACAATTAGGCACAGAAAATGTCAACCCCAGGTTAAATTTGTATAAGAGTGACAGATAATAAACAAATTAATGCATAATACTTAGCCTAATTTGCTAAGCAAACCACAGATGACAGAACCCAGCAATGTTTTTTTTTTTTTTGGGGGGGGGGGGGGGGGGGGTTTGCTATGCTTCTTGTGTAAGCTTGTTGTCAACGGCTGTTCTTTCGGGTAGAATTCTCGTAAGTTCAATCCACTCCGACTCTACGTTCAAGTACACTATCAAAGATTCAGTCAAAAGATCATGAATATCAAGACAAATATTTCTTTTTTGATCTCCATGAGACATATATACAAAGAGAGCATTTGACAGACAACTTTTTAAAGAGTTTTCTTAACCAAGATTAGCTGTTTGGCTAAGTAAAAAAGTCAATTTAGATGTTTGGTGAAAAGACTTTTTAGAAAAGACTTTTTGGGTCCAAAAAGTTAATTTGAAAAAGCTAATTCCATTCCTTTTTTGAAGAATTAACTTTTTATCTCACAACTTTATCGGAAACAGCTAATTTTATCAAACAGTTTTTCAACAAACAGCTAATTCAAATAACTAATATAAACAGATAACTCAAACAGCTAACAGTTGTTTGCCAAACAGTTAACAGCTAACAACTGTTTGCCAAATAGGGCCAAAATTATGAATATTAAGATGAATATATTTGTCACCTCGAAATCCTTTAAAAGTTTAAGTTTTTTCCCCGATTACTGTTAAGCCATTGACTTAGATTGAAAGTCTAAGTTACATCACCTTCCATAGTTTACTTTAAAATGTAAGGTTACATACTATATCTCTCCCAAAATTGTAAGCACCAATAATTTAAACAAATAATTACTGAAAAGTGTCTATAAAAATATCTTGTTTACTTCCCTCAAGATCTTGAGCTCGATGAATAAAAAAAGGAAAATTAACGTCAATAAGCTGAACTATTGGGGTGTCGACATGAATAATTTGATATGAGAAAATTACAGCAAACAATTTGATATTTGACCCTATTTTTTGTAGGTATACTAGCGAAGAGTTTGGGTAAGCTTGACTCGTTTATGCTGTGATATAAATTTTCTCATATCAGATTATTTTAAAAAAATAAGGTCAAATGTTAGATTATTTGCTGTAATTTTTTGAAGTCAGATTGTTCGCGTCAATACCCCCAGTAGTTGATATTATTGATTTCAAATTTTCTTTTTTAAAAATGTGTATTGTAAATCTTTTGCCACTTAGTTCTATGGGGTGAAATTAGTCAACCCGATTCATTTCTAATGATTCATTGGTACACGTGATTTAAGGCCCACTTAAATAAATTGGCCCAAGAAGGAAAAAAGAAATGGGCATCATAAGCAAGGCACCTAACAAAAGCCCAAAAGCCCAATCTCGTAATCAACTTTGCATGAGGGAAGAACGTACAAGGGTTTTTTTTTTTTTTTTTTTTTTTGGGGGGGGGGGGGGGATGAACTAGTGCACATTTATATTGTTCATACCTCTTACAAGTGGTTTCAACTTTCAAGTACCAACGAAATAATTTTATACGTTGCAATCAATTGATATACTATGTAGCAATCAAATGATTCTATAAGTACGGTCATTTATAACTTTAGAAGTTAATGCGTCCACTTTAACTTTAAGAGGCAGAGAATACAAGAGCTTTTCTAAGTGGTAGACATTTGAACCTCTATCATTTGACTTGTCTAAAAGTCTTCATAAAAGATATGCTAAGTATGATATTCAAAAAGTAGGGTTAAGTTGCTAAATTTTAGTTAAGGATATTTAAATATATGTATGTCACTTTATCATTTGAACATATTCAAAAATTGTCATTTATGATGTAGGTTAGAGTCCCAAAATTTATTTGAGAATTGGGTAGCAAATAAGCCAAAATGTTTGTGCAAGCCGTTCGCTTAACTTAGTCCAAACTTGAAAGTTGATCTTGGTTTGACTAAAGCTCAAATCAAATGCATACCAAGACCAACTAAGCCTAGTGAAGTTTGATTTTGCTTGGCTTATCTCAGTCATTTCCTTTGGAAGGGAAGTGATCAGTACTTCATGGTTATACTTAGATTTCATGTTATTTATTTATTTATTTGCTTTGGAGGGGAAGTGATTCGTACTTGTTAGGCGATAGTTTATCGTATTTTACGTGCCTCTTTTATCTAATTTTACCTCTTACAATAATATAATCTTTAGGATTGTTACGTGTTTTATTTGCTTTGTAGGAAATCACTTCAATCGAGCAAACTCCGCGAAAATGAGTGCAGATTTCCAAAGTTCATTCAATCAACATAAGTTTCCTCTTCTCTTTCACTCTCTATTTTTTGTATGTTTGGTTCTTGTTTTGATTATATTTGATTTTTAGTTTTTGTTGTTAATTCATGCTTATTAGTTTGTTAGATTTTGTTGTTGCTTTAATTTCCTTAGTAGTTCATGCTCGTGTTCAAGTTTGTATGTTTAGTTGTAATTAGGTTTAATTATGCTTGTGATGTTAGGTTGTTAGTTTGTGTTGATTTGAATGGTGATTAGCCTCTTGATGGCTAATTGATCTTGTTTAAACATTTACCCACTTTGTTTAGGCTAGAATTTAGAGTTTTCTTTCTTGCCTGCCAAGTGTTCGGTGAAATGCTAGAAGGAGCTTTCATCCGTGTTTTTGGGCAATCGACTTATGCTGAGAGATGAGGTTGATTGTCTAGCGTGGGTAGAGAGAATAGTTGGGATTCGGACGTAAAAATAGTCTTGGTCGCTAGTTAGGTCATGGGTTATCAATCTTGTAGTTTAATTGAGCTAATCTCATGAAAATAGGAAGTTAGAATAATTAGACTAGCTCATGACCCTTGAGAGAGAACTTGACTGTTCTTTAATGATGCAACCAATCATCTCTAAATACTAGCATAATTTGGAAAGGTTAAGGTTTGACTTGATTAGCTGGGTTATCTCAGGTTTAATCATAATCAAAGTCGTCGTTTTTGTTTTAGTAGTTTAGTTCTATTTTCTATCCCTTCTGTTTTGTCTAACTTGAGACGTTTGAGTTGGCCTTGGTACTTCAAAACACAACTTCCTGCGGACAACGCCCCGAGTATTCAATGATGCACCTTGCACTTGGGGTTTATAAATATTAAAACTTTTTCAAGTTTTTGGCACTGTTGTGGGGAGTTGTCGCTTTTTAATATTGGGGTCTAGTTAGGCATTCGAGACTAGGCTTTTATTTTTAAAAAAATCAAACAAAAATAATTAAAAAAAGGCCAATTTTTCACTTTCCTCACTATGAGCATTAATTATTTTGGAGATATCATGATAGATTACATGCTTTTCTTGCTCATTGTAATTATTACTTGAAGAAGTAGGAAATTTTGAATACAGTCTATGAAAGTGTGAATTGTGAGACCCGTGCTCTTTTAGAGTATTGGAATTTTTATACTAAAAATGTTAATGAAGCATGTGATTTCCTTGATTGGTTAGCTTGGGATACTTATGAATTTGAAACTAGTTGTCCTGATTCCTACATCCAACCCCCTTGCATATCTGATTACGCTCCTCCTATGTTGAAATTTGCCATTGTTCTGATCATAAAAGTAATTCTTGTCCCTGTTATATTTGTGATGAGGGTTTTGCTAGACTTAGCAGTATGATAGAGACAATGAATGAGCAATAAATTAAGTTTGCTAATAAAATGCGGGAGTATGACCTATCACATGAGACCGACCTTAGGTTTAGTTCTCTTATACTTGATGTCAATCTGTGTGATGATGGTGTGTCTTTCCCTCCTCTAGAGTTCGGACTACAGGAAGTACTCGACCCTCCCTTTACTACTTTAGTCAGAGCTGCTCTATCCTTTTCTACTACCCTTGGGGACAACACTGTATTTATCATGACCTTTCTTGATACACCTTCCTCTTTAGCTCAGTCAACGGAGTTCGAGATAGCTGAGAACCTTGATATTAGCGCTAGTGTTGATGAGGATAATACTTTTCTGAGTCAGGCGATGCTTCTATTTAGGAGCATGATCTTGATGCGACTCTAGTAGGAAGGTCATACATGGACATCATGGTTACTGTTTCACCTAGTCCTGATTTGGTTGATAATATATCCCCCGACCACCTTGCTACCTTCCATGCTTCTCCTTCATGTTCGCCACTCTCCCCTTCCCCTGAGTATTGTGATATGTTACTTATTGATTCTCATGTGATACTTGAGGAGAATGACGTTGACTGCTCTAAATCCCCAGGAACCTTTAGAGGGTACGACCCCTTCCTTGATCTTTATAATCTGTACCTAGAGGACATGCTAGGAAAAACCATATTGACTAGTGCATTTGATTAGTCTTCTAATTTTTCCAAAACATTTGATATGTTTAGGAGAGCACTTGTTATTATGCATGTATTCATATTTGTGTGCTCTTACTTACATTCATCTTAGTTACATTGTCATGTGTTTGATAAGCTCCTGCGAACTTTGACAGCATCTGAATCGGTGGCTTGACTCTTGAGATGAGGAGGAGTGGTTAATGCTCCTCCAACCTCCCATAGCACCATCTTGAGGAGGTAATAGCTTAGGTGCAGTCAGTACCTAACCTGGTAAATTCGTTCCTTTTTTCTCCTCTATTTTCATTTTGTATTTTTCGTTTTTCGTTTTTTTATTTCTCTTTTATTTTTGTATATCCATTATTGTAGGTTTACTTTGTAAATATTTGTGTTTTGCTAGGGGTGAATCATCGCCTCCTAATGAGGACATTGTGATCACTAGGTGTGTGGGTGGGAAGTCCTATACCCTTTTGTGCATTTTTTTGGGTGAAATTTTTGGGCTTTTGTATAGTTTTTCTTAATGGCTTTGGGGAAGCTTCGTGCTATTCTGATCAGCTTAATTCCCTTGTACTTTGACCATTAACTTGTATATAAGCTGGATGTGCATGATAGATCTTCATCCTTAGTGTGTCATTCTAGACTCTAATTCTAACCCCATTTGTTCATTATCAATGTATAATCCACTCCTTATTTATACCATCATCATTATCTTAAGGTCTTAGTCTTCCGTGGTTGGTTCTCCCACTTGTCTTATACACGGTTACTTTGGTTTTTGTTTGCATTTCAAGAAAAAAAAAACTAAAAAAACAGAGAAAAAGAAAAGAAAAAACAAATAAAAATATGAAATGACAAGTATCCCTTTGAGGCATGCGTTACTAGGCGTTACCCTTTGAGGCAATACTGCTATTGGAAAAACTTGCTTTCAGTGCTAATAAGTCAATAATGTAGTTTGTGTCAGTCATGTGGGATTAAGTCGAAACCCCTACACACACACACACACACACACACATATATGTGTGTGTGTGTGTGTGTGTGTGTGTGTGTGTAGAGAGAGAGAGAGAGAGAGAGAGAGTCCTAAGATAATGATACACTTACACACTAAGCACTAGGATGGATTGAAAGTTTTGATATACAATGGGGTAAAAAGTTAGTGCTTTAATGTCATTCATAGGGATTGAGAGTCTTGATGAGTATCTATGTATATCTATGTTTCATTTGTAAATACAAGTTGTTTTTCTATTTCTATTTCTCTTTTCCTTCTTACTTTTTCCCTTTCAGATTTTGTGAGTATATCTTCTGTAAATCCTCATGAGACCTCACTTGTCTACTTGGGGAACCCAAAGGGTTTAAAGGGCTTGTTGCATACGCTAAACGCAACCATGATTCCTACGAAAGTGAGTTAGGTTCTTAGGTTAGTTTTTCCTTAGTTTTGCTCGAGGACGAGCAAAAGATAAGCACGGGAGTATTTGTTATGCAATAATTTGTCGCATTTTACGTGCCTCTTTTATCTAATTTTAGCTTGTATAATAATATAATCTTTAGGATTTTCACTTGTTTTATTTGCTTTTGTAAAAAATAACTTCAATCGAGCAAACTCCGCGAAAAGGAGCGACGACGAACAAGAAGAGCAAAAAAAGGTGAGAAGGGACGACGGCAAGGCCATGCCACTGTGCCAGAGATTTGGCACGGGGTGGTCGTGCCACCTGGCACGGCCGTGTGCCGCCCCGTTCGCTCACTCACCCGATTTTCTATTTAAAGCCCCTTCGAGCGTTTTTGTTCGGGGATCTCCCCGGCTCTCCTTTGACGACTTTTTGGAAGTCCTTAGTTTAGGTTTAGCTAATAAAAATCCCTTTTGGGGGAATTAGGTGAGAAATATTAGAATTTGTTTTGGTTGTTTGGATTCAAAATTGCGGATTCCCAAAGTTCATTCAATCAACATAAGTTTCCTCTTCTCTTTCTCTCTCTATTTTTTGTATGTTTTGTTCTTGTTTTGATTACATTTGATTTTTAGTTTTTGTTGTTAATTTATGCTTATTAGTTTGTTAGATTTTGTTATTGCTTTAATTTCCCTGTTAGTTCATGCTCTTGTTCAAGTTTGTGTGTTTAGTTGTAATTAGGTTTAATTATGTTTGTGATGTTTAGTTGTTAGCTTGTGTTGATTTGGATGGTGATTAGCCTCTTGATGGCTAATTGATTTTGTTTAGGCATTTACCCACTTTGTTTAGGCTAGAATTTAGAGTTTTCTTTCTTGCCCGCTAAGTATTGGATGAAATGTTTGAAAGAGCTTTCGTCTGTGTTTTGAGGCAATCAACTTATGCTGAGAAACGAGGTTGATTGTCTAGTATGGATAGAGAGAATAGCCTGGATTCGGATATGAAAATAGTCGCATTCACTAGTTATGTCATGGGTTGTCAATCTTATAGTTTAATTGAGTTAATCCCATGAAAATAGGATGTTGGAACAATTAGACGAGCTTATGACCCTTGAGAGAGGGCTTGGCTGTTCTTTAATGATACAACCGATCATCTCTAAATACTAGCATAACTTGGGAAGGTTAAGGTTTGACTTGATTAGTTGTATTATCTCATATTTAATCAGAATCGCAGTCTTTGTTTTTGTTTTAGTAGTTTAGTTCTATTTTCTATCCCTTCTATTTTGCCTAACTTGAGATGCTTGAGTTGGCCTTGGTACTTGAAAACACAACTCTCTGCGAACAACGTCCCGAGTACTCAATGATGCACCTTGCACTTTGAGTTAATTAATATTGAAACTTTTCCCTAACATTACTCCATGGCTGTACTTAGATTTTATGTTATTTATTTTAAAAAGGTTCAAATTAGTCATGTTTAGGGGAAAGTGTAATGTTTATATCTTGGTTAAGCTCTATTTAACTCCATCATTAAATTTGAATTGGACTCAGTTTGACCAAATTTGGCTCAAATTTTGGCTTAGATGCTTCAAAAGTCAAGTCGAGCCTGGCAAAGCTCTAAATCAATTTGGCTCAAATGCATCTCTTTAGAACAATTACACATTGGGGGAAAAAATGCATTGGAGTGACCTATGACCTACACATCTTTCTATATGCTTAGGATGGTTTACATCCCATGTTTGATTTTTCCACCCTTTTATTATTGTATTATATCGTTCTTTAATTGTAACTCCCTTGACTTTTTTGCTTCAAAAAGTCTACTAATAAGAGAAAGACTAGTTTAGACCTGTGTGTTATACGGGCTTACTACATGTATTAACTTTGAAATATTTTTTCTAACAATTTCTTACTTGTTCTTGTATATGGTCAAAATTATGCACTATATATTTCTTTTGTGAAATTATGATTTACTTTTTTCTTGAAAAACTCATCTATTTGATTTCAATGATAGAATATTTTGTTAAATTTTTAGATGTTAATATTTTTTAAGAAATAAATATAACAAAAGATTCTTTTCTCATCTATAAGAACCACATAAGTACTAAGGAATGTAGCATACTTCGCATTCCTTACTCCTAAATTTCTTTCTTTCATTTGTGAGTCTTTTTTTTTTTTTTAAAGTAGCATAGAAATGAATAATTTTCATTAGATCTGTCAATGAACATTTTGACAAATGGCACATAAAATAAAATAAAATATAGACAAATTTTGAATTAAGTGAACAATGTATGATAAATGTTTCTTAAAAACAAGTATGAGATGGTTGTATTATATTATGATTAATATTTAGCAAAAGCCATTGAAAATGCACCAATTGTGCACAGTATTATGGTAATTGTAATTTGTATAATAACAGTTCATAGTTTAATTTGTATGATTCGTAGATCAATATAACTAGTGTCATTTCACAAAATGTTAATGATTGATGGTATGTGCAAGGTTGTAAGGAAGAAGAAAATTAAGGAAATTAAATTGTTGTCTTATTTGTCTTAACTAGATGAAAACCTTTTTAGTCTTCCCAATGTTTTGAAGAGAAAATGTAGTGAAAAAAAATTATTAAGAAGGAATATAAAAAGATGTTTGTCTGAAATCTGGATAGCTGAAAAAGGCAAGTTAGGACTATTTTTTCCAGCTTAGATTATACGGATTAAAGCAAAATGTCTCTCTAAACTTCCTCTACTCCGTTTTTGTGGAGTATTCAGTAGTCTACGATTTTAAATTTAGGGTCAATCAGAACCAATCTCTCTATAATTTTGCAGTTCAAGGGTAAGTATGTTATATCAGGCCCCTCCATACTCCACCTGGTAGCAGGATTTTTGGGGTATTGGATTTGGAATATAAAAAGATGTAACATAATTAAAAGAAATATGCGTTTTTTCCAAACAAAAGTGATATTATAAATAAAAATTATTAAGTAAGAGTAAAAGGACATCCTAACCCAAGATTAACGAACTTCAATCATTGTGCATCCTTGAAAAATTCAAGCAAATTTTTGTTACATGTTTTTCTTATTGTAGACAATAGTTTGGGTTACTATTTCAGCTACTAAATCCTAGAACCAGAATTTTAGCCAAATTGTATAACTTGTTACTATTCAGTTTAGATAGAAAATACTACAATTGACCTCCACATTTTCTCTTTGTTTAAAGGATTTAACTTTCATAATACATTAAGTTTGACCTCGTGTTACATATAGCCTGGTTTATAATGTTACATTTGAGATGCTAAGAATTGAATGTCATGTTACAAAATGTTTGTTCTCTACTTCTAATGTTCCATAACATACTTTTGATTTTTCTTAGTCAATCATTATGCAATTAGTAATTACATAAATTTATTAAATTTGTATGTAATGACAATGATATCTAGAATGTGATTTTCTTATTTAGATATACCTATTAAGTACTTCCAAATCAATTCTTGGATGAACAGTAGCATCTAGAATAAATTAAAATAAGAAACTAGTTGATATCTAAACCCAAAAAAGAAAAAATTAACATAAACTGATAGCAAGAATAAATTGTTATATTAAAATTATATTCTTGGTTTTGCTCGGCTTAAAAAGAAAAGTTTGATAGGCATATATAACTACCATCAAACAAAATAACGAAAAATTGTGAAATCAAATCAAAACACAGAAAACTACATCTATAAAACCAAAAACGTAAAACAAAATTTCACATACAAAAAGGAAAATGAAAAAGAATAGAAAGTTTGATTGGATCCCATCTAATGAAATAAACAAAGAAATAGATTATAGAGAGATGTAGAAGAAAGAGGGAAAGAAGTGGGAATGTCCCAGTTTTGCCACCCTTTTATAATCGATTTTCCCGAATTAGTAGTAAAAGAACTTTAACGATGAAGGTTATTGGGATCCTTTGCAACGGTTTAGAATATGAAAGAGTCTTATGACATAAAGAGCTATTGAATGACAAAATATGTAAATAAATATCAGTTAATAATCTCTACTCATAACCATAAGTCCAAAACAAAAAAAAACAAAAAAAAAGAAAGTTACTTTAATGCATCCTCAAAATCCAAAAATATATACAAATATATGATATGATTCTAGAATAAACTTCTTCGAAGTTTAAGAGAATGAATTTAGTTTGTAAAAGTTAACCTTAGTATAAAAAGGATTAAGACAAGATTATCTATTATCCCAAAACTACAAATTAAGGGGTTGTTCATTATGAGTATATTGACTCTGCTACCTGTTCTAACTTGATTGAACCTACTAATTACTAGTCAAATCTACTTCACTATACTCCAATATAGACAAACTTGCTCCCATATACTTCAACTCACACACAAATGTACTTCCAAATTGCTCAAACCTCCTCTAATTGCTAATTAAATATGCTCTAATTTGCCAACCCTACTTTCTATTAGTCAAACTTGCTTGAACTTGCGACCTACTAATCCATTATGCTTGTAATGAACACGCCGTAAGTACATGAGTACATGCTATATTAGGAAATAAATTGAATTATTATGCAAAAAGTGAGAAATATTATGAAATATCTACAATTCAAGTTCAAAGGCAATTCGTACATATAGGCCTATTAGAACGTAAAAATTTTTCATAAACTTGAATGGTCAGCTTAAATTTTAATTATTATGGTTACTCAATACAATAAATGTACAAAAGAAGTTGAAAATTTAATGTAAATGGAATGTACATTATTTTGGATTCAGCAGGACATATACTACAAAATTAAGTTTTGACAATATCAAAGGGACAAACCATACACACAGCAGACGCGACACACTCAAGCAAACAGTAAAAGAAAATATTGTCACTTTTGTTACGACTTATGAACACCAGAAAAGGAAAAAATAAAAACATAAAACATAAAACATAAAAACAAATTTTTTTCAAAAAAAAGGGATGGAAAAAGAAAAAGGTGGGTTTTAGGAGGGACCAGGGCCACAGCTAGGGCACTTTCACCCACCATAGAAGAATGATGAGCGTTGGTCCAAGACAAAAGCTGACAGAAGTGGTCTAAATGATTAAAAGTCTAAACCTCTTTTTGAAAGCGGCAGCCACCACTGGTCCAGCTTTCATTTGCTCCCTTCACTCTTTACCTTTTGTCCTTTTGCTTTTGTAGGGACAAAGGGAAGACAGACAAGATTTGCCCAAAATCTGAAGAGGTGACGCCCTTGACCCTCATCCAAATCCCAAATGGGAGGGAAACATTAAATCTTTGAATAAAGAATTTAGCTCTTATATATAATTCTTATAAAAATGCTTTGGCCAAAAAGAAACCCAATAGCCTACAGACATTATGTCATCTACAACATAATTTCTCATCATCTGAAACCCCATTACTCTGTACATTGTGGTGGGGGGGACTTAACATTTCTTGGGGCAGACAACTCACCCAATTACAACCGCTATGATCAACCCGTCAACAGAATTTTGATTTTCTCTATACCTCTCCTGGTGAAACTATGTGATCTACAAACCCGAGCTCCAACGAATTTCAAATGCGTCATGGTTCTAGCTGTCTGAATGTTCGAAGGGAAGATTAGGTGTGCATCAGCTCTCGAGTTACTTCGATCATCACTCTAGCGTTTGTCAGTTGTTAACTGGAATTTAAATCCGTAGGTATCTTTTGTGTCTTTCCACTCATTTCCCTTGTTTCGTGCCTGCAAGGTACAGAATCCAGCAACGAAGAAAAGATGCTAGTCAGATCAGAATAACGCAGACTATACCAAGAAGAACAATGAAAAAGGGTCTCCTACGTAGCTCTGAACTTTTACAACTTTTACCCTAATATGTGCACAGGTGTCCAGTTTGACATTTGCATGTTTTGCTCTAGAACTATGTATCAAATGTTGATACTCATGTCACTGCCCAACACGACTACATGAGTACTTCACAGAGGGTTAGAGAGAAATGTCAGCAGATAGTGTTTTTCGCTGTCAACCGTTCAAAAGGAATAATTTTTGCAAGTTATTTCAGTCTTTAGTTGCAAAGCAAGAAATTGAACCTTAGAAACTTCAAAGTATAATGATTGACGAATTGATTTTGGCAATCACAGTCTAAAATGAGAATTCGTTTCGGCGAAATCCTCTGTATGTCAGTGAAATTGGATCTTCATTTTCATACAAAGGTTCATACAAGGACTGATGTGAAAATGTTAAGGTACCCAATATGGATACCTAACAGAGTGACCTAAAGGGAGATCTCAGAATTTGATATTTCACATCTATGTGTCGAGCACATAACAAGAATTTTCTTCACGAACCACTCTGCCGCTTCTACTGTTGCAAACAAAAACTTAGATCTTATAAGATTTCACACTAATTTAGCTGTCGAAGAGTCAGCTTGGGCAAGCAAGTTCTACAATGATTCTATTTGTCACAGTGAATCCTCTAAATTTCAGCAAAAATTTGGATCCCCATGTTCATCAGAAAGCATGTACAGGGACCCGCATCCTCAAAATCCTAAATCCTAAAAATAAGAAAAAGGGCATGGGCAAAATAAAAGAGGAAAAGTAAGCATGCGCAGAATAAAACAGGAAAAGTAGAATAAAGAGGTAGATTAGGGAATTAAACATTGCACTCAACAACTGAAGTGAAGAAAAAGGGATGAGAACTGAATAATGCAAAGCTAAACCTTTGGGACTAAGGAATTCAACTGTTGCGCTGGGACAACATAAAGAGAAAAAAGTCATATTGTCACTTCACTAATTACGGCAAATTACCTCGCTGAAACCATGACCTTCGGACTGCCTGGCGAATCTGGCGCTCATGTCTTTCTAAAAGCTCATCAATTCTGTGTGACTGGGATAACAGTGGTCCTGAAAATTCAACCTTTTCCTCTTGATCCTGAAACCCAAAGTCAGACATCAGGAATCTGCTGATTTCTTGGAAGTGATTATGAGCAACGACGTGATATAGTCACTACTTAAGGAAAACATTGATTCCCAACTTTAACAAACCTGCCCCCATTCCAGTTTTAGATATATAGCATGCTCATATCAAAATTTATGGTTACAATGCATTGGAAAGGTACTCATTGGTTACAAAGCGTTTGTAATGCAACAGTAGAATACCAACAACAGTAGAATAGCAATGAGAGGCAAAACTTAGTAGTCTATTCCCCTTTTTAATCTTTTAAAAGTTAAAAACATAATTGGCTCTAATAATATGAACTGACCATTTTATTTCTCTTCGCTTCCACCTCTTTTTGGTAAAGTGCAAGAGATAACTCCTGCGAGTGGTACTCATCTGAGGCATCGAAAGATTCCGGGCAATCAAACTGGCTCCACTGTCTCCTCACAGTACGCTTTAGAGTCTCATAATAGTCATGCCCTCTTGAATAAACACGGCTGCCAAGGGAAATATCTCTATTTTCATTCTTTTTCAACTCGGAATCACTTCTATCTTGTGATGTAAGGTAAGTCTCTAAACCATTAAAGCTAAGCTTTGAACTAGACCGTCTATGTGACCTAACATATGCATCATCTCTTCGATTTTTGGCCCATGCAAAGCCACTTGATCCCGGGACTTGCAGCGGGCCAGAATATGGTACGTCTCCTTGAGAAGCATTCTTCAAGTGAGAAACCTCAACTCGCTGGTCAATTGACGGCTTTGGCAGGTCCCTTGCTTTTATGTCTTCCTCAGGATGGAAGAGAGCTAAATTTCCGTTTATTTTGATTCTCTGAGGATCTTGAGGTTGTGGTGGTAAGGGCAATGCCTGCATGTGGAGAAACAGCAGTTAGGAATAACTAGTAGTTTTTTATGGTGTTTGTGAAGGCAACAGGTTGTTCATGGAAAAAATAAGGACCTCAGCTGGTGCCAATCTACGGATCCCATTTGGTTTCTTTGTTGTCTTGTTTGGTGCATCCAGCCCTCGGACTCTTCCATTAACTCTTTTTCTGAAGAATGAACATGCATCACAGGGGTCAGTGATGCACGTATGCACTATCTAAAGTACCTTTCAAAACAGCAAGCTGTGGAAAATAACTAAAAATAGCTCAAAATAGAAGGGATCACCGGACATAAGGTTTCCGTATCCAACAGGAAATGAAGCATCTCATTACTAAGCTCCATGGGAGAACTTTTTCCACAAAAGCTCAAGAGACTCCATCATATACAACGCTAATAGTCAATCTAAGCTGGGATGCCTCAAGAAGGCTTAATTTGAGACTCTGATTAACCTCTTAATTTACCAAACAGCTTGTAGCACTTCCTTCTATTACTGATGTTGCATGGCCAGGCATCAGCATAGTACACTCTAACCAAATCACATAATATAGATTCATTGGAAGTGCAACTCCCCCCCCCCCCCCCCCCAACCCCAAATTTTTTCCTAGGGTTGGAGGGACAAGAGTCAGGGAAAAAAACTGCTACATAGACTGATTGCCCATCTGATCTAAACAGCAGGATAAAATGAGAGTCTCTTTCTATTTCGGGGAAAAAGTAAAAATGGAAGAGGAAACCCTACCTCCTTGCTTCTTCACGGCCTTTTGCATCAATTTCTTTGTTAGGTGGGTATTTCGGCAAAGTTGACGGATCACAAGCATAAGGCTTCGATGTGAAATACTGCAAAACATAAAACAAGCTCAGAGCTTAATTGACGCAAGACAACCAGCAAAGTGCATGTAAAACAAGTTTATGTATCACTGTAATGACTGTATGTTGTTCAAGCAGCCAAAAATATGTCTGTTGTTCTCTAATGATGCAATGTTACTGCCAACATATTTTAATAACGTTAGTTGTACAGTTATATTAATTCACTCTTCTATAAGGCATAAGATCATGGCTACGAAAAAAAAGCTTCCAGCACACCTCAGAACAAAGGGCAGAAGAAGCACTTCCGCGCTTGTATGACTCAACAGAAAGCAAAGTCCCAATAAGATCCACTGCAGTTCTTGGCAAATCTTTGCAGGTTTCCCGAAGAGAGCTCTCATAATGCTGCTGTGGCTTAAAAAGAGTGGCATGAGGAAGTTTGGATTTCTTCCAATACTCGTCAGGTGGGGACCCACAAAGCTTGAAGATCTTATGCAGCTGTTCAACCTATTGATCAAATTCAGCTTTGTTCTCAAAAATTTGCCCCAGCATTTACAAGTATTTTTCAGCTGAGAATACCGATTAGCCTCAAAAAAATTTAAAAACAATCACATACTGGAACCCATGAACTTGACAAAGGTAATCACCTCGGTTCTCCCTTGAATCAGAGGCTTTCCTAAGAGAACTTCCGCAAATACACAACCGACACTCCAAAGATCGACAGCCGGGCCATAATCTGTTGCTCCCAGCAGAAGTTCCGGAGGTCGGTACCACAAAGTTACAACACGGCTGGTCAGCAGATGCCTCCGTGATGTACTGTAGAAGTTGGCCAATCCAAAATCAGCCACCTTCAAGATTCCTTGGTTATTTACCAGAAGATTTGATCCTTTAACATCTCGATGCATTATACCTCGTGAATGGCAGTGCTCAATTCCAGATAATAGTTGCTTCATATAGCACTTAACCTGTATATTTCAGATTTTAAGGCAATTTCAGTAAACATGGCGATCTCATATGCTTACTTCAAAGAATGGACAGCACAAATGGGAAATAGCAAAGTAGAAAAGAAACTCTGCAGTTGATTCTTCTTCCACATAGAATCTAAAAGACAATTTCACACAAGTGCGCACGCCAGACTAAATTATAGAAATATATGTCACTTGGGTTCTTCATTTCACCTCAGATGCACTTGAATCAGAGACTAGGCATTTAATTCAACTAGAGAAGTGCAAAATTTTCTGCATATGGGCAACTCTTAACACTTGCACATATACTACTAAAGGACAAGTGTAGCCTACGTTACATGAATTGAAATGCGAAAGAAATAACTTATCAGAAATCAATTTGAACATACCTGCGGCTCAGTAAACTTGATATCAGGGCAAGACACCAGCCCCGCAAGATCATGCTCCATGTACTCAAATACAAGATATATGCTGCATGAGAGTTTGGACGTAACTATTCCTTCCAACTTCATAATGTTAGGGTGATCAAGCCTGCGGAGAATCAAAATCTCCCGTGCCATAAACCTAACACTCTCCGGCTCAAAATTGTCGAATCGCACTTTCTTCAGAGCAACTATCTTCCCAGTTTCAAGATCGCGAGCACGAAAAACGCTACTATATGTTCCCTGTCCAATCTAAGAAGACCCACAGAACTCCAATAAGATTATTAGCACAAAACATCTTCAACTTCAGCAAGTTGCAAAAAATGCAGTCTGACTAACGATTAGCGAACATTCAAAACAGCCAGACTTGCCAGTCTCAGAAGTACATCAAAGATGCAATTTGAAAAGAAAATTTCACAATATGAATTTTATGAAGCCGGGAAAATTTCAGTTCTACATCTGGATTTGTATCACCAATATTCATTATTTAAAGTTCCAAACAAACCCAATCACAAAATGAAGTAACACCCAAATTCATGCCAAAACTTTTTTCCATTTTCTTGACAGGAATTCATTCTCGAAGTGAAAAACAATATTGGTCAGATGTCACTGTCTTTCGAAAAACTTGCAGTAACAAACTTAGAACTCATGGAAAACAACAAAATGCCCATTATCCAACTCGCCAGAATTTGGCCTAAGTAAGCTTAATTTTAGGACATACCTCCAATTTTAACCCCACACCATCCTAAAATAAGAGAGGATCAGAGGACAGACAAACCAGAAATAGACAGACTACATCCTCAAACAACAAAAATAAATTCCAGACCGTGATTCTCATAATACTTCCAAATAAAAGGTCCAGCATCCATACATATCTGCAACCTCCACAACTACCAACCCAGCTGGAAATTCATATAAAGTACAGCACTCCAGACATCAACTTCAACTTCAACTTCAACTTCAACTTCAACCACATTTTTTCTTGTTCTTGTTCTTTTTGTTTTTTGCTTAGGGGAACTATCCACTTCATATACTGTAACAACTGGGGAAATCTGAAAACAGGACCCCCCCCCCAAAAAAAAAAGAAAAAGAAAAAAAGGGGTTCCACAGCCAGCTAAAACCCAGGTAAAATTTCACATGCAAGTATAGCTAACCCAGACAATAATACCAAACTACATTTAAATAAAATAAAATAAAATCTCAAATGAAGGAAAATCGACAGTCATCAAGCCCAGATGAATTATCTCTGCTCAATGGAAACCAAGCTGAAATTTCTAGAAAAAGTTAAATCCACCAGCAAGAGGAAAAAAAAAGAAGAAGAAGAAGAAGAAAAAAATCGAAACTAAAAAAAAATTAATTATGAAAAAAAACCCCACCTTCTCCAATTTCGCAAAATTATCAGCTCTAAGTGGCAACCAGCCATGGATGGCTTCGCCGGCGACCGTGCTGAGCCAAGCCGGCCAGCCGGCGGCGACATGCTCACCCTCCACATACTTCTGCAAATTCCCGAGTCTAAAACTCACCGACTCACTCCCACACACGGAGTTAACCCGGCCCGAGTCACCCCGACTCACCACCACCGAGTCACCTCCACCGTTGAACCTCTTCTTCTCGGACGATTCTGCAGGCCCCACGCGGCTCCGACTCGAGCCCACAGTGTCCCGAAAAACGCCCGAGTGGTCCGCCGCTGGGGTCACAGTAACCGCACCCTTGGAACTCACACAACCCATTACTAAATTTCGTTATGCGGGGCAAAATCAATTGAAAAAATTGAGGAAAAAGATGGGTGAAAAAGGGGGAAATTGAATTCACATTGACCCGGGTCGGCTTTCGGGTCAAAGGGGAGGACCCAGATCTCAAAAATGGCGGAATTGAGTGATTAAGGGGAGTAAGGAGAGAGAATGAACATATGTGGCGGTGAAATTATGGAGGTGTGGAGGAAGAGTGAGAGTGATTTTGTTGAAGGTGATATGACTGTTGGGTTTGGTTACTTGAGAATTGGGGTTGTTTAATTCAATGTTTACTTACCGGGTATGCTATTGCTATTGGTATTGCTAGATTGCGTCCGCGGTAATCGCGGAAGGTGGAGGGGGAAGAATACAGTGAAGAGAGTAAATGCAGATTGCAGAGAGAGAGAGAGAGATAGGGAGAGAGGAGAAGAAGCGGGAGACAGCGAGACCAGCGGCCAAAAGGAGGATCGCAGTAGTGAGTGCTGTGGTGTACTGTGGCGTGGTGAGTGGTGACCCGGTTGTGTGCTTTTTTTTTAAGTTTTTTTGGGTGTGTGATGCGTACGAAGAATGACATGTTTTATTTTACATTTTAGATAAATAGATAAATACAGAAAGATGTAAGAAGTTGTAAGAAGATAAAAGAAACTATAAGAAAATATAAAAAATTATACGAAACTGTAAGGATGGATATAAGGAGTTGTTAAATTGTTGAAGAGCTGTATACTATATTTTATTTTACAATCAACGTTTTGTATGAAAAACAATAATATTAAAATAATATACTTATTAAAAATAAACAATTAATTAAGTTAATTATACAACAATAAAATATAGTAATCCCCATAAATTTGGTGAATAAAATTTCGTCCAAGATTTTTTATATGAACATTAGTTTGATCGAATAAGCAAAGTATAATCAAAAAAATAAACTTTTTTGACAAAATTAAATACAACTCTTCAAATAAATTCCTATTTGAAGTAAATAATTTTAAGTATAAATAAATGTATGGTCATCTATAATAATATATATTTCATGTTGAAACTCAAATATAATTTACGTCGTTATATTATACTTTTATGTTTATGTAAATGTTGTGTTCATATGCTATTTATAAATTTTGTATATTGGTAGTATCATTAAAAAAATATACATATTTCTGTAACTAAAATAAATGAATGTTATAGAAAATCTATGAGATATAAGAAGATGTAAGAAGATTTAAGGAGATGTAATGAGCTGTAAGGAGATATAAGGAGCTGTAAGGAGATGTAAGAAGCTGTAAGAAGATGTAAACTCTTAACTAAATCCTAAAAAACGCAAAATAGAACAGGGTCGAAGTGAGTTAGGCCTTGTTCTATTTCGCATTTTTAGGATTTAGTTAGGAGCATACATCTTCTTACAGCTTCTTACATCTTCTTACAGCTCTTTACATCTTCTTACATCTCCTTACATCGGCACTGTTCTATTTTGCGTTTTTTAGGATTCAGCTAAGAGCTTACATCTCCTTACAGCTTCTCACATCTTCTTACATCTCCTTACATCTTCTTACATCTAATAGATTTTCTGTAACATTCATTTATTTTAGTTACAGAAATATGTATATTTTTTTAATGATACTATCAATATACAAAATTTATAAATATCTTATAAACACAACATTTATATAGACATAAAAATATAATATAACGACCTAAATTATACTTGAGTTTCGACATGAAATATATATTATTATAGATGACCATATATTTATTTATATTTAAATTTATTTACTTAAAATAGGAATTTATTTTGAAGAGTTGTATTCAATTTTGTCAAAAAAGTTTTTTTTTTGTTATACTTTGCCTATTCGATCAAACTAATATTCATATAAAAAATCTTGGATGAAATTTTATTCACCAAATTTATGAGGATTAATATATTTTATTGTTGTGCAATTAATTTAATTAATTGCTTATTCTTAATAAGTATATTATTTTAATATTATTATTTTTCATCCAAAATGTTCATTGTAAAATAAATTATACTATACAACTCTTCAACAACTCCTTACATCCATCCTTATAACTCCTTACAGCTTCTTACATCTTCTTACAACTCTTTACATCTCCTTGCAGCTCCTTCTATCTCCTTACAGCTCCTTATATCTTCTTACATCTATTTATCTATTTAAAACGCGAAATAGAGCAGGTCCATCTTCATACATTTTTTTACATCTCATAGATTTTCCATAACATTCATTTATTTTAGTTACAGAAATATGTATATTTTTTTAATGATACTACCAATATACAAAATTTATAAATATCTTATGAACACTGCATTTACATAAACATAAAAGCATAATATAATGACGTAAATTATATTTGAGTTTCAACATGAAATATATATTATTATAGATCATACATTTATTCATATTTAAAATTATTTACTTAAAATAGAAATTTATTTGAAGAGTTGTATTCAATTTTGTCAAAAAAGTTTATTTTTTTTTTGTTGTTATACTTTGCTTATTCGATCAAATTAATGTTTGTATAAAAAATCTTGGATGAAATTTTATTCACCAAATTTATGGGGATTAATATATTTTATTATTGTGTAATTAACTTAATTAATTGTTTATTTTTAATAAGTATATTATTTTAATATTATTATTTTTCATCCAAAACGTTCATTGTAAAATAAATTATACTATACAACTCTTCAACAATTCAACAACTCATTACATCAATCCTTACAACTCCTTACATCTCCTTACAGCTTCTTACAGCTCCTTACATCTCCTTACATCTATCTATCTATCTAAAACGTGAAATAGAACAGACCCTTAGTATCTCGAAAACTGTTGGGAACTGGTCAAACGATTTCAGTTTCGATTAAATGATTTCGATTTCAGTTCTTTAAAACGAGAGATCGATCTATTCAGATTTGGTTCTGATTCTTAAATAAATATTCGGTAGTGGAACCTGAAACTTGTTTAGATGGAGGGAAATGAATTTTTTTTTGATTTTTACTCTTCTTCATTTGTTTCTCTATTCATTTTCTATTTCTTTTTTTTTCCTTACAAAAATAGAGTTTTCAAATAGCGAATTTACTGTAATATCAGTTGATTTTTTATTACTAATTGAAGGATAAATCATCATATTTTTCAAGTAACTAATATAAAAAAATACAAAATTAATAAATTAACTTTCTTTTTTGGTGTAAAGATTGAAAATGAAGGTAGAAAAAGATTGAACATCCCCTCTTCCCTCCAATAAATAAGAAATTTTAATCTATTAGGCTCTAAAATTTTGATGTTAGGCATGGTGGGTACCTTGAAATCGGAATCGGAACCGGAACCAAAAGTTCCGATTCCAGTCCTCAGAACTTAGGAATTTGTTTGACTGGTTTTGGTTCTGGTTCTTGTTCTTTTTTTTTTTGAGTGGATACCTAGAACTGCTCACCCCTAGAATCATAAAAATCAGTGTAGGTACGATTTGAACTTAGATCTTTAGCAATAATTTTCAAAAACTTTATCAACTATGCTAGTTAACATTTACTTATGTATGGTTGGTTTTGTATGGTTTTTTTTTCCCATAAAAAAAGGTCTCACCCAAAAACAAAAATAAAAATCCTCTCCATTTATTTTCGTTTATTTTTGTATAATGTAATGGAAGTTCATGCTTCATTTTTTTTTTTTTCATTTGATAATCTTATAACAAAGCAAAGAAAAACGATACGTACCTAATTTGGTTTATGTCATGTTCTTTTTAACTGAGGTTATTGAATTGAATTGAACTAAATTTAACTGAACTTTTTTTTTTCAATAAAATGAACTTTATTTTGTTGCTAAACTGATACCTTTCAAATTGAATTGAACTAGACGTATACTAGGGCAAAAAAGTTGAAGGGAACAGGGTCTTATTGAAATAATCTAGTATTTAAGTATCTCATAAAAATACTATATTTTACGAGTCATATTCTAATGAAGAACCCATCCATGTCTACGAGCTTGTCCTTTTTGCTGGTAAATTTACTTTTACCAACTTTTATTAACTTATACTAACTTTTATCAATTTCTACCAACTCTTACAAAGACATTTCAATCCTTTTTACCTCTAACTAACTTCTTTTTATCAACTTTTACCAATTTCTACCAATCATCTTCAAAAATTTTACACATAAATCCTCACTCATTTATATTTCTCACCAATATCTTCCAATTTCTATCAATTTTTTTCAATCTTTTCCAATCTTAACAAACTCCTAGCAATCATTCTAAAAAAATACCAACTTCTATCAACTTCTACTCACTTTTATCAATTTTTATCAATCTCACTCATTTACTAATCCTTTTTTACCAACGAAAAAAATAAACCCTAATCCTGAAATTTGACAAAATCCTCCTACAAGATTTACAAGACGGGAACCCACACATATTCCAAATGGCTTTTGTTTTATTCGTTATTTTTACAAGTTTGCCTTGCCAAGTTGTAATTCTTTTGTAAATTGCATTGAGGTGTTGTTTTGAATTATTCTTCTTCATCAGTGTCGTATGTTACTCGAGACTAGCTGATGTTCATATTTGGTTGATACCATACAGTATAATCAAAAGTTACTTCTAACAGTACAATATTATCTTTTAATAAATTTATAGTTATAGGATGAACTCGTTCAGGTATGGTTAATAAATAGCTTAATATGTTTTTATAGTGATTTAACAGTTTTGTCTAATACTTCGGGAAGTTAAATCAAACGATCTTAAATAGTCCCATGCCCTTTCTTGAGTATAGTGTTTTAATTTTGATAAATTAAAGCTTTATTCAGCTATATAGTTACTATCTCTATCTAACTTAGAGTTCGATTGTAATATGTTTTTAAACAAATCCATTGTTTAAGAATAACACTACAGTTGAAAATTCTTTGTTCAGAGTCTAGGCTTTGATAACATTTATAGGAAGGTCGAGTGGTTTTTATGGAAAAAGCGGTAAAACCATTTGTTGAATTAGTTAGGTGAGTCACACAAAGCGATCTATCAAATATTAACAATGGTACTCGGATACTAAATTATCAAATGAAACTTTAAACTTAATATCATATAATCCTATTAAAACAAGATTGAATCAAAGAAATTATACCTTCAAGAGTTGGATCTGTCTTACTCTTTCGTGCTCGTCTTACTCTACTCTGACGCGAGACTTACCTACTCGTTCAGACATTCTCCTTCTCCTTGGTAGTACTTTCTCTTTGATCAAAGTTGTAATAACAGAATTATAAACACAAAGTTTTGAGAAAAGATTTCTCTTTTATTTCATTGATAATTGTTCTCTTTTCCCTAAAGGGAGGAAATTAGAACATTTTTTGAGAGATTTCTTACAAAGAGATTTTCTTTCTTACAAATGCCGATGCCTTCTACTGAATTCGGCTAACTTATTTATAGAGGAAGGGGGTGCGCTATGACATAAGCGTTTACATCATTGAAAATCTAAAAGGATAAGATCGCCAGTTAAAGGATGAGCTTTGTAGATAAGGCTTGACTGTTCTTGATAAGGCTGCTCTATGTTTATTGTCTTGTTGTGTCGGCAGAGATAAGAGTTGATAAGGTTGTGGTCCCTTGTATCTCACATGATGACTAGGTGAGAAAAATCTGCTTCTCTGCCTTGTCTTGTTCTACTTTATAAAGTTTAGCAAATTTGGTGCGTACAGCTGGACTGCCTAGAAATTTCTTGTGCTCCAGTGCATAACTAAAGTCAAAAAATCATTCGTCAACTGAGATGTTTTCAGCTCCTTCAGTGGTGACTAGAATGAGATTTTTATCAAAGTAAAGAGTTCTGGCTCCTTTAGTCATTAAACACTCACTTTGACATTTGATGGTGAGAGCGCCTGTTGAACATCTATAGTTGATTCATCCTTTGTTAAAATGAGGAGTTTTGTAGTGTTTATTTTTCTCTGCTGCAATGGTAGGGAGTTTTGCAGCTGATCCTGTTCTTGTGACATGGGTAATTTCAACTAAATGAATGAAATGGTAAATAGTATCTTCATTCTTTTCAGGAGAGATAGTAAAAATGCGAAGGCAAATATATCCTTGGCTAAATTGCTTAATAGCATGTTTAAGGTTGGCTGAAAAATTTTGTAGTTCAATGAGACTGGAGCTTGGATAAAGATAATTTAAATAGCCATAAGTAAAGAGTTCAAAAATGATATCAGGGTTGGCTCTAATGAAAGTAAGGATTCTGAGGAAAAGCGAATTCCTTGGGTTATAGTAGAGTTTGGGTAAACCAGAGATCTTCTGGTAAGCAAGCACTGTCGCTTCAGAATAGTTCTTGTAAAAAGAGTCCGATAGATCAAGAGTTCGAATGCCAGTGTTTTGAATAACTGGTCTTGAAGCTAATAACTTAGCTTTTAATTGTTGCTTCTCTCTCCCTTCTTCAGAGAGGGGGTTTGAAACGTTTTCCTGATTTGATCGAAATAAGAGTTCAGAGAGTTCAGAGTGGACTTTTGTCAAATCCACCTTGGAAGAGTTCAACTTAAGCTGTTCAATAGTTTGGTAGAAATATGTTGTTAGTTCTCGAGTCTTTCCAAGATCAGCTCTGAGACATACAACAATTTCCTCAATAACTTCAATTTTTTCATGAACAGCTTCATAGTGTTCATTAACATTTATAAGAATGTCCTCAAAGCTCTGGATTAGCTGGGTGCTGTCCACTTGTTCCATTGGTGCTTTGCCTTTGTCTATTGAACTCATGTCCTCTTGTTAAATAGTCTACAATAAAGTTGTTCTTCCCTACAACATGCTCATGTACAACATTAAACTGAGATAAAAATAGCTGCCATCGATGTAATTTACGCATGTAAGGTCCATTGTCTAAAGCTTGTTTTACGAACGTGGTTGCTGCTTGATTATCTTTAAATACTTTAAATGGCTTAGGAAGCAAAAGGAGTCTTCATTTAGTAATTCCTCTAATAATAGCTAAGAGCTGCTTTTCCATAGTATTATAATTTTCTTCACGTTCAGAAAAAGTTCCACTGTGATAACCACAAATTTCATTTAAATTTGTTTTCAAAATTACTACCCATATTTTGTCAGATGCGTCTGTTTGGAGAATTAAGTTATCTTCTGGTTCAGGGAGTTTAAGACTGGGAAGTTGTTGACATTCTTCTTTTAATTTCTTCACAATTTCAGTATGTTTTTCTATCCAACCAAGTGTATTGTTTTTCCTGAGTAAACTTTGCAGATCTTTTTTCTTTTTTGCTAAGTCTGGTACATAAGAACTCGCATAATTTAATAGTCTTATGAAACCTTGAATTTGTTTCTTTGTTCGCAGTTGGTTGGGATACTCCATGATTTTTCGAGAGATATGTAGTTGTAAGCTAATTCCATTTGTTCCAACTTCAAAGCCTATAAATTCAATTTTTTCTTTCTCAATTACTGCTTTTTTCTCGCTAAGGCAGATGCCTTCCTTAATTGCTGTTTCCAGAAAGGTGTTAAGATGATTTCGATGTTCTTCAAGAGTATCTGAACTTATTAAAATATTATCTACATAAACAACAAGAAAACTGTTAAGATGTTTAAACGCATTGTCCATTCGTTGTTGAAAGATTCTTGGTGCATTCTTTAATCCAAAAGGCATAACAATCCATTTATAAAAACCTTGAGGTGTACTAAAACATGTATATTTGATACTTGTTTCTTCTATTTTAATCTGCCAAAAACCAAATTTGCAATCAAATTTTGAAAAGAATTTTCTATTTTTTACAAGGTTAATTAATAGTTCATTGTTAAGTAGAAAATAGTTAACTGTTTTTGTAAACTGATTTAGTTTTTTATAGTTAATTACCATTATAGCCTTTCCTCTTCGTCGTTCTACTTCGTTAATTACCATAAAGGTTGGTGAAGAGGATGCTCTATTGGATGGTCTAATTAGTCCTTTTTCAAGTAGTTCTTTTATTTGTATTGAAAATTCTTTGATATCTTCTTCAGAGTATAATATTGGTTTTTCTTTGATATAAATTTCCTGTGTTAGTTCTATCTTAGCTCAAGGATGTTCAGGTTTCCAAAATTGCAATGGATTTTCAGAACAAATTCATTTGAGTTTTGCTAAAAAGTCATCTTTCTTAATTATATTAACTGTAAAAATAGGTTTTTATGCTTGTATTTGAAGTGCAATGTGTTCATAACCATGTCCATCACGCTTCGTGCGGACTCTGTAGGGTTGTTTAAGAGTGGGAATTTTCAAAGTGTGACCACATTTGGTAGTTAAATAAATAGTATAAGGAGTTTGTGTAAACTTAACAAACTGTTTTAAGAAATCATTTCCTAATAAAATATCATAACCGGAGTTATACTGTAATACTGCCGGTATAGAAAGGATTTTGTTACCCAGAATAATGGAAACATTGTTCTGAACCGAATCTAAACAGGTAGGAATAGGATGAACACCTTTGATTCTAATTTTACGATCATTTGGGAGTTTATCCCATTTTGGAAGTAAAAAGTCCTGAAAGAAAGTTACTTCGGATCCTGTGTCAATCAAAGCGGTGGTAGTAATGTTCAATTCTTTGACAGTTACATCTATATATGTAAAAATAGGTATTTCAAGTTGCTTCATAGTCGTTCAAGAATAATAGTAGTGTGTTGATTTACAAGAGTTATATGAGTGAGGCCAATTTCATAGTTTGTATATTGGTCAAGGAAATTCATTCCTAAAAGTATATGATAAAATTCATTCTTGATTGAATGACCAATGTAGCAATCAAATTCTAATAAAGTAGAATTAGAAATTTTCATCATTATTCTAGAGATTTAATTTAGAGTTGCTTTCTGGCCATTATAGGTAACAAAGTTATATTCTGCGGTTGTTGAGACTGCTATGGGTAAAGGTATACAATAGCTTTAGGATGCTCCAGTATCCATCAAGATTTTATTAGAAATCCAAGTTTGTCCATTAAAATAGTCCAATTTTACTTTGTATGTGCTGCTTTGAGTATTTGTTATAAAAGGAGGTTTTGATTTAAGGATAGTTGTTGTATTATAGCTTCGTGTTAGAATGGGTTGATTAGCTACTCACATTCCTTTTTCAGTATAAGAGAGTCTCGGGGCTTGATAGCTAGTTGACGCTTCATCTTCTTCAACTAATTGGAAGCCTGTTGATGCAGATATTTTGGCTTCCTGCATAGGAGGAGCGATTATAGTACTGATAGTTGAAAAAATTGGATCGACAGTTATTTTACCTGGTTGTTTTACATCTTTTATTGGAAAGTTGGTATTGGAAAAAATGTATAAACCTCTGTAACAAAAGGATAATACATCATTTCCTGGTTGTAATCCAATATCTGTTAAGAGTTTCAATTGCAAATTTAAGGTGTCTTCTATATTTTTACTTTGCAGAGTTACCGAGTAATTCAGATAGCATTCAAAGATTAATTTTTTATATATTAGATTACCTTGTAATGTTCCTAGATGACTGTTTTGGATATTTCAAAATCTTTGATCATGTAAAGATAGAATCATAGGTGAATTGATACCTTCTTTAAAGCAAACATTTACAGTGATTTGTATTCCTTGTAAATGGACATACTTAATTAATTTTCTATCTTTAGTGGGAATTTCTGCTAAAAATTTGTCAATTATTTCTTGAGTCATTAGTCTTAATCGAATATTTTCTTATAAATGTTGAATTTTAACTGGTTGTTCTGTAGTATAAAGTTTAAAATACTTATTAATTTTCAAGTTAGAAAATCATCCAATTTTTTCATAAAATTTCGAGGGTCCTTCAAAGATAAATCAGTTGCTATAATTTTTTCATAAAGTTTTTGGTTGAAGGTTATAATTCCAGTGTAATTTTCATTATTTTCTTGTTCTTGTTGTTGCATAATTTCTGTGTCCTCAATATTCATCTTCTGTATCTGAATAGCTTTCTGCTTCTGATATACTTATTTCAGTTTCTGAGCTGATAGATTCATAACACCTTGAGATTGCCTCATGTATGTTAGAGGTTATTGGATATAGTTCATCTTGAATTTTTTCAAATTCTTCTGAAAAGAGTTTTATTATATTTGCTTTTCGTTTGTTACAATCAATAGATTTGTGTCCTATTTTTCTACAATTCCAACATTGACAAGCAATAGGTTTCTTATTTCTTTTATAGTATCTATTTTGTGGGTTAAAGTTTTCTTGAGTTAAATTTTTGTGTCGAAAATGTTTACTGCTTTTTTGTGGTTTGTTTACTAATTTTTCAGTTTTTGCTTTTTCAGTTTTTGTTTTCTTAGATGAAAACTTTTTCTTTTTAGAGAATTTCTTTTTTGGTGTTTTTCTAGGAGCGGTTTTCTTAGTATATTGTTTTGGAGTTATCTTTCGTTTAGGCTTGAAATTTGGATAGTTTTCACAGTCATATTCTCCTGATTCTTTTATATCTTCATAGCAAAGAGTTACTTCTTTAATATGTCATCTTCTACTTTCTTGGAAACAAAGTTCCATCATTTCTTTGTTTATTAGATATTGAACTGCCGCTACTGATCTAAAGATAGTGGGATTCTTCGCGTGAGCTTCAAACTTGTCTGAAAAATATTTATTTCATGGATGAGGAAATTTATTTAATAATAGTTGGATATAGGGTTCTTGATTTTCTGTAGAATCATAAAGTTCATAATATCAAATTCACAAAAGAAACTTTTATAATTGCATAAGTTACAGATTTTTAAATTAGTTAATTTGTACAAAGCTTCCTTTTTTCCTTCTATTCTATTTAATTATGGATTTTCAATAAATTCATATCCTTGAAATTGTCCTATTAAATATTTTTCAAAGGTCTAAATACCATGCTCAATAGATATTCCGAGGTTTCGTTTTACATCTACTTCCATTAAATTTCTTAATGCTAGGGATAATCCACTATACCAGTAATGTACAATTCCTTGTAGAGAGTAAATTATTAAATTATAGATGGCATTAACATCTCTGTCTTCTACCGCATAAGTTGGTTCTTGCATTAAAGATAGTATTATAGAATTTCTCCAAATGTCTAAAACTGCTCTTTTATCTGTTACACAATCTATGTTTAAAAAATATCCCCATGCAGGTACTGGTTCTAAAAGCAAAGGATTTTTTTGTTTAAATTCTTTATTGATAGTGTTCTTTCTTATTGGAGGTTTTCTCTTATTTTGAAAGTTAGCTGTATGTTTATTCTTATGGATTGAATTAGTTCTAAAAGGATTAGAAGGTTCTCCAGTTTCATAATTATTTGGATTGTTACTTCCTACACTTCCTGTGGGTGTTCCTGATTGCATATTTACTTGTTTTACTAGTTCAGTTAATTGTAGATTTTCAAAGTCATTTAACAATTCTTCTATAGCTTTATTGTATTCTCCCATTCTTAGCTACTTTCTGTTTCTTCTTGTTTTTCTTTGGCTTTAAGTAGTTTTCTTTCCTTGATAGTTTTTTGAATAGCTTCTTCTTGTTCTCTTAAAATGTTATTCTGGTAACGTTCAATATATTTAGCATTATCACTGTTGGGGTCGACTTTATTGGAAAGTTTAATTTCTATTGGGGTATATTCTCTTTTTTGTTTGGGTTTTAATATTCCTTCAAAAGTTAAATTTATAAGTTGCATCTGCATTACTAGTTGTTTAATAGAGTTATTTATTTCTCTAATTTCTTCTTTCATAGCTTTTAGTTCGTTTTCTAGTTGTGGAAAGCTCATTGTTTATTAATCTTCATCATTAAACCAGAATTCTGTATCAAACTGCTCTAAGTTGTTATCATCGTTGTTGTATAAATTTTCACAAATTTCTAGATCAGTTCTTCTTTCTTCTTCATAAAATAAGAGATCTAATCTATCTTCATTTAAACAAATTGTTTCTTTAGAGCTATTATTTTTCCTTATTTGTTCAATTTTTTGTATATAAAATTTTTCTTTTTATAACATTTCTATTTTCGAAAAAGTTTTATATAAGTTGAGAACATATTCACAATTTCTTTGAGTCATTATTTTGAGTTTGGGCATCTCAGGTTTCTCCATTCTGCTAAAAATTTTACTCAATTAAATAGATTTTTATTAGTCAATTAAGTATAATTATTATTTTTAATTCAAAAAATGAACAATTATTTTTGTTTTTACATAAATATTTTAATAATTGTAACATATCTGTGTCTCCATACATTCCTTCGTCAAGTTCTAGTTCAAATTCCGCAGCATTTAAGCTTAAATTTTTGTATAAAAAGTAGTTTTGTTCTTTAGTCCTCAAAGTTTTTCAGAATTGCTTGGCTAGCCCTATTTTGGAATTTTGGAAAACTTTGAGGACTAAAGAACAATTTTGCGTAAAAGGACTAGCCAAGCAATTTTGAAAAACTTTGAGAACTAAAGAACAAAACTACCTTTTACACAAAAGTTTAAGCTTAAATGCTATGAAATTTGAGCTAGAACTTGACGAAGAAATGTATGGGGCACAGATATGTGACAATTATCAAAATATTTATGTCAAAACAAAAATAATTGTTCATTTTTTGAATTAAAAATAATAATTATACTTAACCGACTGATAAAAATCTATTTAATTGAGTGAAATTTTTAGCACAATGAAGAAACCTGAGATGCCCAAACTCGAAATAATGACTCAAAGAAATTGTGAATCTATTCTCAATTTATATAAAACTTTTCCGAAAAAAGAAATATTACAAAAAGAAAAATTTTATATACAAAAAATTGAACAACTAAGAAAAAATAATAGCTCTAAAGAAACAATTTGTTTAAATAAAGATAGACTAGATCTCTTATTTTATGAAGAAGAAAGAAGAACTTATCTAGAAATTTGTGAAAATTTATACAACAATGATGATAACAACTTAGAGTAGTTTGATACAGAATTCTGGTTTAATGATGAAGATTAATAAACAATGAGCTTTCCACAACTAGAAAATGAACTAAAAGCTGTGAAAGAAGAAATTAGAGAAATAAATAACTCTATTAAACAACTAGTAATGCAGATGCAACTTATAAATTTAACTTTTGAATGAATGTTAAAAGCCAAATAAAAAAGAGAATATATCCCAATAGAAATTAAACTTCCCGATAAAGTCAACCCGAACAGTGATGATGCTAAATATATTGAACGTTACCAGAATAACATTTTAAGGGAACAAGAAGAAGCTATTCAAAAAACTATCAAGGAAAGAAGACTACTTAAAGCCAAAGAAAAACAAGAAGAAGCAGAGAGTAACTAAGAATGGGAGAATACAATCAAGTTATAGAAGAATTGTTAAATGACTTTGAAAATCTACAATTAAATGAACTAGTAAAACAAGTGAATATGTTATCAGGAACAGCCACAGGAAGTATAGAAATTAACAATCCAAATAATTATGAAACTGGAGAACCTTCTAATCCTTTTAGAACTGATTCAATCCATAAGAATAAACATACCGCTAACTTTCAAAATAAGAGAAAACCTCCAATGAGAAAGAACACTGTCAATGAAGAATTTAAACAAAAAAATCCTTTGCTTTTAGAACCAATATCTGCATGAGGATATTTTTTAAACATAGATTGTGTAATAGATAACAGAGTAGCTTTAGACACTTGGAGAAATTCTATAATACTATCTTTAATGCAAGAACCAACTTATACAGCAGAAGACAGAGATGTTAATACTATCTATAATTTAATAATTTACTCTCTACAAGGAATTATACATTACTGATATAGTGGATTATCCCTAGCACTAAGAAATTTAATGGAAGTAGATGTAAAACGAAACCTTGGCATATCTATTGAGCATGGTATTTGGATCTTTGAAAAATATTTAATAGGATAATTTCAAGGATATGAATCTATTAAAAATCCAGAATTAAATAGAATAGAAGGAAGAAAGGAAGCTTTGTACAAATTAACTAATTTAAGAATCTGTAACTTATGCAACTATAAAAGTTTCTTTTGTGAATTTGACAGATATTAGTATGAACTTTATGATTCTACAGAAAATCAAGAACCCTATATCCAACTATTATTAAATAAATTTCCTCATCCATGGAATAAATATTTTTCAGACAAGTTTGAAGTTCACACGAAGAATCCCACTATCTTTAGATCAGTAGCGGCAGTTCAATATCTAATAAACAAAGAAATGATGGAACGTTGTTTACAAGAAAGTCGAAGACGACATATTAAAGAAGTAACTTTTTGCTGTGAAGATGTAAAAGAACTAGGACAATATGACTGTGAAAAACTATCCTAATTTCAGACCTAAACGAAAGAGAACTCCAAAACAATATACTAAGAAAACCACTCCTAGAAAAACACCAAAAAAGAAATTCTCTAAAAAGAAAAAGTTTTCATCTAAGAAAACAAAAACTTAAAAATCAGTAAACAAACCACAAAAAAGCAGTAAATATTTTCAACACGAAAATTTAACTCAAGAAAAATTTGACCCACAAAATAGATAGTATAAAAGAAATAAGAAACCTACTACTTGCCAATGTTGAAATTGTAAAGAAATAGGACACAAATCTATTGATTGTAACAAAAGAAAAGCAAATATAGTAAAACTCTTTTCAGAAGAATTTGAAGAAATTCAAGATGAACTATATCCAATAACCTCTAACATACATGAGGCAATCTCAAGCTGTTATGAATCTATCAGCTCAGAAACTGAAATAAGTACATCAGAAGCAGAAAGCTATTCAGATACAGAAGATGAATATTAAGGACATAGAAATTGTGCAACAACAAGAACAAGAAAATAATGAAAATTACACTGGAATTATAACCTTCAACCAAAAACTTTATGAAAAAAATTATAGCAACTGATTTATCTTTGAAGGACCCTCGAAATTTTATGAAAAAACTGGATGATTTTTTAACTTGAAAATTAATAAGATATTTTAAACTTTATACTACAGAACAACTAGTTAAAATTCAACATTTACAAGGAAATATTTGATTAAGACTAATGACTCAAGAAATAATTGACAAATTTTTAGCAGAAATTTCCACTAAAGACATAAAATTAATTAAGTATGTCCATTTACAAGGAATACAAATCACTGTAAATGCTTGCTTTAAAGAAGGTATCAATTCACCTATAATTCTATCTTTACATGATCAACGATTTCGAAATATCCAAAACAGTCATCTAGGAACATTACAAGGTAATACAATACAACAATACAACACCTCCCAAGTGTGGGTCCCGCTTTTGCGGGGGTCTAAGGAGATCCAACTGTAGGCAACCTTACCCCTACCGGCATTCCTACCCGTAGAGAGGCTGATTCCAAGCGACTTACAAAAAGAATTTTGTGAAAAATATTTAATAGTGGAAAGATTTTGTGAAAACATTAAAAGGAAAAATAAAGGACACATATTCAGGAAAGACCAAGATATAATGAAAGGTAAGTAGCTGGAGCCATGTAGCATAAGAACAATCTATCAGAAGAAGGTGACATACCTCAGCAGCCCGAGGTAAGCAAACGATGACTTCTCCCAGAAGGAAGTACTACCTGCATACAAATACGACAAGCGAAAAGAACCACTACCAGCACTAAGCCACTGTACCAAAAGACAGCTACGGGGTGGGCTCTCTGCGATCTAAGGTCCTAATCCTATCCCGCCATATCTTCCTATCCTGAGCCAGGTCCTCCGTTAAACCAACAACTTTCAAGTCCTCTCTAATCACCTCGTCCAAATTCTTCTTTGATCGACCCCTCCCTCTTCTGCCTTCGGGTATGCTGATCATCTCACATCTCCTCACTGGAGCGTCCACACTTCTCCTTTTCACATGGCCAATCCAGCGGAGTCTGGTTTCTCTCATCTTATCTTCGATGGGAGCTGCTTTAACTAAGTCTCGGATAACTCCATTCCTAATTCTGTCTATTCTCGAATAGCCACACATCCACCTAATCATCCTCATCTCTGCTACCATCAACCTTTGAACCTGCGTCTTTTTTAAAGGTTAACATTTCGATCCATAAAGAACAGCCGGCCTAACTACCGTGCGATAGACTTTGCCTTTCAATCTTAAGGGCATCCTCTTATCACACAGCATGCTTGAGGCATACTTCCATTTTTGTCAGCCCACTTTTATCCGCTGGTTAATCTTTGAATGCTATCCGAATTACTCGGTAACTCTGCAAGGTAAAAATATAGAAGACACATTAAATTTACAATTTAAACTCTTAACAGATATTGGATTACAACCACAAAATGATGCATTATTCTTTTATTACAGAGGTTTATACATTTTTTTCGATACCAACTTTCCAATAAAATATGCAAAACAAATAGGTAAAACGACTGTCGATCTGATCTTTTCAACTGTCAGTACTATAATCGCTCCTCCTATGCAGGAAGCCAAAATACTTGCATTAACAGACTTTCAATTAGTTGAAGAAGATGAAGCATCAACTAGCTATCAAGCCCCGAGACTCTCTTATACTGAAAAAAAAAAAAAAACGAGTAGCTAATCAACCTATTCTAACACGAAACTATAGTACAGCAACTATCCTTAGATCAAAACCTCCTTTTATAACAAATACTTAAAGCAGCACCTACAAAGTAAAATTGGACTATTTTAATGGACAAACTTGGATGTCTATAAAATCTTGAAAGATACTGGAGCATCCCAAAGTCATTGTATACCTTTGCCCATAGCAGTCCCAACGGCAATAGAATATAACTTTGTTACCTATAATGGTCAGAGAGCAACTCTAAATCAAATCTCTAGAATAATGATGAAAACTCCTAATTCTACTATATTAGAATTTGATTGCTACATTGATCATTCAATCAAGAATGAATTTTATCATATACTGTTAGGAATGAATTTCCTTGACCAATATACAAACTATGAAATTGGCCCCACTCATATAACTCTTGTAATTATTCTTGAACGACTATGAAGCAACTTGAAATACCTATTTTTACATATATAAATGTAACTGTCAAAGAATTGGACATTACAACCACCGTTTTGATTGACACAGGATCCGAAGTAACTTTCTTTCAGGACTTTTTACTTCCAAAATGGGATAAACTCCCAAATGATCGTAAAATTAGAATCAAAGGTGTTCATCCTATTCCTACCTATTTAGATTTGGTTCAGAACAATGTTTCCATTATTCTGGGTAAAAAATCCTTACTATACCGACAGTATTACAGTATAACTTCGGTTATGATATTTTATTAGGAAATGATTTCCTAAAACAGTTTACTAAGTTTACACAAACTCATTATACTGTCTATTTAAATACCAAATATGGTCACACTTTGAAAATTCTCACTCTAAAACAACCCCACAGAGTCCGCGCGAAGCGTGGTGAACATGGTTATGAACACATTGTACTTCAAATACAAGCACAAAAACCTATTTTTACAGTTAATATAATTAAAAAAGATAACCTTTTAGCAAAACTCAAACGAATTTGTTATGAAAATCCATTGCAATTTTGGAAACCTGAACATCCTCGAGCTAAGATAGAAGTAACACAGGAAATTCATATCAAAGAAAAACCAATGTTATACTTTGAAGAAGATATCAAAGAATTTTCAATACAAATAAAAGAACTACTTGAAAAAGGACTAATTAGACCATCCAATGGAGCATACTCTTCACCAGCCTTTATGGTAATTAGCGAAGTAGAATGATGAAGAGGAAAGGTTAGAATGGTAATTAACTATAAAAAAACTAAATTAGTTTACAAAAACAAATAATTATTTTCTACCTAACAAGGAAGTATTAATTAACCTTGTTAAAAATAGAAAATTCTTTTCAAAATTTGATTGCAAATCTGGTTTTTGGCAGATTAAAATGGAAGAAATAAGTATCAAATATACAGATTTTAGTACACCTCAAGGTTTTTATGAATGGATTGTTATGCCTTTTGGATTAAAGAATTCACCAAGAATCTTTCAACGACGAATGGATAATGCGTTTAAACAGCTTAATAGTTTGCTTGTTGTTTATGTAGATGATATTTTAATAAGTTCAGATACTCTTGAAGAACATCAAAATCATCTTAACACCTTTATGGAAACAACAATTGAGGAAGGCATCTACCTTAGTGAGAAAAAAGTAGTAATTGAGAAAGAAAAAATTGAATTTTTAGAATTTGAAGTTGGAACAAACGGAATTAGCTTATAACCACATATCTCTCGAAAAATCATGGAGTATCCCGACCAACTATGAACAAATAAACAAATTCAAGGTTTTTTAGGACTATTAAATTATGCCATTTCTTATATACCAGATTTAGCAAAAAAAAAAAGATCTGCAAAGTTTACTGAGGAAAAACAAGACTCTTGGTTGGAGAGAAAAACATACTAAAATTGTGAAGAAACTAAAAGAAGAATGTCAACAACTTCCCAGTCTTAGACTCCCTGAACTAGAAGACAACTTGATTCTCCAAACAGACGCATCTGACAAAACATGAGCAGTAGTTTTGAAAATAGATTTAAATGAAATTTGTGGTTATCACAGTGGAACTTTTTCTGAACGTGAAGAAAATTATAATACTATAGAAAAGGAGCTCTTAGCTATTATTAGAGTAATTACTAAATGGAGACTCTTTTTGCTTCCTAAGCCATTTAAAGTATGAACAGATAATCAAGCAGCAACCGTATTCGTAAAACAAGCTTTAGACAATGGACCTCACATGCGTAAATTACATCAATGGTAGCCATTTTTATCTCACTTTAATGTTGTACATGAGCATGTTGCAGGGAAGAACAACTTTATTGTAGACTATTTAACAAGAGAACATGAGTTCAACGGACAAAGGCAAAACACCAATGGAACAAGTGGACAGCACCTAGCTAATCCAGAGCTTTGAGGACATTCTTATAAATGTTAATGAATCTGTGAAGCTATTAATGAAAAAATTAAAGTCATTGAAGAAATTGTTGAAGAAATTGTTATAGATCTTAGAGCTGATCTTGGAAAGGCTCGAGAAATAACAACATATTTCCACCAAACTATTGAACAGCTTAAGTTGAACTCTTTGAACTCTTCCAAGGTGGATTTAACAAAAGTCCACTATGAACTCTCTGAACTCTCATTTCGATCAAATCAGGGAAACGCTTCAAACCCCCTCTCTAAAGAAGAGAAAGAGAAGCAACAAATTAAAGCTAAGCTATTAGCTTCAAGACCAGTTACTCAAAATACTGGCATTCTAACTCTTGATCTATCAGACTCTTTTTACAAGAATTATTCTGAAGCGATAGTGCTTGCTTACCAGAAGATCTCTGGTTTACCTGAACTCTACTATAACCCAGGGGATTCGCTTTTTCCCAGAATCCTTACTTTCACCAGAGTCAACCCTTATATCATTTTTGAACTCTTTACTTATGGCTATTTAAATTATCTTTATCCAAACCCCAGTCTCATTGAACTACAAAAATTTTTCAGCCAACCTTAAACATGCTATTAAGCAATTTAGCCAAGGATATATTTGCCTTCGCATCTTTACTATCTCTCCTGAAAGGGATGAAGATACTATTTACCATTCCATTCATTTAGTTGAAATTACCCATGTTACAGGAACAGGATCAACTACAAAACTCCCTACCATTGTAGCAGAGAAAAATAAACACCACAAAACTCCTCATTTTGACAAAGGATGGATCAACTATAGACGTTCAACAGGCGCTCTCACCATCAAATGTTAAAGCGAGCGTTTAATAATTAAAGGAGCCAGAACTTTTTACTCTGATAAAAATCTCATTCTAGTCACTACTGAAGGAGCTGAAAACATCTAAGTTGACGAATGACTTTTTGACTTTAGCTATGCACTGGAGTTCAAGAAATTTCTAGGCAGTCCAGGTGTACGCATCAAATTTACTGAACTTTATAAAGCAGAATAAGACAAGGCACAGAAGTAGATTTTTCTCACCTAGTCGTCATGTGAGACACAAGGGACTACAACCTTATCAACTCTTATCTCTGCCGACACAACAAGACAATGAATATAGAGCAACCTTATCAAGAACAGTTAAGCCTTATCTACAAAGCTCATCCTTTAATTGGCAATCTTATCCTTTTAGATTTCCAATGATGTAAGTGCTTATGTCATAGCGCACCCCCTTCCTCTATAAATAAGTTAGCCAATTTCAGTAGAAGGCATCGGCATTTGTAAGAAAGAAAATCTCTCTGTACGAAATCTCTCAGAAAATGTTCTGATTTCCCCCCTTTAGGGAAAGGAGAACAATTATCAATGAAATAAAAGAGAAATCTTTTCTCAAAACTTTGTGTCTATAATTTTGTTATTACAACTTTGATCAAAGAGAAAGTACTACTAAGGAGAAGGAGAAGGTCTGAACGAGTAGGTATGTCTCGCGTCAGGGTGGAGTAAGACGAGCACGAAGGAGTAAGACAGATCAAACTCTTGAAGGTATAATTTCTTTGATTCAATCTTGTTTTAAGAGGATTATATGATATTAAGTTTAAAGTTTTATTTGATGATTTAGTATCCGAGTACCATAGTTAACATTTGATAGATCGCTTTGTGTGAATCACCTAACTAATTCAACAAATAGTTTTACTACTTTTTTCATAAAAACCACTCAACCTTCCTATAAATGGTATCAGAGCCTAGACCCTGAACAAAGAATTTTCAACTGTAGTGTTATTCTTAAACAATGGATTTGTTTAAAAACATATTACAATCGAACTCTAAGTTTGATAGAGATGATAATTATATAGCTGGACAAAGTTTTAATTTACCAGAATTAAAACACTATACTCAAGAAAGGGTATGAGACTATTTAAGATCTTTTGATTTAACTCCTCAAAGTATTAGACAAAACCTGTTAAATCACTATAAAAACAGATTAAACTATTTATCAACCATACCTAAACGAGTTAATCCCATAAATATAAATTTATTAAAAGATAATATTACATTGTTACAAGTAACTTTTGAAACTGTATGATATCAACCAGATATGAACATTAACAGCCCTCAAATAACATACGCCGCTGATGAAGAAGAATAATTAAAAACAACGCCTCAACACAATTTACAAAAGAATTACAACTTGGTAATGGCAAACTTGTAAAAACAATGAATAAAACAAAAGCCATTTTGTTGCCGTTGTCCAAATTCGCAAATTTTGCCACCCCTAATTCCAATGCATCAATCTTGTTTCTCTTATTTCTGAAGGAGTCGTCGATTTTATATTATAATATAGCATGTTCATTTTATTGATAGCAAGTCATTTATCTTCGTTATTGCTTACTACTGACTCTAATATAATGTTTGGTTATATAGAACTATGCTAACAATCTTGTAATGCAAATAGATTTGTAATTATGTTTCCATTGTCTTGGTTTATTATAATGGAGTATTATAAATAACAAATACCTTATACTTATGATTAGGAAGAATTATTTAATCATGATTGTATTACAAAATTGATGTGCATTACATTATATTTAACTAAACATAACATAATGACTTCTAACCACTTTCTATTATTACTTACCATTTTTTGTCACTTCTTGTCATTTACTGTCAAATTCTTACTATTTCTTACCGTTCTTTCATACATACTCTACACATATATAAGATATACATCCTCTGTATTCTATATAAAAAATATATTCTTTTATTCTATAGAATTATCAAGATTTTTATTTATATTCGTGATTTAGATGGTTGAGGAAAAACTATTAAGGCCCTGTTCTATTTCGCGTTTTTTGGGATTTAGTTAAGAGCTTACATATCCTTACAATTTCTTACATCTCCTTACATCTCCTTACATCTCATAGATTTTCTATAACATTCATTTATTTTAGTTACAAAAATATGTATATTTTTTTAATGATACTACTAATATACAAAATTTATAAACATCTTATGAATACAAATTTATATAAACATAAAAACATAATATAATGACGTAAATTATATTTGAGTTTTATGTTTTTGTTTTTTTTTTTTTTTAGGATTTTGAAAGATAATTTTCAAGTTTTGGTTGTTATATGACAAAACAATTTTTGCATGTTAAGCATAATGTTTTAATGGTTTATTTATAAAATTTCATGGGAACAATATTGACCATACATTTATTTATATTTATAATTATTTACTTAAAATAGGAATTTATTTGAAGAACTGTATTCAATTTTGTCAAAAAAATTTATTTTTTTGTTATACTTTGCTTATTCGATCAAACTAATGTTCAAATAAAAATCACCTCAAGTGGACGAAATTTTATTCACCAAATTTATGGGAATTAATATATTTTATTGTTGTGTGATTAACTTAATTAATTATTTATTTTCAATTAGTATATTATTTTAATGTTATTATTTTTCATCCAAAACGTTTATTACAAACAAATTATACTATACAACTCTTCAACAATTCAACAGCTCCTTACATCTATCCTTACAGCTCCTTACATCTCCTTAAAGCTCTTTACAACTCCCTATAGCTCTTTATATCTATCTATCTGTCTAAAATGCGGAATAGAACAGACTCTAAATACTTCTAAATATCCAACATAAGGACTAAGGAATAACTTCGTTATTCTTACTATATAATTTTCACCTATTAAGGCCCTGTTCTTTTCGTGGGTCAATTCTAAAATATCAACTTCAACTTACTTCAATCTATTTCAACTCACTTCAACCTATTTCAACCCACTTTAACCACTTCAACTCACTTCCACTATTTTAAACAAGTTCAATTTATCACATAAAAAAATTTAACCAATTACAATCTATTTCAACCCGCTTCAATCTATTTCAGCCCACCTCAACCTACTTCAACTTACTTCACCCTTTTACCCACCTCAATTTGCCTACGAAAAGAACATGTCCTAAATACTGTTATATTAAGTGGGTCCACAGCCAGCAAATTATCAGTGACAGCAATAATATGTTACATGTTGACCAAAAGGGATTGTGGCAGAGACATTGACGTGTGTGATACGCATAAGCACACAACAATTAGCTGCACAAGCACAAAACTTTGACGTATGAGCTGGGCAACCCCATCAAGATTTTTCATGCCTTTTATTCATTCATTCATTCATTCATTCATTCAGGTGATCATATTTTACCCAAATCCTACTTATATAATAGTTTTTGTACTAGGACATAAAATTTTTATATAATGATCCATCACATTATAATCTACATTATATTTTAATTCTTTTTAGAGGGTACAAGATTCATATTTAATTAATAGTTAATTAGATGATGCCACATAATTGAGGGAAAAAATTATTACATATGCTCAATCGACCATTGAAATGTAGTTTTATATAAAGCTAGAACAAAATTTTAGCTGACACAAATTTGTCACTCTTATTTTGCCCTATTGAGCGAAAAGTCATACCCTAAGGGAAACAGTCAATTACAATGCTTTCACTGCTCATCGTAACCTATGAGTAACACTCATACGACAAAAGTTTGCTACAAAAGGCGCCCTGCCAGGCAAGTGCTTTATCGAAGAAGGGTTCTTTGGAAGAACAAGAAGATTTGGACTCTACTAATCTTCGTCTTTCCCAACTAATAGTTAAGGAAAAACTAAACTGTGCACTTAATAGCTCGCCTGTCAATACTTACTCGTGAAATTTTAAGTCAATCTATAGTATATATGTCTATTTTTTCCCCCAAAAAAGCTACCAAATGTTAGTTCTCTAAGTAACTAATTGTTGGCCATGAAATTGTTTTCATACTTTGTAGCATGTATGTATACCAATTCGGTAAGGTATGTAGAAGTTGTCATAAGAAATTTGCACTCGAACTGTGTTTATATTAACTTTTCCAATTCGTCACCCCTTAGAAAAAGTTGAGAGCTTCTATGATTATAATTTATAAATAGGAACTTTTTAAAAATATTTTTTAGAAACTAGTCAAATTTTAAAAAAAAGCTAAGAATATCACCAGGAATATATCCAATTTTAACTAATGCACCAAAGACGAAATAAATAAATAAGATTACTAGCAATATTTTGGAATTTATATTTTTTATGGAGCAATAAATATATTGGGTCCCCTTGAATTCCTACCCCAGGGTGGAAGGTAAATAAGTACTGGAGCTTTGGATTATTGGCCAGGATGGAACAAATCAACAGAGCCAATGTTGACAATTTCGTGTGAAAACTTTGGATTCATATTATTAAAAAATAATATTATTAAGAAAAAATTTATATTATGACCTTAGTTAATTAATTAATTAACCAATCTTTACGTTTTCCCAGTTCAGAATTGTCAGATTTTTGACATATGCAGGCCTCGTGAAGCAGAAGAAGGATGTGGGAACTGAAAAAGAGCAGAAAGTAGCCAAGCAGAAAGTCAAAGAAAGAGGTGAGAAAATAAGGAAAGATGGGCCTTTTTTTATTTGTTTAAAAATGGGGAAACAAGGAAAAGTAAGACTCTCTTCTTTCCGTTGATTATCTAAATTTATTAAGAGCAAACTCAATAATAAGCCTATTTTTTAATTCATCAGTCAGAATTTATTATTATTATATTAGATTTTCTTTAATTTTTTGGTTCACGATTATCACTCTCTGTAATGGAGGACTCACCACTTTATCTCACTAAATAAAATAATATTCATTAATCCACTATGTAATACACACCTTTATTTTTCAAATTAAAAAATAAAAAATTAATTAAAATAATATAAAAAAATAAAAAAGCCTCACGAGTTGGCTCTCTCGTTTGAGCCTCCCCGTGAGTCACGAGGGATGAGGCCATCACTGCAGCTCGTTGCCTGTCTCACCCATTCTCTCTCTCCTCTCTTTTACCTCGTGGGGTAGCGGCTGTAAATAGTCGAACTTCAACCAACTTCAATCCACCTCACGAACTTTAACTAAAAAATATCAACTTTAACTTAACTTCAACCAACTTCAATTCACTTTCCACTATTTTAACCAACTTTTAACCATCATATAAAAAAAAATCAACAAACTCCAACTAACTTCAACAAAAAGATACTCACTTTAACCTACTTCAACCCACTTCTACCAATCTCAAATAATTTTACCCATTTATCAATCTATATTTTTCAATAAAAAGAACGTGTTCTAAATGTATAAACAAAAGTAAAAAAAGGATAAAGTTAAAGGGGGGGAAAAAATCCCAATTTGAATTTTTTTTAAAGAAAATAGTTGCAGCATATGGCTTTCTTTCCACACTATGTTCTCTGAACTTTTGCAGTTCATTTATAAAATGCCCATCTGGTGGGAGTGGGACACATGAAATTATAATATTTTTAATACACCCTCCAAAAGAAAAAGAGAAAAAGGGCAAAGCAAAGCATCTTTGTGTTGGTCACTCAGCCATTAGGATAATTCTCTTTGTTGGGCACTTAGCACTTTTTTTTTTTAAAAAAAAAGGTGGGTCATGCTTTTTCTTTGATTTTGGAAAATTCTTTCATGGAACTAGAGGGAATTAATTACATAATTTTAGTAATTAATATATTTGATTTAATGTCTCTCAATGCTAAGTCATGTTTGTGTTATTTTTGAAGTATTATTGTTTTTGTAAAAAAAAATGCAACCAATGTACTTGACATTCATTTTGCAAAAAAATATTGTTAAAATTACGCAGCATAAAGTGTCAGTTTATGTTAATATTGTGCCTTATATGCATCCTAAAAAGGATTTAAGTTCATGTCCTCATTTGTAAATTACCAAATGTAAAACACAACAAGTATCAAGAACTATTTTTCATCAATTTGATTAATTATCTAACTTGAGATTATGAATTATCGGTTTAATAATCATTATAAAACCTACTCGAATACAATTTACAATGTAGCTCCTGGGCCATTGCTCATAGCTGGTTGACTCTTATTGCCCTTTATATTAATAATTAATCACATGAATTAGGACATATTTTTTGACATAATTTATTCCGAAGTATTGGTCGATAACAATTATAGGGTTTGAAAACTCTATTTTCAATTCTATCCCCCCTCTAAAAATGAGGGGGGAAAAACAAATGAAGGTCCATTTTGAGCAGGTAATTGCTATTGCTAGTGGTCGTGGGTCTCTTATGACTTATGAGTGCATTATGTAATCATGTCTTGGAAGATTAGATGGCATCCTTGATGCTTAGGTTACAAATTTATGTACCCTGAGCCCTAAGTTTTTTTTGGGGGGGGGGGGGGGGGATTTCAAGGAGTTGGGTGAACCACCATATGGAAGTTTCAAATGGATATGTTGCATATGACCTTAGTAGTAGGTAAGAAAATTCCAAGTCATATTGATGGTCTTGTAGTTTTCTCATGGAGAATCATTGACAACTTTTGAGGGTTGCCCTAGTTAACTAATATAATCTTGACAGTAATTATGTTAATCAAGTCTTAGTTGAGGGGTTGACTCTAATTTCTAGAGCCATTAAACTCCTCTTTTTTTTTCTTTTTTTTTTGGGTGAATGTATATGTCTTTGTTTTTGTCTTTGTTATTAAACTTAAGGATGATCAATTTTTATATAAAAGGAAACTTTGAAAAAGCGATAACTTGTTTTACTTTCTACCCCACCTTATATTTTGATATGCTCCTTATCTTATTAACTGAACAGATGATAGCTATTTATTTGGAAAAAAGATTTTGTGAAACATTTGTATAAATATAACAATAACACTTTTCAGTGTGAGTTCTACTTTTACGGGGTCTGGAGAGATCTAGATATAGGCAACTTTATTTCTACAAGCATTGTACTTATGGAGAGGCTGATTCTAAGAGACCCACAAAAAGGATTTTGTGAAAATATTTTTTGAAAAAAGATTTTGTAAAAACATTTTATATATAGAAAAAAAACTAAGAATAAGAAGCAGAAGGCGAACTAAGTAATACAACAGGTGACAATAATTGTGTAAAATATAAGTAATAAATACCGAGATTGAAAAGGTAGAAATTTTAATTCAATTGTGAGGTTATTGGTCACCAAAAATCTACCACATTGTCGAGTGCTTTCATGGTGCTTCTAAACAATTATTACCACAGAGCTTGGCTAATATCAACATTTATGTACATCTACTAGTACGACCTTTTTCACTGCACTCTAGTTTTTAGTCTTTTTAGCACTACTTCACTACTCTTCTTTCTAATTGATCTCAATTTTTGAATTTTAACAGTGCCTCATCAATTATCCCCCCCTTCCAAAAAATTAAGACCCTAAATATTTCGACACATATTTTTTAGCTAACATATGTTAATGCAAATGATCTGAGACTTATTTATCCCAAGCAAGGTCTCATACTGGTGATTTGTAAACAGAAATATTACAATGAGAGAATTCTAACTCTAATGATCCATTAATATCTTGTTTCTGATAAGCGAATGATCAAAGACTTAAAAAAGAATACCAATGTAGATTGTTTCAAGTAGAATTGGAAAACCCTGACTCGACACAATAACATGACCTGAACCCGACCTGAAGTTACTGATCAGAAATACGAATCCGACACGAACCGAATTGATTTCGACCTGAAGTCGACACAATTTAACTGTTTAACATAAGAACATGTTATTTTTCAGTTTTGAGCAAATATAAGCTATTTTCAAGCGTGATACGAAACTGACCCATTTATTGTATGGGTCGTTCCGAACTGACCCGTTGCCTGATGAGAGATTTTTGCTTTTTACCAGACCACTACTAATTTCACTCTAGTGAGATGGAGGATCCAAAATTTTTAAAAAAGTACTTAAAAAAGAATTGACTAATTTATTTATTATAGTGAGTAACATAATATCTTCTGGAACCAATTAATTGTGGATCCCTTTCTAATGATGGAAGACACATTATTGATCCTCCCCTTATATGTGCAGGATCATTACATTTGGAGCATGAGCCCTGAACACGCCTAATAATAACAATAATAGAATAAGATATTACAATGGCACATTCATATATTAATTAGAACTGGTAATATGCATTCCTCTTTTAGGCACCGAAAGGGCGAAAACCCTCAAGCCCCCGTGATAATAATTTGTTTTTTGTATGGGAGTGCCCTTCTTTTGGGGACACATTAGCGGCACCTGCTTCTTAATTACCCCCCCCCCCCCCCCAAAAAACCCAAAAAACCCCAAAAAAAGAGAGAGAAAAGCGATGTACATTGACTACAAAAATGTAGGCACGGATATAAATGAGCTGAGATTAGACCTGATCAAGGTTGGTGCCTCATCTGACTCACCTTCCCTCATTCCTTAAAAAGGAGGGTCAGAGTTGGCTTATTTTATTTTCAATTCGCCCCAATCCTTAAATTGAGGGTATTTGACTATAATGAGGGTCGGGTTCAGGTAGAGCCTTTTACCATCTGACCGGCCTGCTGAGCTTCACTTTTTATAAAAAAAAATTAAAATTTAAAGTCAAAACAAGATACTTTGGGCTTTATTTGTTCAAAACATTTTCGCTTTCTATTTTCTCGTAGCCTCCCCCCTCATTCACTTCTCCAAATCTCACTGGTTCGTAACCTTCTAACGCTTCATCTCTGACGTTTGAAGTAGTTTTAGTAAACTAATCGTTTTAATCACTAAATTACGCCTTAGAATGCTTGCAATTGCGTATCATTTCATTGGAACATTATGTTATCATTTGCCATTTTGTTTTGCAGGATGTTTTATGTTAAATTTTATAATAAAAAGGAAACTTAGTGACAAATCTCATTTTTTATACAAGGAAGGTTTAAGGGTCGGATCTGACCCAAGGGTACCCACAATGTCAGGGTCAGGATTAAGGGTATGCCGACCCAAATGAGGGTTACGTAGGGTCAGGGTTGAGAAAATCCTATTTATCAATCCTCATGACTGGATCCTCAATACGACTCGATCCTCAGTTTGATCAGGTCTAACAGAGACTCTCACTAAAAAAACGTAAATAAATGAGTTGAGACAAATTTAAAGAGACGAATTTAAAGATGAAAACTTGAGTTACATATGTAAACTTATGGACATCATTTTAACTGTGTGAAGGAGAGTAATTGCTTTTGATTAGTTAGAAGTCTTTATATTTAGAGGTAATTTTCTGCTAGTAATGCATTTGTAATATGATCTGGTGAGTTTTGTGGGGACAAACCATTTAGTTAAACTTGGAGAATTCAAATTTGACCTTTTTTTCAATAGGAAATTTAGTCTACTAGCCATCTTATTGGGAATCATTTTCAGGAAGTGTTGCATTTTCGCCTTGTATAGCTGTTACAAGGTGGGTCGGTCCTTTGTATTGTATTGTATTGTTAATTGGGCAAATCATTATAACATTTTTCGGTTTTAAAAGCCAGTTAGTATAAAACAACCAATTAATTTAACTCAAAGATGCAACAGTATATCTAATAAAATTTTAATATAGTGGATCGATCTATGAGTCTACTTAATCAATTTTAAAATTTATCAAATGGTATTAGTGTACTTTCAAAAGTTTATTTTTCGGTTAATAATATAACATATAGTGTCTTAATTTTAAAAAATAAAAACGGGTGTATTTTCTAGGTCACTCGGACCTAATATTTATATCTAATCAACCTTCATCCAATAATCATGTTGAATCGACTTGTCTCATCCAATCATCTTAGTTCTACTACTTTATTTTCATGTTGAATTTTTAGTCATCCCGTTGACCAAACGTATGATTTAGTATGTACTTGTTTGGAAAACAAGAAAGTTCAGACCAGGATGTGGAATCTTAGGTAATGGAATAATAGCCGAGTAATTAGATCTCATTATCTCAGTGTGGTTTGTTTGGGCGGTGAATATATATATATATATATATAAGTGAATGCAGATGTTGCAGTCGTAACATGTATCTCTTAAATATTTATTGAGACTTTATTTTAAAAAAATAAAATAATAAATTATTTGCTGTTATCATAGTGAAAAAAATGCCTTTTCAACTACTATATGAAGAAAAAAGAAAATAAATTATTGATATGTTAATAGTATTATTTTAAACATAGAAATCATAAGATTAATCATAATATATTTAAAAATATTTTGACTAAAAATTTAAAACAATCGATACATATCAGAGTTAGAAGCTAATCATGTTCTATTAGGTCCACACTGTAGCAAAAACGCTTGGCAGTGTGTGGGTGAGTGGTCAAGGTCAAGTAATTAATGTGACAACTAATTAATATAATGAAGTATAAACATTAACCCTCAATTTATATTAGATCCATATCCCCCTCAGTATTGCATCACATTTTAAGGAGTACCTCCTGAGTCTTTGTACTTTGAAGGACAATCATCAAATGGAATCATTCTTAGAACGAAGAAGTCAATTACAGCTCACTAGATCCATCAATGTCATTTACAAGATATTTAATTATGTATTCCCTTTATCCAATGTTTATTGCCAATTTTTTTTAAAAAAAATAGAAATAGATAATACTAGATATATATTGTATATAATTAAATGATTTTTTAAGTAATAAAATAATGCGAAGTAATAAGTTTAAATAAAAAATTGTAATAGCATTGTCCAGCTTAAAGATAAATGTTTTTGGCCAATAAATGTGGAACGAAGGAGTAAAAAGTTAAGTTGTGTTTAGAATTATAAATTCCAAAGTGTGCTCAATTTTCTTCTTTCTTATTTAGATTAAAAAAAATACCCAAAAAAAAGTTCTACAATAGAAACTCTTCACACTAACGAACCTAATACTTACCCAACATATTTATTATTTTCTTGAATCAAAGATTCCTGTGTTCTAGAGCCACCCTCATTCATAAGTCCTTATTAGTTGTGGTGATGATAACAAAGATCTAAATCAAAATTTACATTGTATTAACCGCAAATTGGCATGATGTATAGACTTGAACTTCATTCAAGTTCACACCAAACATCAATTCAGAAGCTGGAAGCAGATTCAGATATATATAGTCTTACCTTTGGCCGCAACAAGGTTTGGGGAGCTCGTGTAATACGATTGAGTAACAGGTACGGATATCGTGAACAGTGGAATCAGTTGATTTGATCAATGCCAACAATGGGTTTACATTCAAATTTGGAACACCTGGTTTGGTAGGTGGTACTATGAGTTTTCATCATTGTAGGGCAGCATGCAAGGGGGGCCAATGCCATGCGGTATTTGGCCTTGAATTTGCCAAGCATTTCGGCGTTCGACCTGCATCGGCACTGGTTACCTGGATGTGTCACATCTCCACAAACAGCCATCTCTATCAAGTCAAGTTCCTTTGTCTGCCAGGCATACACATTTCTTCATGAGATCAACAAAAACTTACACTGTTTTGTGTCCCAACTTTGGTTTGCCAGTAGGGGTATTGCTTGCCATGAATTCTTTGAAATAACCTCGGCTTTGATGGTGAGGCCTAGATTGATTGGATAAGCTGGAATACTTCCAGAATCGGAACTTTGCGAATAAATCAGAATGGTCAGAATATGATAGTGAAGACATAAATAAAGGTGTGACAATGCCGGAACTTCCCAGATTCCTGCTGCCATTTTCGATGGCTCTGTGATAGTGAAGGTAGGGAGGAGGCTACAGGGGCAAGAACTTGGAATGGAATGTAAGTTCCATAAAGGTGTGGTCATGTGGCAATGTCAGAAGTTCCCCGAATTAGGGCAAGAACTTGAAATGGAATGTAAGTTCCATAGACTTTGCACATCAAAATACTGATTGGCTCGTCGTACCCAAATGATCAGATGGTTTACAGTAGAAGTGACAGAAAAATATATAGTCAATTATGTTTAGCCTTGGCCTGTCATTGTGGCAAAGATGGTGGTGACAAGGCCACAGAGCAGTTCAACACAATCCAACAGTTGTAATAGCATTTTTCCGAATATGAGTCAAGAACTTCACATCTCTATCACACTATGGGGGCAAAGGACCAAGGGACTGACTCAAGAGTATTTAGCAACGCAGAAAGCATCCCCGATCTCAACGAGAGAATAAGCCATCTCAGATAACCTACAAACCACTACTGGAATGTATGCCCAGGGAAGACAACTAGAAGACCACGGACATAAACACACAGACGTAAGAGGTCAGGCCTCCTTCTAAGCCAATAGAAACAGCTTCCTATGTCTAATTTCAGTGGCCAGGAAGAGTAGGTCATCAACTGTGCGCTAATAAATTGCCTACAATTTTTGCTTTGCCTTACCTTCAATCCACTCTTCCAGTAGTCTAGTGTCCACAGGGTTCCTTTTTCCAATTATGGTTCACACTTAAAAGTGAAAACACCAGCATAGAGGAAGAAACTGCACCGAAGGAGACTGCACCTCATAACCTTTTGTAAACGAGCAGTCATGAAGAATAAAATTCTGTTTTGAGGTGTGTTTCAATAACGCCATTGATCATTTATGACCTGCAGTGTGTAACGCTGGACACAAAACGTATGGCAAATTGTGAAAAATAATGTGATTAACTTGCGAAAAAAGATGCACACTAGCTTAAACAAACCCCCCCCCCCCCCGGGGGACAATGTATATAGAGAGTCACACCTAGAATCAAACAATGTGATTTGAGTAATATGCTTTGTAGCTTCTGCTCCACCGGACATCCTCTGGTATCCTGTCCTCTTATTCCTTCTAATATCCATGGAAAAAACATGAATCTATCGTCGTCGGAGGTTACGAACAAGTGCTTCATTGCCTAAATAAGGGACATTGGTATTTACTCCATATTTGGATCCTTACTATGAGTAAGTTCCGAGCATCTACTACATGCTTTCCACCACAAGCAGTTCCAAGCAAAAGGGCCATTGAGAATCTTCAGTGAACTGTAAAAGACGCTGAATACCTGCAATTATCTCCATTAACTTCCTATCTGCCTAGTCCCAACTCAAGCTTTCCATAAAGCATCAGCACTCCCCAAACCCAAAGCAACACTCCGGATTCCTCCTCCTGAATTATCAAGATGAATTATACAATCTTCATGTCATCCTATTCAATGATCATGCAATAACCCAAATGTTTGCATAATACTTGCAGTATTTATGAATTAGAGAGCGTAAGCTCAAAGTCATAGTAAATACAATAAAGACCACAAATCTAATTCATTCCTGAACCTCCAAATGCTGCGAATCAAACCCAAAGTTCCCTTCAATCATGATCAAGTTTGCCCTCCTAGATAACGAAAGCACTAAGGCGAAAGGAAAACTTGACAGAACAAGTAGGCTCTGCATCATGATCACAGATTCATCATCCAAACAAGACATTTCACCTTGGCCATTATGACTGTGAGCATTGGCCCCTAATGTAGACTGGACACTTCCTCTCTTACCCTATTGCTCATCCATATAATCTACGGAGCCAATTTGATCAGGACCTCCTCTTGATGCAGCAAAGTCCAAACAACAGCTCCTCTTGCTCGTCCCCTGCAAGTACTCCGTTTGCTGCCTCTTCCCTGCTCATGTGCCTTTTTAACTCAATCTATGACCACGCTCGCTCAGTCTATCTTGTTCTATCCAGCTATTAGGTTATTTTCTTTTCAATAGTTTGTTAACTAAAAGCTTAGTTTCTTCGTCGTCAGAGTATTTGGTTTTTCTCAGTAGTTCATTAAACAAAAGCTTAGATTTTTGGTTTGACACTTACCCATTAAACAGAATAGACCTATATTGGCAGACAAAAGTCAAATTTGAAGATACAGTATAAACAACAAAAAGCACGAGGCGAATGAGAGATTAAGTGGTTAATAAATACAGACTTGTATTTATTGCGTAATCAAAAGAAACAATAAGCATATCAAGCCCGTTGTTCAACTGGATTACATCTATCCCTTTCCAAGCTCTATTACTTCCAAGATTATTGGCATTTATGTAAAGTTTTAAAGTGCACCCGAATTTATAAACCCAGACTATCAGATATAATAGTTTTTATTTTTTAAAACCCACCTCATATTTTCAAAAAAATAAAACTTCCAATTATAAATGTCGTATAAATCCAGCTCTATTATACAAATGTTCCAAATTTGTAATGTCAGTTTAACCATCAAAAATCTTTTGACATTAGGGAACCTTTCCAAAACTATACAACTGAGATTTTTGACATTGATAATTTTTTTCCTTGGGCCAAGAACCAGGGAGAACCAGCACCAAGCCCCAACTCATTTTCGGTAATATATACCATACACCTAAAAATATATACTCGCCATGTATATATATTTTTTCAATATATATTTATTATATAGACAATTTTGAATATGTGACACTGCTATGATTTGTAAAAACATAAACTCCAAAAAGAATAATATATGCTTCGTTTTATCTCAAACCATGGGAACACTAGTAACTAGACAACCATATCCCCCAGGCGAGATTTCTCAAAATCATGCTTCATTCCAGAGACAATTCGACACAAACAGAGAATCCACACAACAAATTCAAAACGCCAAGCATTACCCAACTCCCAACCATTATTGTTCCCACAAAGGAGAATATAACAATCACAACAAATATCAAAACCAAACATTAAAATCCCATCGACTTGGTACACAACTTAATTACCCAAAAACGTTCTAAACAACACTGACTTAATGCAATTGTCTTAGATTGGCTTTTCTTATAATACCCTCCCCACACCCCGACCCCAACGTAGACCCAACTTATCTATAAGATTATACGGCAAGTCTACTAGAGACGAGCTGCAAATGCCTTCTAAATTTCTAGGCTTCCATTGCAGCAAACACAACCCAAAATAATCTCCGGGGCACTACTTGTTGGCGCCAATATCCTTGACGGCACAGATCTGCTCCTCTCCCATGGCAGACATCACACTCACAATCATGTCCTTCCCCTCGGCAAAACCTTCCTTGAGCTGCACATTCAAAATCAGTACACTCCTTGTCGGACTACCCAGGACAGATTGTTTATTTATCAAACAAAAAACTGAAATTGATGTAAAATAAGCAACTGCAGTAGTAGGAAAACTGAACCAACCTGCTTCAGCAGGGTCTCATCAGTTGGGAGCCTCAGGTCATCCTTGGTGTTGCCACTGTCAGTCAGCAGACTCACCTGGAATCATCATAATTTGCCAATCAACAACTGAGACCAACTTTAATTTATGTATACTGCCCTAACAATCGACACAAGTTCATATGGCATGTATTTTTTAAGTCCTGTTACTTGGAATCTTCTGTATACCATAGGTACCCACATGACACACTTGATAAAATGACAGGGGCGGAGGAAAACAAAATTTCCGTTGGAAAATTCCGGGTTTCACAGTGATATTATTGTCAGCAATTAACAACCTACAAGGCTCATGATTCATGACCAAGTCAAAGCAACTCTGTTTTTATGAAAAAGCACAGCTATGGCTATACGACGGTACAACAAACAATGGAGAAAAGTTATAACAAACATCAAACACTATCAGAAATATCCAAACATCGAACTGCCCATGGACAGAGGACAAAATGATGCAGAGCTTTGTAGGAAATGCAAGTGATATGGATATAGAAACTTACAAAACCATCCTCAGAAATATCAATGAGCTGGTAATCAGCACGAGAGACATGAGGAACCTGAAATAGGAAACACAGCATCAATACTGATACAAGTTTGCTATGGTGAAAATATAGGGGGAGATTGAGAAGATTAAAACTGACACGATAGACAAGACTGATTTACATACATCACAGTTGTGGGAAGATGGAACAATATCTTCCAGCTTCTTTCCAGTAAAGATATCAATCCCAACAAAGTGACATTTGGCATGGCCGTGCTTGCCCGTCTTGGAGGTAGAAACTTCAACCACCTGTAACAAAATACACGTTCACAATGAGAATCAGAATCTCTCATATCAGATAACAAACATGCCATAAGTCCAAGCATGTAACAGAAGAATACTAAAGATTATGGAACTGCCATTACTCAGTCCAAACCAATTAAGATGACAGAACTTTGACCAAACAGACTATACACTCACACAAGGGAAACCCCATCAGAATTATCAGAAATCAGATTCACATGACAAATATCTGAACAACTTAACCCAAAAAAATGCCAAAAATCATAACACTTTAGATACTTGACCTCATCTTATCAATTAGGCATGGGAATTTTCCCAATGCAGAAACAGGTAACCTTCGCATCTAGTCTGATGCCCATCATTGAGGTACCACAAGGATCTTCTAATAGCAAAAAAGAATGTCAAATAACTTGTTGTTCAAGAACTTACGCGACAAATAAAGAAATCAATCATGTTAAAAGTATAACAGTAGCTCAGTTACCTGTACTGCAAAAAGGAAACAACATCTTTTTCATGCTGAAATAACCTCCTCAATCAAAGATTCGAAAGTTAAAAACCCAAACATAGCACAACTTGCCCTTTCAACAACTACGAAGTGTTTTCACAAAAAGAGCACCACAGTACAGAGAAATAACTAGGTGTACACTATTTAATTGACTCCATAACCAGGCACCATTTCCAACAATCATTAACCATATGACTTTTACATGATAACTAAAAGGCTACACATCTGCAAAGAGGTTTAAAGAAAATTACTGAATCATACTAATATACACAAAAAACCTCAAAATCGGAGTTTTTCACACTTATTTCCAGTAAAAAGTTTTACACACCTATGATTGGCACAAGAAGCCAACTATTTTTTTAGGGAAAAAGGGAAAACCTTTCTAACGTCAAATTCTGACCTAATATCAACAACCCACAGGTACCCTAATCCAATCCATAACCCTTCACAATTTCAGCACATGAAACACTAACATCCCAGATAATCAACAATCCCAAATCCAAAACCCTAAAATCTTATACAAAGAACAAAGATTCCCATCAAACACAAACTTAATCTAATCCACAACCCTTGAAGGATTTACGCACATAAGACAAGCTTTCCAGACAATTAAGCAATCCAAAATCCAAACCCCTGACATCTCACACAAAAAATAAAATTCCCACCAAAGCCCATGAACACGAACACAGATCTCAATCGATCTGAGAACATCAGCATCAAAACCCACCAATCATAAAATCCAGATACAACAAAGACCCATCAAAATCAAAACAGAAAGACGGTAAAAATACCTTGCAAGGACGAGACTTGATGACAATATATCCGTTCTTACGGATAGTACCAGCTTGTTGGGGGTAAGTCTTGGAAGCTCCGGCATCGGCCTTGGATTCGAAGTGGTGCTCCTCGTCCGACATGTTTTCTCTCTCTTACTCTTCTCTCTCTAGTTTCTCTCTCTAAAGCGTGGTTGAAGGCGGTGGATGCAGCAGAGCCCAAGAAGACGGAGGCTTGTGGTTTAAGCCCCTTTTATAGTCCCCCCTCTTCCGCAACTGGTATGCAATCCGGATATTTCATCCAACATTGTCTTTGACAGGGAGTAGGGTTTCTAGTTTTCTCTTTCAAATAATTAAATAAATAAATATATTAGTGATTCTTCAAAGAAGAAAGGGGGGGGGGGGGAACATCTGTGAAGATAAATTAGGGTTTGGGTCCAACTACAGGAGAAGTCCCAGATTGGGTAGATTTCAATCAGTAGTTGGAAAAAAATCTGTGGTGCAATTTCTTATCCGCATATGCGTGCCCCCCTTTCCCCTTCGGGAAAAGATTGCTAAATCAGATATGATAGTCGGTTCTGAATCTGACCTAAATTTATTCGATTTGACTCAAATTAAAGCACCTAGGTTTAGTTAAATGGGACGGACTGATTTTAAGTGGGTCTAGGGTCTTAGGATTCTGTGTTGGGTCTAGATCTGAAAATTTGAGACCCCTATCTAATCAAAAACCCGTTTATATTTTTCTTATAAAAAAATGTAGTAAACAATTGACTATACTCACTGAAATCTAAGGTTTTAAACTAGTAAAAAACCTCATGTTGTGTTGCTAGTTGTTACGCCGCCCCCACGTTGCATCCTTAGATGTTTCTCTCTCTACTTTCACCATTCGCCACGATTTGCCAACATTTTCTATCTCTACTCTCCTCAGTGTTCAGCTTCACTCCTCCATCACTCAGTTGCTCGTAGCCTCCCTCATAGGCTCGATCATTGTCCTCGCACCACTCTCATTTCTCTGTGCATGCTACAGTTAGCAAGTACTCACACTGTTGCATATTCCCATCACACGTCTCAGACTGAGGCACACACTCCTCGTCATCGGACAGCATAAACAGTAGCCTCAAACCCTGATTTTAGGTATATAAGGCATAAATAAGAACATTTGGTTGTGGAATGTGTTAGCGAATGTTTTAATATCAAATATGATGTCTTCTAAATTCAATTCTTTGTCATTAAAATGTGATAATTCATGTTGGGATGTGATAAAAATAATATTTATTATAAAAAATAGTTAGGATCCATAGATCCACTAAACCCACAAGTTCTGGATCCATGTCCCATCTTTCTGGACCCAATAAATATGGGCATTAGGTCTAAGTCCCCAACAAATATGGATTTCAGTCTAGGTAGGTTCGATCCTGACCCAACCTACTGCCGTCCCTAGGCTAAACATTTAAGAACACAATTCTAATAAGAATGAATAAAATGTGGCTTGGCCATGGGCGGATTTATGTTATGGTTATGGGTGTCCATGAACACCCCTAACCCAAAAAAACTCTAAGGAAAGACACTCCTAACCCCAAAAAAACTCTAATGAACTATTTTGAATGACGGTAAATTAATATATGCGGACACCCCTAAAATAGGCCAAAAAAATTATGGAGATCCTCTACATATACCCAACGGACATACTGACATTCTGAAGATATAAAAGTAACTATAAAATTGGAATTTGATAGAAAAATAAAACAAAATAAAAGGCACTTAATCTCAAATCTCTTTATCTCTCCTCTTCTCATGCAAAACTGCATTCCACTTTTTCATTCCAAATCTCTTTTTGTGTCTCCCTAACTCTCTTATATGGATTTTAGACTTTTAATTTAATCTAATACTAATGTCTTTATTTTTTTATTGTTATTATTGATTTTTTTGGTTGTTCAGTTGCAACTTTTTTTTCGTGTAGAATTGTCTTTAACCTAGTGTTGTAATTTCTTTTTTTCCCCTTTAAGTGCAATTAGATGGTGGAGACTGCTTGATTGTAGTTTCATTTTATGTTTGGTGCATTCACTTCATGGTTTAATTTTTTTTTTTTGGGGGGGAGTTCATTACTTGGTACTAATGCATGATTTGTGTTCTATAGCTAATGGTTTTAGTAAATGGTTGGTAATTATAACATTCTATGATTCCGACATAATTTATGCATCAACTTCAGAATATGTAGAAAAGCATAGCACAAATGTAGTGGTCGACAGCCATAGTACCTTTTCTAGTAAACAAAGGGGTTGTATTATTGTTGCATATCAAGTACGGCCGGTAAGTTTGTACAAAAATACGATATGGAACATTTATAAAATAAACTAACATAGTACATATCATATGATTTCTTTTTTTTTAGTGCATGTACATTAGTGACGATATTAATAAGTGGACCGTGAACACCCCTATTTGAAATATCTGAATCCGCCACTGGACTTGGCCATATCAAATTTATCCCCAAAAAGAATAAAAATCACTAGCGGAGAGGGAGAGGAATTGAGGTTGATCAAACCAAACATCAGCCTAATAATCGACTGTCATGTATAGTAGACTCTTACAACAATGAGTACTTCTAATAATCTAATTCGTACAATTAAGCAAATCCTGGTTCTCTTTAGGCTTGATTGATTTTTTCTTTAAATTATTAAAATGATAAACTGTTATTTAATTATAAGTTTGTCTTACATTTGACGCCATACTGTGGTGTGAACTTTACCAAAGTATTGGTATAGCGGCAGACAAAGAAATTTTGTATATGAGTGTCCTCCTTTTCGAATTTTCTATAATTTATACATATAACTTAATTTTTATAGATATATCATTTAAAAAATTATTAATTTTTATATGAGATATGTAAAAAATAATCCGAACTACCAGAACCTTAGTGCTTCAAAGATAAATTAAATCCGCTCTTATAAGCACCTAAGCGGTTCAACCTTTTCAAAAAGTACATCTTGTTGGTGACATTAGATGACTTAGTGATGAATGCTCATTTTGCACGAGGACTAAAGGGTCACAGTGCTAACAGGATGTCCTTCAAAGATGATAAGAATCAATTTGGGAGGAGGTCACACAAAGTTACAAGTTGTTGAGTTTGATCAGCCCCAACATTAGCCACATAATCGGTGCATTTGGACATTGAAAAATTTGGTGGGAAGAAAAAAATTTTGAAAAGTTGCTTTTTTTTGGTGTTTGGTTTAGAAAAAATCACGAAGGAAAAAAATGTGGAGAAAAGTTTGGTGGAAAAATGTTAGAAATAAGAGATAAAATTTTCCTTATAAAATTGTGAGAAAAGTTTGAGAAAAATTCCCAACATTCTCCAACGCCACATTACTTAGATAACATTAACATGATTCAAGTAATTCGTCAACATTCAAATTTCTCATCCAAATTCTTGCATTTTTTCTTCAATCCAAACATGAAAAAAAAAAACTCATTTTCTCCTAACTTTTTTTTTCCTTTGATTTTTCTTTCCACCAAATTTTCTAAGGACCAAACGGTGCCTTAGTGATCACAACACTCCAATCCTTACAAATAAGCAAATCTTGGCACACTTTGATGATGAAAAATTAGGCTTGATTGAATTTTTCGATTAATGATTAAAATACTAAACTGCTATTTCAACTAGGCTATTAACGAGAATCAGCTTGTACATGGCTGTCCCTTGTTTTGAATATCTTATAACTTCATATGCAAAACTTAATTTGGACTACCGAAACCTCGTTGCCTCTAAGGTATCCCCCAAAAAACACATATTGATGATCCCATGAGTAGAGCTTGGTGGTAGGTCGTGTCAGGTCGGATTCGTGTTCGTGTCGAACTTAAACGGGTTGAAAATTTCTCGACCTAAACCTAACTTGTTTATTAAACGGATTGAAAAATCTTGATCTGTACCCATTTAATTTTTAAATGGGTTGACTCGCTTAACCCGTTTAAGATAAAGAAGTCAAGTTTAGTCGTCTAATTAACCATTTACACATTTAATATCTTCAACTAATACGTAATTATAGTGTTAGAAATTAAGTTTACATATCACATTAAATAATTACTCTTTAAAATTTCCCTGATTCATCATAATTGACAATTTTTAAAAATTTTTATACTCTTAATTATCCAATAAAAGTTAATTGGATAAATGACAAATGGAAAAATGAGTTGAGTTATTTAACTCATTTAATTAAACGGGTCAAATAGGTACTTTTTCGTGTCGAGAATCTCAACCTGAACCTAACCCATTTAATTAAACGGGTTGAACGTGTCAACCCATTTATTTAAATGGGTCGAAAATTTATACCCAAACCCACTTAACTTCGTGTCTGGTTCGGGTCGATAATCGTGTCGGGTCAGCTTTTCTTATCTGTACCCATAAGTATTCCGACCTTTATAAAGGTATTTAGATGACTTTTATTTAGCATTTTACTCATTTTGTAATTTATTTTTATTTTTTTCTTTACACTTTGAGATGCAAAAATGTTAGCATGTTTTAGTTGTACATTGATGCATGAACTAAAGTGAGAATGCCCCTGGTGCCTGAAATAGGCCCAAGAGGGTGAATAAAGATGGTTGATGGAACCAAAATTAGATTTTGATTTGGTTTACTGAAATTTTGCTTGATAAATATCCAAACTAAGTTTTATACAATACATCGTTGTTTTTGTAAGTTGAATTTTCAGTTTTGTACAAATTCAAACTGTATATCTACATTAGAGTGTGAAAGTAGGATTTGTCCTATATTGATAAATTAAAGGGTTTGAGCATGTGTATAAACTTGTAAGTTACTCTACCCATTGCCAATTGGTTTTTAATTGGAACCTCATCTGAATTTATATGCAGGACTCATGTTTAATGCCTAATTGATATAATAATTTAACATGGTATCAGAGGCGGGTTGCTCGATCTTGATTTGCCAACATCCCCGTTTGATTAAAACTGTGTGCACGTGTTAGACCTTGTTAGTAGCCCACACGTGAGGGGGGTGTTGGAGTGTGAAAGTAGGATTTATCCCACATTGATAAAATTAAAGGGTTTGAGCGTGTCTATAAGTCTGTGAGTTACTCTATCAATTGTCAATTGATTTTGCATTGGAACCTCATTTGAATTTATATGCATGACTCGTGTTTAACACCCAATATATATAAAAATTTAGCAATATTCATTTTTTAATTTCATTTGCCAGTCTTCAATTCGGCTAACCATAAAACAGTGATGATTTTAATCATGGACAAGTGGGAGAGATAATTAATTAAAAATGGGCGGATTATACATGGTTTGCGGACTAAACAGCCAGGGTGTCCCTAATTTTTGAAGTAAATTTAATTTCAATATTTTTCTATGTATGTGAAGGGCCCTGGTGTAGTGTAATACATCGGGCGTAGTCTTTTTTTTTTTGTTTTTTTGGTGGGTAGTATTATGTTGGGTACCTAGAGGTTAGAGTAGGGTAATAGGTGAGGTCAAGTCGGGTTTGTGTTCGTGTCAAAATTAAATGGATTGAAAATTTTCGACTTGAATATAACCGTTTATTAAATGGGGATGAAAAACCTTGACCTATGCCTATTTAATTTTTAAACAGGTTGACTCGCTTAACTCATTTAAGATAAACATGACTAGTTCAGTCGCCTAATTACCTATTTACACATTCAACACTTTCAGCTTATACGTAATTACATAACATTAAAAATTAAGTTTACACATCACATTAAACAATAACTCTCTAAAAACTCCTCCAATTCATCATAATTCACATTTTTTAATTTTTGTAGTCTTAATTGTCTAATAAAAAAATAAACGGATATATGAAAAATGAAAATATGAGTTGAATTGTTTAACCTATTTAATTAAATGAATTAAATAGATACTTTTTCGTGTCAAAAATCTCGATCAAAACCTAATTCATGTAATTAAATGGGCAGAGTGGAGTACGCAATCAACAAATTAGGCCTAGCTCCGGGACCTGTTGACGTACGCAATTTTTTTGTTGAAAAAAAAAAAATGCCACTCTCGATCAGATTTTAAATCTGAGACCTCTTCCTTAAAAATACGCTTTGATGCCATTGAACTACAAAGCTCTTGACAAGAAGAGTTACTTAAGTATGATAATCAAATTACATCATTAGTGGCTGGGTGATTTTTAAGATAAGAAACAACTAGGAATTTTCAATGAGGGTGGTCCCATTATTGTGGTTGCTTGACAAATTTGTAGCATGCAAGCAATTATGGGCAGTTTTGTTAATTGTCATGATGACAAGAAACTACTCCCTTCTTTTAGCCTGTCAATTGTCATCCAATTCCTAAGCTAGCAAGTTGGTTAGAGTCTGTTCTTTTCGTTGGTAAATTAGGGTGGATAAAAGAGTGAAGTGAGTCGAAATAGGTTGAGGTATGTTGAAGTAGGTTGAGGTGGGTTGAAGTAAGTTAGAGTGGTTGAATTTTTTTTTATGTGATAAATTGAACTTGGTTAAAATAGTGAAGGTGAGTTGAAGTAAGTTGAAGTGGGTTGAAGTGGATTGAAGTAAGTCGAGGTTGGTACTTTAGACTTGAAGAATAGACAAAGAATTTGTAAAAATAGAAGAAGAAATCTCCATCGGAGATCTTCATATGATGGTATATGGACCCATCTTGTCCTTCAATCCAGCAATAAATCTAACTCGCATCTGCCCGACTTCCAGCCCCCGCTAACCCAAAAAAGAGAACCAAAAAAAAGCACAAAACAATAAGCTAAAACAATACAAGTACCAGCATCAACCAAATTGAGAATTGGCCACGAATTCAAAACTCTTCAACTTGAATGCCAACACGAGCAATCTCGTAAGCATCTTTAGACCTAGACTTCTTGACACCACCACTAGTAGTGAACCAGACTTTATCACATTTGTAGCCCTCAACAAAGACACTAGTCACCTTAACCCACACCAAAATTTTGGTCGTCATGCCTTCAACTCCACTTAGCTTTCCCTTAGATAATGTGGCCTTAACCCGATTAGCATACTTCACAATGGAGGAGTCCTTAAAACCCACCTCACATGGTGATGACAAGTGCACAACAAGCTTTGATCGTTGCTCGTCGAACTCATAGCATATCGCGTTCGCCGGGAAAAGACCTGTCGGAAGGTGGTGGTCGCGGAGGAGCTCTGACAGGGGCTTTTGGGTCTTGCCCTTTAGCTTGTTTAACACCGATTTTGCCTTGTCTTCAATAGTGCTTGAAATAGAGTACTGCATGATTTCATTGATTTGGAAAATGGAGTTCTCCAACTAGAAGTTGTTGAACATTTGTTTTGTATGATGAAAAATTGAACGTTTGTACAACTATGTAGGGTCTCTAGGGTGTTTTTTTTTTTTTTTTTTTGGGGGGGGGGGGGGAGGACAGATGAGAATTACTGTCACTGGTAAAACTTCAAATAATATATTAAGTGGTACATTGTAGTCACCCCCCCCAAAACACACACAAAAAAGGGCCAAAATTCAACCTTCAAAAATTAGGGCTGCACTTAATTTTATCTAAGAAGATCCATTTTTCTAACAATGAATTACGCAAAGGCCACTTGTACATGCTAATTTATAATGAAACTAAACTCTACTTACATAGTTAAACGTACTCTTGACGAAAAATATAGATTTAGAGTGCGGGTAGGCCAGTAGATACATGCATACTCGGTGTAGGTTTAATCAAGAGTGCAAATGCTAGGACAGAATTTTTGGGACAAATTAAAGATTTTCCCCCTTGTTTAAATAGAAACCTACAACATATTTTCAAAATTATATACACACGCGAGATTTTATGCAATTAATCTTCTAGCATCTTTAAATAAAGCATCAAATTTAACATTAGAATATAATTATATCCATGAACAAATTATGAAAGCACAATTTCTAGTTTTATCTACATCTACATCTTAACTAGAGAAAAATATAATAAAGTAATTAACATTGATCAATAATTATGAGAAGATTAATGGAAATATATACACATACACATAGATCTTGAGTAATGTGAGAGATGTCTTGCTTGGTCTTCTTGGAGATTAAGAGGCTTCCAAATTTCAAGCTTCCTACTTTCGCCAATGCTTCCTCCATTTCTCCCCTCTCCTCTCAGAAGGAAGTTTTAAGTTTTCTCCATCAAAAAATGAAATTTAGGCTTGGCATATAATATAAGTTTCATGATTAAGCCGGAATTACAAGTAAAGAAATTTAAAGGAGAGATAGAAAGAGACCCCACCTTCTTTAAACACATGGAAAACAAATCAAATGTTCCCAATTACAGCTGTGCCCTGCCCCTCTGGATTTTTTTTTGGGTATTTTTATTTTTAATTTTTTTGTGAGTAAGCTAGACTGCTAGTTGTTTTAACCCAAAAAAAAAAGGGGGTTTTAATGATTTCACATTATATCTCACCCAAAAGAGAAATTGTTTCACATTATATGGTGGTTTATCTTCGAATTACAGTGTCAGCTTTGATTATGTTTTTTGTTTATTCGAATGAATCATAAAGAACGGTACAATACAATTACAATATAAAGGGAAAGGAAGCAAGCGAGCTTGAGACCTAATATATTTAAGGTTTCAATATTAACAATTAGGCTATGATCTCCTTAGCATCCTTGATCATATTGACTTGATTTATGCATATTTGCTATAGTTCCAATTCATTCGGTTTATTGGATATCAAACTGTAAGATTTGAAAATTTGAAATTTACACTAATTCTGAAAAGAGAAAAGTTATTCCTGAAAGTATTTCAAGAGGACAAATGAATCACTTTATTATAATTAATTATCTCTTTTTTGGTGTGGCAAAAGGGGAGTGAATTATATTGATTTGTTGTCAAAGTAGTTGCAAGATTCGTAGTAGCCAACTCCATGATGGGAGCCGGTACCTTCTCTACCCATATTCGAGAATCTGAAACGAAAGGTTGGAGGTGAGCAGTCTCGTGTACCAGTCGATTCCCGCCCCTTCCAACGCAACTCTAAGCATAGTAAGAACAATTAACAACCAACTTGAGAATCTTCAAAATATAAAAGCCTATGACTGAACTAGGTTCGGACTTATTGCAAAATTTGGAGATAACTGAGAGAGAGTTGCTCTCTATGGCTAAATTGGAGAGTCCCGCCGATAGAGCTTGGCGGAGACCAAATAAGCAGGCTTCGGCCTCGACAACTTCAGGACCCGAGAAGCCTATAGATTGGTGAGACCCAGCCAATACCACATCACCAAGCGAATTTCTGACCATAAAGCCAAGACCGCATCCCCATTCACCCAGTTGACCAGCATTAAAATTGAGCTTCTAGATACCCGAGGGTGGTGGGACCCATTTCCCGACTTGGATGTCAGAATGTGGACGTGGTGCTAGTCTTGCCTCACGGTAATCATGGACGAAGGTTATGACTCGATGTGCTAATCTCTCAGGTGTCAAATCGGGGGAGCTAAAGATGAAACTATTTCTTGAGTTCCAGACTTCCCATAGTACTGCTAAAAAGTTTCCGGCTTCCTCTGGGCCACGGGTATCAAGCACAAACATGGGGCTGTCCAAGGCGGAGGGGTAGTGCCTGGACCAAATTTCCGTAGTGAGGGGGCACTCAAGTAGTGCGTGAACGACAGAGCCCTTGATGGTGCCGCGCATGTGGCAGTTCATATTAAAGTCTTTGATGACTCTGGCTATATTGTAACGAGTAGCTAAAGGCCCAACGCTCATCTTCCACCCAAAGATCTTTATCCTGGGGGGATGTTGAGTGCCCAGAGCTTACTCCAAGGGTTAGGGGCTTTGGTAGCACTGGATAAAGCCGCTTCAATGGCTTTCAAGGATCTGGCCAGGTGATATGCCGATCGAATTGACCGTGAATTCACCGTCTGCTAAGAAGTGCTAGACGAGCAGGTGGTTAGGCCATGCAGGACAGAGGGGTATGCTTAGGATGAGCTCGACGCCACAAGGAATGAAGAAAGCCTTGACAATGCTGTCTTTTAAGAACCTGAATTATAGTCAATTAAATCGGCCACTTTCCAGGGAGGGCTTGAACCCTCCATAGTTTGAAAGGGCTTGAACAAGTAAGGTCTTGGGAGCCATGGTTACTCCAGACTGAGATGCCATACTCGTTCCCGATGAACCAGTGAGCCCCTGTGGATACCAAGTCACGTACACCAAGAATACTACACCATGTGAACGGCCTGTGGCCTAGATCTGCATGGAGCAGTTCAGGTGATACTTGGCTTGGAGGATACGAGTGACAAGGGAGTTGGCAGATTTGAGGAGTTGTCAAAACTATTTCGTAAGGAGAGCATCATTGAAGGATTTCATATCGCAAAATTCTAAACCCCCATCGATCTTTCTATCTTGAAGCTTTTCCGTTCTTATCCAATGGATCGGTCAGCCACCCTTATTATTTCCCCACCGAAAGTTATTAATCAAAGATTGGATGGAAGAGCATAGGTCCTTGGGTAATTTGAAGACACTCATCGCGTAGGTGAAGATTGCTTGGCCTATAGCCTTTATTAGCACCTCACGACCTCCCTAAGAACCTAGCTGGTCCATCCAGGAAGATAATCGCCTGCCAATTCGATCCCTCAAATGAAGAAACAGTTTCTTTTTCTCTCGGCCAATGAATATGGGGAGGTCGAGATACTTGTCGTGAACATGGGCTTATCTAATTCCAAGACACCCTATGATATCCTCTCTTCAAGCTTGGGGAACACCCTTCAAGAACATGACGTTAGTCTGATCAAAATTCATCTTCTGCCCCGAAGCCTTCTCATAATTGGCAAGGATATCCTGTATCACCAAGGCTTGATCGAGCGAGGCCTTGCAAAATATGATGGAGTCATCGGCAAGCAGAAGATAGGATACTCTAGGAGCACTTGAGCATACCTTCGATCCATATAAGGCCAATATTCCACAGCATGGGATAGTAAGAACGATAGTCCGTCCTCCTATAACAAGAAGAGGAAGGGAGAGATAGGTTCACCTTGATGCATACCTCGACTGGGGCTATATATCCAACCAGGGTGCCGTTGATAAGGGAACAAGAATGAAGTTGACTGAATGTATTTCATGACTAACGACACCTAACTTGGTGTAAAACCCAATTTCAGCATAATTTTTTACAGGAACTGCCATTCCACTCAGTCGACAGCCTTACTCATGTTCAGTTTTAGCGCCATAGCCCCATTGGTACCATTATGCTCGCGCACGTAGTGAAAAAGCTCATAACCCACAATAATATTATTAGTAATCAATCTTCCAAGGGTGAAAGCACTTTGGTTCTCTAAGATAATCGAAGGAAAGATGATCTTCAGTCGGTTGGAGATGGTCTTCATAACAATTTTATAAATAACGCTGCTTAGGCTAATAAGCCAGAAGTCGGACATGATAACTGGGCTCGGCTTCTTCAGGATTAGTGCTACATTGGTATGATTAAAAGAAGGTGGGAAGGCAGCCCCGTTCAATATGTCCATTACAGTCTTAGTCACATCATCCCCCACAATATCCTAGTAATATTGATAGAAAAGAGGATTTAGTCCGTCTAAGCCTGGTGCCTTACTATGATGCATTTGGAAGACTGCCTTCGTAACTTCATCGGCTGAATATGGGGCTGTGAGGGAATAGTTCATGCTCGAAGTGACTCGTGACTGCATGTGCTATAGAACAATGTCGAGGTCCGATGGTGTTGAAGTTGTAAAGAGATCATGAAAAAATCTGATAATGATGTCCTCAATGTCACGAAGCTCGGTTTTTTCCTGGCCATCCTCATCCGGGAGGCACGTTATATGATTGGTAGCCCGTCTACCCAAGGGTTGGGTATGGAACCACGTGGAATTGGAGTCACCATGATGTAAAAAGTCGACTCGAGATAGTTGGTGCCAAAGAATTTCCTCCTTGCGGCACCATTGACTTATTTCGGATATGATCATATCTCTGCTTGATGTTGGTAGGTCCTCGAAGTGACAATTCCAACTCTCGAATCTTGCTTTGCACATGACCAAATTCAGTCTTGTTCCACGTAGCCAATTTTACAGTGCAATCTTTGATTTTTTGCTCAACCATGAAAGCATTAGAGGGGGCAACATGCTCCTTCCAGACATTCTTAACACTCTCACCGCACTCATCATAAAGAGCCCACATGTTTTCAAATTTGAACCCTCTCTTACCGACCCTCTTAGAGGTTGGGTTGTCGCTTGAGAGCTTCAATTGAACAGGAAGGTGGTCCGAGAGATTTGCATCAATGTGAAATACTTTAGCACTTGAAAATAACAGCGACCACTGGATTGCAGCGCAAAACCAGTCCAAGTGTTCTTCAATAGATTAGTCACTATCCCTCTTATTCCATAATGTAAACTCATAGTCCAAGAATCCAAGATCGTGAAGGTTGCAAGCTGAAAACGCATCCCGAAAATTGTGGAGGACTGCTTGTTGTTTATCCGACTCACCTTTCTTCTCAAAGTTGAAGAAAATTTCATTAATATCTTCACCCACTATCCATTGTAGATTAGAATGCTCGTTGAGGTCTTTGAAAAGATCACATGTCTTGTATTTGTTGTGGGTCTCTGGGTACCAGTAGATGCCCATAAATCGCCATTCTAGAAGACACCCAAAGTTTTTAACCATGACGTCAACATGGTTCATCAAGATGGACATGAGCGAAACATCAAGCCATTTCTTCCATAGTAACGCGACTTCGCCTGAACGACCTCTAGCATCAGCCGCTACCCCAACTACCTTTAGTTTCTTCTTAATATTCTCCATTTCAAGTGTACTACAGTTTCAGAGAGAAAAACCAAGCTCGGTGAATGTCTCCGTAAGAAGGTATGGAGCTTGCTAACTGCCTGAGCCCGTGGCAGTTAAGGCATATGATGCTCATGGATCTTGGCGGGGTTGCCTAGCAACCTTGGCGGATATGGGAATCTCAGAAGATACTTCCTCATCACTAATCAGTCTGGCTTTCCGTTCTCCACTGGATGCTTTACCTCGGTCAATGAGTTTGCATTTAAAGGCTTCATTACCAGGTTTAGTAACCGCGCATTGTCCGCAATCATGTTGTCCAATGTTGTGATTTTTCGCAAGTATATGGTTTTCGTTGTAGTAATTACGAATGTCGTCCTCAGTGATGAATTTTGAAATTGGGTTACTAAGTCGTATACATTAACCTAACATCAAAATTAATTCAAATTAAGTTGAGCTAATTAGTAAATATTTAAGTTAAATTTGAAACTAAACTATTAAGATAAAGTAATGAAATTGAGAACCAATCACTAACTGATTTATTAAAAGCACAATGCCAAGGAAAGCAACACCAAATTGCAAATAAGGTGAGCCACCAACACTTAGCCATAAAGATTTGTTTTCATTCATTTACCAAACACAGCAGCGAATGGAAGCAGAGCAATGAAAATCTTCAAAACAAAGGACCAAGGGCTTCATTCGAACGTGTGTTCCAATCCAAAGCAGAGTAAAGTAGAGCTATGGTATCCTTAATCGAAACTGGAAATTTTGAAACAAAGAACATAAGCTATCAAAATTCTAACTCTAATCTACTACCCTCATCTCTCCTGCCCATGTACTCGCTGCTCCCCCTTTTATTGCTCTGTTTTCGGCCCTTCCATTTTAGCTCGCTTGAACGCCCCTTGAACTCTTGAGAAGCCACCCATTAATGGCCATGATGAGAGCCCACAAATGAGTAACAGACGTCGGATTTAATGTGATGAATGATGGTGGAAAATGAAGGGGAAGAGGAGTGCAGTTATGGTGAAGGAAATCAAAAGGGCGCTGCCCTATTCGTGGAGAAGACGACCGCTCTCTGGTCTTGAACAGTTGAGGAAGAAGAGAAGAAGTGGATGGGCAATGAATGTTGATGAGCGAATGGTACAATGACGAGGAAGAAGAACGGGCACTAAGAGCAAATTCAACGGTGAGCCAATTTTTTGGCTCACTGGTGGGGGCCTACTACTGACACATCAATCCTCTCTGCAATTTTTTACCTCACAATTCTCCCTCTCTCTCCAATGAAAGGTTCACCACTTTGGCTCACCAAATAAAATAATACTTCTGGACCCACACTATAATACACAACTTTATTTTAGAACCAAAAAAAACAGAAAAACTAATTAAAAATATTAAAAACTAATTAAAAATATTTTTAAAAAATAAAAAACCTCTCACGAGTTGCCTCTGTGTAATGGCCCGACCCTAATATTCATATTAATTACATTGAATCCTCTTTTTTACAAATTAATCAAGTTGAGCCCCACGTTTCAATTCAACATTTTCTTTATATGCACATATATTTGTACGATTGCAGGTTGAATCGGCAGAACAGCCTCGAACTGAATTTGTGATTGCTCTCAAATACTTCATTAAAATTCTAACGAATATTTGAGCATCCGTTAACATGAAAATGTCTCTCAATTATCTGAAAACATTGGTTCAAATAACAAAGTAAAACAAATCAAGGAAACGACAACAACAATATTGACAATAGCCAAAAAAAAAAAAAACAGGTCAAAGTCGGTCAAAGTTGGTCAAGCCAGCCAAAAAAAAAATTAAAATTTTTTTTACTTTTTCCTATATACATATATATATATATATATATATATATATATATATATATATATATATATATATATATATAGGGGGGATTCACTTGACACACACACACCCCACGCCAGAGGGAGAGGGAAAGAGAGCAGAGAGAAAGAGAGAAAAAAAAGAGAGACGAGAGAGAAAGAGAGGAAGAAAAGAGAGAGGAGAGAGAAAAAAGGGGAAGGAGAAGGAGGAGGAAGAAGAGATTAAGGTTTTGGTGTTGAAACAAATTTAAGGTGAGTAATTCTTGGTTTTTCGACCTAAAGTTTTGAATTTGATATTTTAGGATTTAGTAGATTAGAACACTAATATCAATTGGTAGAAATCAACCGTATAGTTTCATGTATAGTTGTGATGTTGCATTGATTGGGGTATCGTGACTTGATGATTATGTTATGAATTTATCTAATATGGCTTTGAAGTTATGAACTTTGGATTAAATCTACCCGGTGAATTTATGCTGAAATTTGGTGAATATTTTGGTTATTGTGAGCTATTGGGTTGGACAATATTGTGATAATTTTACTGTCGAATATGCATATTATTTGGAGATTTGTGATAAAATTTCATGACATTGGATATACACTCTGTAAGTTATGAAGTCTAAGGATTTATTTTATGGGTCATGGATTTTTGATTGGGATTTTATATTTGACAAAATGTGATTATATGATTTCATTACGTTATGTTTTTGGGGAAAGAGCTCATGTTTTGACTGAGGCCACTACAGAACATTCTAGAGTTATGACCATAGTAGTGACTGTTGTTATGTCATTTATTGCCATGACGCGGTGATGTAAGGAACCAGTAATGGTACTAAAAACGTTAATAATAATTTGGATAAAAATAACCATAATTTAAATTATGCAATAACAAAAATAGTATTAACAACAATGACCCACAATGATATTAATACTAATAGTTTCCAAAATAACGATAAGTAACGAACTTATACCAATTATAAGAATAATGTGATGATAACGTCATTACCTCATTTCATGTTTATGACATTCACCAAGCAAACGATTAGCAGTATAAAGGAAAGGAATTGAAACAAAAACAAAATAAAGTCAAGTCAATAACTATTTACATGCTAATGATTAGCACAGAGCTCAAGGGATTTAAATTATCTATTAAATCAAGAAATCCGAAACAAATTTCATAATCTGGCACTAATCGAAAAAAGGGATTATATGTGTAAAGCAGGAATGAAGCCAGATCTGTCGCTTCAAACTGCCAACGCGCATTCTTCCTTATAAAGGAAAGAGAATCTCAAAAATCAGGTACGTACATTGCTTATGTTCTTCAAAAACTCACAGTATTCTCAGCAATGAAAAATTAATACAAGATTCATTTAATGAACCAATTTCTCAATGTTTTGTCATATAAACAAGTGGCCCCGCCAATTATTATCAGGGCTTATGCCCATCCATTATCAAGGCTTATGCCGACCAATATACCCGCAAGCGGCGTCAACTCAGGCTTCTCGATCGGCCTGGGGGTTGAACACCTAAAGTACAATCGTTTCAAAATGTACAGCGACCAAGGGGTCCATTTTTAGATAAGAATCAGCAAATCGATTCTACTTATATATTCTCTCTCTCCTATTTGCAAAACAAAATGTTTTGAAATGCGGCCGGCCCAACTACTTTCACATGAAACTTATTTTACTGCATGGGATGTACGTATTGAGCTTCTATTTTAGGTATGGGAAGAAATGAACAGTCATCCTCCTGAGAAACCAGAAAGTAGCAAAACAATGAACATTTTCTGATCTCTAGCTAGTTAACGCTCACAGTGATGATAGGTTAGTACCTTGGAAATTGTGTGTCCCTTATCTTTTGAAACCTGAGGATAATAATGCTTAGCATTGGTACATCAAGTTATCACAAGGGGGACAAACAGTATGAAAAGACAAATATTTATTTTGGGTAATACCAAAGATTTAGTAAATTAAATAGCCTTGTTCCATCCCGGAACGGCGGTAATGCCTCCGATTAGATTAAAAGTCTTCCGCTGTAAATCAACAATAAATTAGTAGTTAAACTAGAGTAATCAGACATTAGCAATTGGGGGCGTTATAGTTGTAATATCAGAGCCCGGTTTAGCATCACTGTGAGCTAGAGGAAAACCTATGAGCTAGGCTGGATCAGTAAGACTAAGGTATGACAAGGAGTTCATATGTACAAGTGCACTATGGGAATGTTTTAGAAAACATTTACCTAGCCTGAATCTCTTGATAATAAGATCGATGGTATAGTTAAATAATACTTTAGGGGCTCCATCGCTATTAAACTAGAGTGAGGATACATTTAGTCAACTTTTTGGTGACGTGTGTATTCCGCAGAAGTATACTAAGCTCATAGCAAATCTTGTGAAATTTTGGGTTGCTTGTTTGAGTCACCAGGAGACTTTCAATCTAAAGAATTGGTGTTATTATGATATGAGGAATACTTAACGTCTGGATATCAAGAGGTTTCAACTATTGCAAGAAGGTAAAGTCTGTAAACACTTATATGATCTAATGCAGTGCTGAATAATATTATACATGGGAAACGGGAAGAAGGTACTTTGCAGCGATATTCAGCAGTGATGATCATAGATTGGATTACTATGAAATCTCCATCGCAAAGTTGCAGAAATGGGAGTGCTGAGGGCCTATCACAGTATCATGAATGCCTTACAATAATCATTCATTACAAGGACTCCTGTCGGGCAATTCAATAGCTTACACGGTGCAAATTGATTTTATATTGATTGTATGGGTCAAAGATGAGATGTTACACAAAGAAGGTGTTGTTGTTGAGGTGTTTGTGGAATATGTGAACCTATGTGGGCTACTAACTGCTAGGTGCAGACAAGTCATTATACCTTAGAAGCATGTTTGGTAGTGACAATGGTAGTGAGTAATAAAGACATGAAGGATATTTTATTAGGGGACGTTTTGAAATCTGGGTCGTTGACCAAGATCATATAAACAAGTATGCCTCACTTTAGACAATATAGACATAGGAAGCATCGGGAATTTGTGGGGGAGAATTCTTTTAGAAATTTCCAATTCTATATTGTGGTTAGGTCGATAATGACTACTCTTATTCTGGGGTACATCAGGTACTTGGAGATTACCATGGATGGATTTTAGGCGGCATATCTCAGACGACTCTTATAAGCAAGTACTATTTGAAGTTGTTCATGATCATGCAAGTTTAGGGTATACTGATGGATTTTGATTGTTTTCAAATAAATTTGTGTGATCTTTGGCATTGGTAGTGAATTTCAAGATTTTAGTAGGTGATCATGTGAAGAAAAGATTGCAAATATATGGTTATTGAGCTGTCAACAGACCTGAAATAGGAGTCATTTTGGGAGAAAACTAGTATCGATCGGCTCATTAAAAAATTTGTGCTTTTGGAGTGTGGATAAATCAATGAATTAGTTTTCACATGCTTTTTGAATCGCCTTAATCCGAGTTCTGTGGAACATGTTATGGTCGTGCACGTCTGTGATTTACCGTCATTTTAGAGACCCTACTATGTGAACCATGCTTCGTATCCTCAATAAAAGTTTTAGTGGACATTATGATCTTTTCATATTGAGATTTTACCTCTTCTTTGGAAATCAGGAGTGAAAGATATGGATTTTCTAACGCAGACCATCAAGCAGTAATATTTGGAAATATTTTCAGAAGCTTCTCTAATAATGGGTAGTGCCAGGAGATTACAAAGTGTAGTGAGATCAACAAATTTGATTATGTACGGAAGCTTACTTGGGGTGAAAACTGAGTTAAATAAGCATTACAGAGGTTTTAAGGACACGGTGTTGTTGAGTTAGGTCATGGGTGTTGAGGGGTTCAGCAATACTCATTAGATTAAGCAAAATAACTTAAGTGAGGAAGATTACACCTTGTAGAACATCAGGTAATTTGATAAGCAAGCCCCTTGGAATTAACAAGGACCAGGAACAAGAAGATAATCCACACAAGTGAGACCGTAGGGGAAAGGCTTGAAGATATACCAAATACATCGAGGGGTTCGTTGTTTTTTTTAATGTGGGAGACTCTAGAATTCATAATTTATATTATTGCCAGGAGTAAATAAGATTTTGAGGACCAAAAAAGAAGGAAAAAAAGAAGGGAAAAAAAAAGTACATTGATTATTAGAATTGAACTTTGGGGACTGTTGACGCATTATAGAATATGTTGGTAGAAAATTGGGGAGGTAAGTTAAGCATACATATATTTGTCGGTTGCATGGACTTTATGAAAGTATTGCAAGTGATTCTATAAGGTTGAGATGTCAAATTTCAAAAAGAACATTATCATAACTAACACAACTTCAGATACAACAACAAAGGATGGTGGGGTATTAAGATCCAGGAGATATCTATATATTAATTGAAATCTAGGCAACTTTCCTTTGAGCTTCTCAAATGCTCGAAACTTTATCAGCATGTCCACTGACCTTTGCACAATTGATAATAGGCCCCCTTGTTAGATATTACCGCCTAAGTTAACATCCTTCTTGATCTCTTTGACTACCACCTAAAGTTAGCCACCCCCTTGTTATGCAATAACATACTTTAATTTGTAATTCCTTTTCATTCATATAAAGCTTTGCAAACTAATAATTGTTACAGCAATACTTCATTACCAATCATTTCCTTCATTGAACTTTCTCATGACTTTAATGTCTATAAGGTAATCCCTACCATTATGATGGGTTACGTCTCTCTCATGCTTCCACTAATTACCTCTGTCCAGCTTATTTTCTGCGGGCACTATTTCAATAATAACGCGATTTCTCTTTTCCTTTACCATCCAATCATTACATAGAGGGCTATCCTCCTCCTATTCTGGTTTCGGATTTATGCACAATGCTTTGGTTCCTATGTGATCAATGATCGGAACTATTTCATTCTCATTGCCCTCCATGCCTAAATTGGTTTTACTTATAGTTATTTTACTCCATCTACATCACGATAATATTTTAATTATCCATCGTCTCCCAAACCTGTCATCTGTTCCTTACAAATCTTACATCAACAACATTCTCAAATACTTTTAGCCATTGGTCCACTTCATTCTTAATCATCTCGATTTATGTATTGTTATCATTTCGTTGCTATTTTACCTCCCTTCAACGCCAGGTATTTGCTTGGCATGCAAAACCTTACTGATTAATTTGTCTTTTGCACTAATGCTATTATTTCGGTCATTTCTTATATGTCGTATATTTGCCTCATCCTTAACCTTTAGCTTCATCAAACGATATCTGGCCCTTCTTTAATTTCAGACTTCTAGAAGATTGTGGCTCCTTAAGGGTGGTTGTACCTATTTCTAGCATTATCTGCTATATCCTTGAAACCTATTGTTAACTATTGCAGCCATTCTTACTTCGGTCTTAGTTCAGATAGAAAAGGGAGCAACTCCATCACAATCACCATACCATTCAATTATTCAGGCAAAGGTAAACATTTAAACGTTAAGGGCCACAGTCGGGCAAGTAGGCTATGAAGTAGGAGCGCAGCCAGTCATTCAACCCCAATAGAAGAACTGAATATTTTGGGCTGGTTAAGCCAACGATGACTAAATGAAGCAACACTCACGGAGGCTATGCTGGTTAATCAACTCAACAACAGGCCCCATAGAATTCAAGCTAAGCAAGCACCAAATGATCTATTTACTATACAATTCACTTATAGAACATACAAGTGACCATGCATAGCATTCCATGTAACCATACGAGCTTCCAGGATCCTCCCATTGTCAGCATTCTACTACTTGTGACTTTCATCTTTCTCTTCTTCATTTCACTGAGAACGTAATTATATGTATCTCCATGTTATAACCCCACCAATTTTCTTGCTATCAAATTCCATTCCTCAAAGTATAGCCTCGGCCTTCTCTATGCAATCTTGTTATTTTACTTAAGCTTGTTTTATAGTGCCTATTTTATACTCTACCCATTCAAATCCACATTCGTCTATCAACTTTTTAATGTTGGTGGTAGCTACACAGTCACCTTGTTGAAGACTCCAATCCTCTCTTATTTCAATTTCATTCCATATTTCGTAAAGAACACACCTTGAGCTGTAAGTCAACCTTCTAACTACCTAACCAGAGTGAGAAAGACACAATAATGATCATACCTGCCACTGACATGACCCATGAATTTCTTTAATAAAACACACCCTCCTTGTGCACTTCATCTCCAAATGACTAGCAGCCACTCATTTCGACTTCTTAATTCATAAAACCATCCAAAGTTACTGTTGAAATTTAACCTACTATTTATTTGACTTGCCTCAATTCTCTTCCAACCAAGGCCATGCTTGCCAACTGCAGTCAGCTCTTTCAGTCATCTATGAACTCTTAATTAAAGAGTATATTCTTCATCCCATCTATTCTCCGTATTTGTTCCTTCAATATTGTTACTAAACATTCTCTACATGTCACCTTCATCTGCATTTACCTCACCTAAGTATGCTAACCCCAAACTTCGAAACTCAAATCCAGGATAACAGAAATTTCAATCAGGTACATTCAAAAATCGCAAACAAGCGTGAACCACAAAACAGATGAACTTACTGACGTACCCAGAACAAACGTTCATTCGAACACATTGGAACAAGCTTTAAAGAATTATATCTACGACCATATAACAAAAAGGTCTCAATCTCACATATTCAAAAACTACAAACAAGCATAGAACAGCAATACAATTAAGCAATAACTCACCTTTTATTCTTGGATTCTTGAAAATTCATAACCATCATTATTTTAGTCATTCTATAATAATCCCTTATTGATTATTTTGACTTCACTGTTTATTTTTTTCATGGGCAATGACTCACATCACCACTATTCCCATCGCTCTCATTCATGAGTATGCTCTACATATTAATTTGAGACTTTCACAGGAGCTTGCACAAGTCAAATCTGAGTCACAACTCCCCCTTTCTCATATATTATCGAGAATTCCACCCCAATTGAGTCGTTGAATTCAATAGAAGTTATTAAGCTTAATAAGTTGGATATTTTCTTGATTCACAATTGATGCAAAGCTCACAAACTCCCAAATTGTATATTTATCTTCTTATCAAGCTAAAAGCTCAATGAAAGTCCATGAATATTTATGTCCCCCTTGCATGACTTCGCCCAAGATGCACAAAATGAGTGCATGATCAATCTCACTCAATCTTCATTGTTGCTCTTTATACAATTACTCAAAATGCTTCCAAAAAAATCACCAAACTCAAAATACTCCACTGAACTTTATGAGATCTTACAGAAAATTCAAAAATAATATGGATAATCTAGTTTCAGAAGTTTCCCCTAAGTATATACTGCACAGAATGACGACCTGATTTACACCCAAGTAGGTCGGCTCATGGACATCTACAGGATGTTCTCACATTCCACAGCTTAGGAACTATGTTCCAGATCTATATCATGTCACCATAACAAAATCAATTCCCGTACTCATTTACAGTACGGTAAGAGTTTCTTTCGAATTGCAAGTTTCGAGGACAAAACTTATTTTAAGGGGGGAAGACTGTAACGGCGCAACCCTAATATTCATATTAATTACATTGAATCCTCTTTTTTACAAATTAATCAAGTTGGGCCCCGCATTTAGTTCAACATTTTCTTTATATGCACATATATTTGTACGATTGCAGGTTGAATCGGCAGAATGGCCTCGAAATGAATTTGTGATTGCTCTCCAAATACTTCGGTAAAATTCAAACGAATATTTGAGCATCCATTAACATGAAAATGCCTCTCAATTATCTGAAAACATTAGTTCAAAGAACAAAGTAAAACAAATCAAGGAAACAACAATAACAATATTGACAATAGCGCAAAAAAAAAAAACCCGATCAAAGTCAGTTTGATCGGTCAAACCGACTTTAACCGGTCAAAGTCGGTCAAGCCAGCCAAAAAAAAAAATCAAAGATTTTTTTTACTTTTTCCTATATATATATGGGGGGGAGGGGGGATTCACTTGACACACATGCACATCAGGCCAAAGGGAGAGGGAAAGAGAGGAGAGAGAAAGAGAGAAAAAAAAAGAGAGAGGAGAGAGAAAGAGAGGAAGAAAAGAGAGAGGAGAAAGAAAAAAGGGGAAGGGGAAGGGGATGGAGAAGGAGGACGAAGAAGAGATTAAGGTTTTGATGTTGAAACAAATTTAAGGTGAGTAATTCTTGGTTCTTCGACATAAAGCTTTGAATTTGATATTTTAGGATTTAGTAGATTGGAACACTAATATCAATTGGTAGAAATCAACCGTATAGTTTCATGTATAGTTGTGATGTTGGATTGATTGGGGTATCGTGACTTGATGATTATGTGATGAATTTATCCAATATGGCTTTGAAGTTATGAACTTTGGATTAAATATGCCCGGTGAATTTATGCTGAAATTTGGTGAATATTTTGGTTGTTGTGAACTATTGGATTGGACAATATTGTGATAATTTTACTGTTGAATATGCATATTATTTGGAGATTTGTGATAAAATTTCATGACCTTGGATGCACACTCTATAAGTTATGAAGTCTAAGGATTTATTTTATGGGTCATGGATTTTTGATTGGGATTTTATGTTTGACAAAATGTGATTATATGATTTCATTACGTTATGTTTTTGGGAAAAGAGCTCATATTTTGACTGAGGCCATTACAGAACATTCTAGAGCTATGGCCATAGTAGTGACTGTTGTTCTGTCATTTATTGCCATGACGCGGTGATGTAAGGAACCAGTAATGGTACTAAAAACGTTAATAATAATTCGGATAAAAATGACCATAATTTAAATTATGCAATAACAAAAATAGTATTAACAACAATGACCCACAATGATATTAATACTAATAGTTTCCAAAATAACGATAAGTAACGAACTTATACCAATTATAAGAATAATGTGATGATAATGTCATTACCTCATTTCATGTTTATGACATTCACCAAGCAAACGATTAGCAGTATAAAGGAAAGGAATTGAAACAAAAACAAAAAAAAGTCAAGTCAATAACTATTTACATGCTAATGATTAGCGCATAGCTCAAGGGATTCAAATTATCTATTAAACCAAGAAATCCAAAACAAATTTCATAATCTGGCACTAATCGAAGAAAGGGATTATATGTGTAAAGCAGGAATGAAGCCATATCTGTCGCTTCAAGCTGCCAACGCACATTCTTCCTTATAAAGGAAAGAGAATCTCAAAAACCAGGTACGTACATTGCCTATGTTCTTCAAAAACTCACAGTATTCTCAACAATGAAAAATTAATACAAGATTCATTTAATGAACTAATTTTTCAATGTTTTGTCACATAAACAAGTGGCCCCGCCAATTATTATCAGGGCTTATGCCCATCCATTATCAAGGCTTATGCCGACCAATATACCCGCAAGCGGCGTCAACTCAAGCTTCTCGATCGGCCTGGGGGGTGAACACCTAAAGTACGATTGTTTCAAGATGTACATCGACCAAAGGGTTCACTTTTAGATAAGAATCAGCAAATCGATTCTACTTATACATTCTCTCTCTCCTATTTGCAAAACAAAATGTTTTGAAACGCGGCCGGCCCAACCACTTTCACATGAAACTTATTTTACTGCATGGGGATGTACGTATTGAGCTTCGACTCACCATTCGATTGTTTTTATGTTTTCTGTTTTAGGTATGGGAAGAAATGAATAGTCATCCTCCTGAGAAACCAGAAAGCAGCAAAACAATGGACATTATCTGATCGCTAGCTAGTCAACGCTCACAGTGATGATAGGTTAGTACCTTGGAGATTGTGTGTTGCTTATCTTTTGAAACCTGAGGATAATAATGCTTAGCATTGGTACATCAAGTTATCACAAGGGGGACAAACAGTATGAAAAGACAAATATTTATTTTGGGTAATACCAAAGGTTTAGTAAATTAAATAGCCTTGTTCCATCCCGGAACGGCGGTAATGCCTCCGATTAGATTAAAAGTCTTCCGCTGTAAATCAATAATAAATTAGTAGTTAAGCTAGAGTAATCAGACATTAGCAATTAGGGGCGTTGCACTCTGGGAGCTGAGGAAACTCGTGAGGCATGAGGCAAAAAACACTTGCTGGAGCAGCTCTCCCTCCTCACCCTCTTTTTCTCTCCTCTGTTTTGGCTCACGAGTCTCACGCTGCATTTGCTCTAACAGCTCTGCTCTGGGCTTCGTGGGACGGGGACGAGGACGAAGAAGAAAGAGAAGGGAGGGGAGGGGGTTGCTGCCGTCACGTGCAAAATGCGTGAGAGGTAAGTGAAGATGCTGGGCTCGGTGGGGAACAGCAGTAGGTGGCTTGGAACTGAGCTGGGCCAGGCTCGTTGAAGGAGAAAAGGGGAGAGAGTGAAGAGAGCAGCTAATGAGGGAGAAGAGAAATCTGGGCCGAGAGAGAGAGAAATGTGGATGCAGTGAGGGGCACAGTTGGGAAGAAAAGGCGTCTGGGCCGGCCCAACGTGAGGAAGGAAGGGAAAAAGAGAGAAGAGAAGGGGGCACACTGGTCTACTGGGCTCTGGGCTTCAGTTTGGGTCGTTGGGCTCATTTGGACCGGGGAGAGAGTAATCCAATGCTTCTCTTGAGCTTTATTCATCATTTTCTCAAGTTTTTTCAATTCCTGCAAAATAACAAAAATATTATTAAAATTCTAATTAACTAATTTATTTCGAGCAATTTTTAGATAATTTAAGGGTATAAAATATCATAATTTTGAATTGAACATCCAGTCAAGGGGAGTCTCCTTCTTTAGTAAGAGATGGGCCAGATTTATCATGAGAACCATCAAAGACCAGCTTCTTTTTCGATGTCCTCGAAGCATTATCAATATGGTAGGCGAGGAAGTGTCTCTTGTCTCCCTATTTTTGTGCTTTAGCGTTGCGTCGCATTGGCTTGATGGGGGAACCCCGTCGCCAGTCACCATATTGAAGATTCGACTCATCATCCACCTCTTTATACAGTTCACAGGCAGATAGAACATGCCCTAGCTGACCACATCTGTAACAGAACTCAGGTAGTTTGACATACTTGAAAGATATACAAATAGACCTCCCCCTCACCAAAATACGCATCCCTCTTCGTAGGGGCTTGGTGATGTGTCAACGTCCACTTGGAAATTGACTGACTTGTCAGCAGCACAGAACAGGCTGGATACATCGCATCCCACAAACTGATCAAGGTTATCTCCCAATACTTTAGCGAAGGTCAATGTTTGTTTGATAGGTGGAACATCAATGGCTTTAATCCAGAGCCTAGCATTAGTGAATTGGACTTCAGAGGGCTGCTCGAATCCCGCAATAGTCGTCAGAAGAAGAATATTGCCATCAAATGCCCATGGTCCTTCATTCAAAACGAAGTCTTTGTCTGCAGTGGAAAAGAATTGAAAGGCGAATAGGTTCTTGTTGAGATCCCTAATAATAACCCCTTTTGAGGGTTTCCAGACATTCTTCAAGACTGTCTTCATTGCATTTGCATTGAAGTATCCTTAGATATGAAGTTTTCCCCACAAACAAAGTGAAATTTGTTCGGTCTTGTCGTCTGCCATTTCCTCTTCACATTTGATTACGGTCTCTTCTTCGATTGTTAAAGAGAGGCGCATCCATGCTTCTACAGCGGTAACGTAAGCAGGAAGAAAGTATATGAACCCTAGGAATGGTACCGAGACGCAGCACCCTGTAGTCGCCAGAGTAGGGGGAAAGGAGGCCAAACAGGTTGGCGAGCCGAGCCTACTAGGAGGTAAACCAGAGCCTCACGATCGAGTTGAAGGCAGGAGACTCTCACAAGACTAGGGCTATGGCGGCGCCCTAGGTCAAGGAGAGAGAAGAGGATAAATTTTTTTCTACATAATCCCATATAATTAATTATCTCTTACTGGCAGTGTCAGTGTAAAAAGGAAAACAAACTAGAAAGGCTAAAATTATTTTGAGATTGCAAATAAAACATTAAAATTGATTAATCAAATTATGTAAGAGTGAGAATTTCTCAAACATTCAAATGCATAATAGAACACTAAAATTTTTCAAGCGGCAAGGTCCTCATACTCCTTGTGGGGATAAAAGTGATAATTAACAACTTCTCTGAAATTAATTTCACCAAATGGTTGTTACATGCCTTTAATTGGGCAAATTTATGTCCATGGACCCTAATCACATAGATAAAGACAGTTTACCCAACCTCAGATAACTGGCTTTTTAGCAATGTTGTAAATACCGTACCAGGCCAGTCAAGAGACAGTACGAGCTACTGTCCGATATTATACCGATCAACACCGCTCTGTACCGTCAAATACTAGATGGTACCGGTATTTTCGATTAAGTACCACCTAGTACACTAAAATTTCAAAGTTTTTGAACTTCGATTTTTTTTAGATGTTTTGAAATTTAAAACGATACGAGTTGGGTATAACGGTACGTAAACCCGGTATGTCTCGTTCTAGTGAAAAATGGTATGATGACTGATATGATATTTATAATTTTGCTTTTTAGGTCATATATTTAATTAGGTTTTAACATTTTATGGGCGGATAAATTGTACACATGTAAATTAGGGAAGATTAAACTGTAAATCCTTTTTTGTAAAACAATACACTCGAGCACTTAAATTACCACTAAAGTGGCTAATTGAGACACATTAGCTGTAACGCCCCCAAAATGCTAATGACATGGTTACTGATAATTGCAGCGGGAGACTTAGTAAACGAAGGCGCTACCGCCGTCCTGACAAGGACAAGGCTCACTGAAACTATTAAATCTTGCAACTCGTGTTTACAATCACAAATTCTATTAAACTGAAACACTTCAAGACCAAAGTCCATAATGGTTCAACCATACCATGAACTAATTCACACTCCATACCACACAAGTAACTTGACCTTAAGGTCGATTCCAATGTTCATGCTAAGCTGAATCCACTGTGAGCATCTGACGAGTTCCAGAAGGGCTTGCTAAAATTGAAAAACATGTGATACTTCATTACCTAAAATGGAAAACATGAAAACAATTCGAAAATATGAGCAAAAACTCAGTACATACATCCCTGTATTGTAAAATGAGCATAGAAACACTGGTGATGGGTACCCGTCTTTGCAATTCATTTAGTTGGCAATAATAATGAAAATGCATGTAATATGAAACTGAATTACTCATTATTATCTGGATGTGAACCCCTTGCACTGATATGATCTATACATAGGTGTACACCTGCCAATCCGATCAAGAGTTGGCCTGAAGCCGCGCGGGTAAGTGATAGGCTGACGCCCTATAGATGATAACTGACGGGGTCACAAGTTATATGGCAAATCACTGTATAAACTGATTCATTGATAACTCATTAAGAGTTTGTAACTTGATAAATATGATCTGCTTTCTAAAGATACAGGCAATGGACGTACCTTGAGTCTTTAAAAATGACATATGACTTGATAAATATGTTTTGACTTGACTACACTTATGCATAACGGGGAACGATAACTAGGCCTCAGCTCTGTTTTATAAAATAAATGTCACTGTAAGTATATATAACCAGTAAATGATTCTTACTTGCATAATTGAGTAGGTGAAAGTAGGTGTAACAGAAATTGAGTAATTATATGGTATACATAACGAGTACTTGAATATAACTTCAAAACTGAATTGATGAAAGTAATGCAAAACTGAATTGATGAGAGTAATGAAATTCAATATGAAGTAAATAGAAGTAAAATAGTCCAGTCCACAATGAGATAAATGATGATACAGAGGAAAAGGCCTTGATAGTGATAATTAAGAGAATGGTTATGGCCTTTTCTGAAATAAGGTGCTGATATGAGTTTCTCTCTCCACTTCTCATAATCATTCAAAAATCCACTTGATAAAGAATTCCACCCCAAAATGAGTCATTGAACTCCATAGAAGCTATCAAGCTCACTAAGCTTGGTATTTTCTTTGTAAAATTCATAAGTGATTCACAGCTCATAAACTGACTCCCAATTTGTATATTTGTCTTCAGGACAATTTTCAGAATTTTCCTCCAAGTATACACTGCATAGAAATTGAATTGCAATAATAACCTGATTTACACCCAAACAGGTCAGTTTACTTCAAAAATTCATAATTTTCATTCTAGACATCAAATGGAGAATTAAAACCCCAATATGAAAAGATTAGAAAGTCCCCAAAACTTTCATTTACAATACAAATCACGATTCTCACAATAAGATTCCCAAAATGGGACTAAAACACAAGTGTCTCAGTTTTGATCTCATTCTGCGCAGCTTTGGTAAAATGACTATAACTTTTTCCACAGACCTCGGATTAAGGCGATTCAAGATGCATTTGAAAGCTAACACACTGAGGTATTTACCCACCAAAAAGCACAATTTTTCACTGGGCCAATCATTACCAGTTTAATCGCAAAGTCAGCCCTAATTTCCTGAAATTCCAGCCCTTCACTGATTTAACTTTCTCTTCCTTTTTCATATAAAACTCACTTGAAATCATTTCAAATCACCACAATCAGATATAAAATGATCATGCAAGGCCTCATATACATATACAAACTCTAAACAACTTCATGAATACCTAATTACTAAATTCGTATCCAAAACAGGGCAGTTTTCTTCAAAATTCCATAACTCACTGATTACTCGTCCAAACTTCATGCAATTTTGCCAGAAAATCCCAAATAATATAGAGAAGACACAGTAAAAATTTCAGAATTTTTTGGCCAATCCTATAATTGCCAGAATTTTCGACAGTGGCCATTTAACAAAAGCAAAATCATGAAAAGCATGCTCTTGATCCAATACCCATGACTCCAAACAGCTCCAAACTCAATAAAAATTGCATAACAACTATCAATTTGATCATCCAAACAATAATCACAACTAAAACAACCCAAAAATTCAAAATACAACAAGTTAGGGTTGTTGATTTACCTTACTTGAGGCTTGAAATAGAGAGAGGAGGAGGCTGTTTTGAGTGTTTTTAGGGGTTGGACAAGATAGCTAGCAGCAAGGGGAACTCGGGGCAGCTGGGAGGTGACCGAAAAAGTGGCCGGAACCACCAAAACTGGTGGCACAAAGGGGCAGGTTCTGGCGTGAGAGAGAGGGAGATGGGGAGAGATTAGTGTGATAATTTTGCTGAATTTTGTGGCTGGAAAAATCCTCAAGTAATAGATATATGTGGCTGGAAATTTTCCTCCCCAAAAGTAGCTTTTTGCTAATTAAAATTAGGTGCTAAAACGAGTAATTAGTGAAATAACAAAGATCGTAAAGTTTTGGGCTTTTGTTTTGGGCCCAACAAGCTACGTTTGGGCTTGAAAATTTTAAATCGAAATGTTGGTAAAATTTTATATTACTCGGAATTAAAGTTTACCGAAGGTAAGAAAAGCATAATTTACTCACCGAGGCCTAATATCGATTCACCCGACATTTAATCAATCAATGAAACTCAAATTAACAATAAATGACACTTGAGTTGCAAAGTGGTACCCAACATGAAATATCTTCGCACTGGGATGATTAAATATGATAAATGAAGGTGGAAAATTTAAATAACATACTGGAACTCGTTAAATAAATAAATTAAGTGTAGTTGAATTTAATAAACATGATTTGGTTAAACAAATAACCATGAATGAGTAAATGAATAAACATGATTAATGAAATAAATAAAGATGATTTGAATAAATAAATATAGGTTAGGGTTGGGTTATTACAGTCTTTCCCCCTTAAAGAATTTCGTCCTCGAAACTTATAACACTTGTCAACTGCATGCAATGCTACTTTAAAACACATAGGCCATTGGTTCCCATAGCTTTCCTCTAAAGCAGTATCATTTGCCAAATGTACTCCGACTAAAAGTGTACGCATTATATGCTTCTTAATCCCATATTTCAGTAGCAGATCTGGATACTTATCACATAATGGCCTCAACGAACTCAATCACTTTGATTCAAAAGTGATATTCCCTTCAAAAGAAAAGAACATTGTTACTGCAAAGGAGGTATTCTACATTACTGACTCATAAAGCCTAAAGTGACGAGGACTCAAGTATCGCTGATATCCAGTCTCCTGACACCCTTGACTAGGAAGGTATGACTTACTTATATCTCATCTGCGACTTTGGTTATTTCTTTGTTGTGCTAGCACAACTGCTTTGTCGACCTTGTATCACCTCGACATGTACTTGAATTTCCCCTCTTAATGCTTGCCTGGCTTAGCTCTGACCTTGTACTCAATGTTTCTTCTGGCTCACTCCAATATAATTAGACAGTGCTTGAGTTTATTCCCTTATCCAAAGGCAACCATCTGATATTTCTAATACATCACATGCTCTCCACTCATCAGACTACTCAAGGATATGTTCCCGGTCGATAATGAGTAATGAAATGATCATAGTTAGGGATGAGAGTGATGAATTTCTCAGCCAAGTGAATCATTCCATACAAAAGAAATGAACAATGAGACTAAAAAAAAAGGCAAATAAAGGAAAGATTATCATAGGGTGGTTAGAAAGAAGAGAACCATAAGTGTATCATGAATTCTGAAATATAATGCCACAAGAATTGTGGTTTATCATATGGGGTCCAATAAATAATCAACTAAGGAGAAAGATGGTTCGATTATACTTAGGTTTAACTGAGGAATTGGAAATGAGATAACAAGCACGGGCCCTCAACTAGGTGACTTAATAGCCACAAGTAACAAGACAAGCGCAATAGATAGATGGGACAAGCAGATGAAATAAATAGAAAAGATGGTGAAGGCCGAGGGCATAGGAGTGTTGACAACTATATAACGTTGAACAACAATGCGTTGCACATGTAACAATGGGATTAGAAAGACATGGAAGATCTCATTAGTATGAAATATTGGGTTGAAATGCAAGGAAGATTAAACAATATGGAATCGCGTTAAGATTTGAGGATAAGACAAGCAAACAATTACAAGAATGACTTCAAAAGGGCATTCCCGCAAGAGATAGATGGTCAAAAAAAACTTGAGCAACAAGATGTAGTTATGGTCATAGAATAGTATGCCAATATGATGTTACAGTGCCATAGAAACGCAAACAATACGGATCCATTTAATTATCGAAAGGGCATCCAATGACTGGGTCTGAAGCAACCAAAGACTTTTCAAGCTATAAATGAAGAGTGCACAAATAGAAGTAAAGTGTTAATGTAGGTGGTAGTAAAAGTATGAACACAGTGATGACTGAATTGTCAGCGTTTGAATCGCCAATAAGAAAGGTTGCTTAGACATCTTTTCATAAACACTCCATTACAAATCAAAAGAGTGTTAGCAGCAATAGAAATGATACCTCTGAATAATTCAAGGTAACTAGGGCAGCAATAAGTCAATGACAAGAAGTAATGGGAGCGAACATTGCTAATGTAAGGTCTTAGTGTTAAAACCAGATGATTCCGATACATGGCAGCTAAATCTTACTTGCACCACCCATATAATGCCAAGTAGCACACCATAAGCTACTAATTATTATCACCATACATAAGCACTCATTGTAGTGTTCATCTTATACTGGTTCACCTCAAAGATATTGCCGCAAAAGGTATTTCCTTATCTAGAGGTTTACATCTAACTTGACACTGTATTAATCCCTTAAGCAGTTGCAAATAGCATCCCCACATTGGGTTTCAGGCACAAAATAACACACCTCAATAGAATTCTCAAATCCTAGGGCAAAACGGACAGAGTTCCGCCTAAAACTGGCTAAATCCCAGGCGTAAAGCCTTACAATAGCTACCTGAAATGAAGAAAAACACTTTAATAGCTCAACGGCCACACGCCGGAGTTCATAACTCAACGGGTTACACACCCGGAGCGCACAATTACAGAAATTTAAACAAATAAGAGAAATGAAACATGCAATACACCTCCAAGATAAATGAGAACATGCCTCACCAACAGGTGATCCAAATGGTTCCACAATCCACTTTGCTCATGCGTGAATCTCATGATATTAACAAATAATTGAGTCACCCAAATGAAAATGGTTTCTCCATATATGCCCATACCTATGAACTTGTAGTCAACAACTCATTTAACTGGTCCAACAGAACTCATGCATACCTTGATAGCTCACTCAGAAACACTTGATAGCACACAGTGGCCCTTAAAACCTTAGGCTCTGATACCAAATTTGTAACGCCCCCAAAATGCTAATGACATGGTTACTGATAATTGCAGCGGGAGACTTAGTAAACGAAGGCGCTACCGCCGTCCTGACAAGGATAAGGCTCACTAAAACTATTAAATCTTGCAACTCGTGATCACAATCACAAATTCTATTAAACTGAAACACTTCAAGACCAAAGTCCATAATGGTTCAACCATACCATGTACTAATTCACACTCCATACCACACGAGTAACTTAACCTTAAAGTTGATTCCAATGTTCATGCTATGCTGAATCCACTGTGAGCATCTGACGAGTTCCAGAAGGGCTTGCTAAAATTGAGAAACATGTGATACTTCATAACCTAAAATGGAAAACATGAAAACAATTCGAAAATATGAGCAAAAACTCTGTACATACATCCCTGTATTGTAAAATGAGTATAGAAACACTGGTGATGGGTACCCGTCTTTGCAATTCATTTAGTTGGCAATAATAATGAAAATGAATGTAATATGAAACTGAATTGCTCATTATTATCTGGATATGAACCCCTTGCACTGATATGATCTATACATAGGTGTACACCTGCCAATCCGATCAAGAGTTGGCCTGAAGCCGCGCGGGTAAGTGATAGGCTGACGCCCTATAGATGATAACTGACGGGGTCACAAGTTATATGGCAAATCACTGTATAAACTGATTCATTGATAACTCATTAAGAGTTTGTAACTTGATAAATATGATCTGCTTTCTAAAGATACAGGCAATGGACGTATTTTGAGTCTTTAAAAATGACATATGACTTGATAAATATGTTTTGACTTGACTACACTTATGCATAACGGGGAACGATAACTAGGCCTCAGCTCTGTTTTATAAAATAAATGTCACTGTAAGTATATATAACCAGTAAATGATCCTTACTTGTATAATTGAGTAGGTGAAAGTAGGTGTAACAGAAATTGAGTAATTATATGGTATACATAACGAGTACTTAAATATAACTTCAAAACTGAATTGATGAAAGTAATGCAAAACTGAATTGATGAGAGTAATGAAATTCAATATGAAGTAAATAGAAGTAAAATAGTCCAGTCCACAATGAGATAAATGATGATACAGAGGAAAAGGCCTTGATAGTGATAATTAAGAGAATGGTTATGGCCTTTTCTGAAATAAGGTGCTGATACGAGTTTCTCTCTCCACTTCTCATAATCATTCAAAAATCCACTTGATAAAGAATTCCACCCCAAAATGAGTCATTGAACTCCATAGAAGCTTGGTATTTTCTTTGTAAAATCCATAAGTGATTCACAGCTCATAAACTGACTCCCAATTTGTATATTAGTCTTCAGGACAATTTTCAGAATTTTCCTCCAAGTATACGCTGCATAGAAATTGCAATAATAACCTAATTTACACCCAAACAGGTCAGTTTACTTCAAAAATTCATAATTTTCATTCTAGACATCAAATGGAGAATTAAAACCCCAATATGAAAAGATTAAGAAGTCCCCAAAAACTTTCATTTACAATACAAATCACGATTCTCACAATAAGATTCCCAAAATGGGACTAAAACACAAGTGTCTCAGTTTTAATCTCATTCTGCGCAGCTTTGGTAAAACAACTATAACTTTTTCCACAGACCTCGGATTAAGGCGATTCAAGATGCATTTGAAAGCTAACACACTGAGGTATTTACCCATAAAAAATCACAATTTTTCACTGAGCCAATCATTACCAGTTTAATCCCAAAGTCAGCCCTAATTTCCTGAAATTCCAGCCCTGTACTGATTTAACTTTCTCTTCCTTTTTCATATAAAACTCACTTGAAATCATTTCAAATCACCACAATCAGATATAAAATGATCACGTAAGGCCTCATATACATATACAAACTCTAAACAACTTCATGAATACATAATTACTAAATTCGTATCCAAAACAGGGCAATTTTCTTCAAAATTCCATAACTCACTGATTACTCGTCCAAACTTCATGCAATTTTGCCAGAAAATCCCAAATAATACAGAGAAGCTACAGTAAAAATTTCAGAATTTTTGGCCAATCCTATAATTGCCAGAATTTTCGACAGTGGCCATTTAACAAAAGCAAAATCATGAAAAGCATGCTCTTGATCCAATACCCATGACTCCAAACAGCTCCAAACTCAATAAAAATTGCATAACAACTATCAATTTGATCATCCAAACAATAATCACAACTAAAACAACCCAAAAATTCAAAATACAACAAGTTAGGGTTGTTGATTTACCTTACTTGAGGCTTGAAATAGAGAGAGGAGGAGGCTGTTTTGAGTGTTTTTAGGGGTTGGACAAGATAGCTAGCAGCAAGGGGAACTCGGGGCAGCTGGGAGGTGACCGGAAAAGTGGCCGGAACCACCAAAACTGGTGGCACAAAGGGGCAGCAGCTGCTGCCCCTGTTCTGGCGTGAGAGAGAGGGAGATGGGGAGAGATTAGTGTGATAATTTTGCTGAATTTTGTGGCTGGAAAAATCCTCAAGTAATAGATATATGTGGCTGGAAATTTTCCTCCCCAAAAGTAGCTTTTTGCTAATTAAAATTAGGTGCTAAAACGAGTAATTAGTGAAATAACAAAGATCGTAAAGTTTTGGGCTTTTGTTTTGGGCCCAACAAGCTACGTTTGGGCTTGAAAATTTTAAATCGAAATGTTGGTAAAATTTTATATTACTCGGAATTAAAGTTTACCGAAGGTAAGAAAAGCATAATTTACTCACCGAGGCCTAATATCGATTCACCCGACATTTAATCAATCAATGAAACTCAAATTAACAATAAATGACACTTGAGTTGCAAAGTGGTACCCAACATGAAATACCTTCGCACCGGGATGATTAAATATGATAAATGAAGGTGGAAAATTTAAATAACATAATGGAACTCGTTAAATAAATAAATAAATTAAGTGTAGTTGAATTTAATAAACATGATTTGGTTAAACAAATAACCATGAATGAGTAAATGAATAAACATGATTAATGAAATAAATAAAGATGATTTGAATAAATAAATATGGGTTATGGTTGGGTTATTACATTAGCTCATATTCTATCCCACATCATCTTGTAGTTTTAATTATATATCATACGATCTTAAATTCTTTATAAAAAATAAGTTTATTTCTAAATATAAAGAATTTATTAATTAAATTAGCTTAAAATAAATTGATTTAGTTTCTACAAACCAATTCATTCTCTTTCACTTTAAACAGACAATTATAAGATCATTTATGAGATCAATTATTTATAAGCAACAATATAATGTATGGATAATTGTCATAATTCGGTTATTCTGTATAAAAAAATACAGGTGAAAGTTCAAAATTTGAAGAGTAAAATATAATCTACAAAATATGTAATTTACAAAATTGAAGGAGCTAATTTATCATAAAATTATGTAATTTACAAAATATTCTTAGTTTAAGCTTGCGTTTCATAGTTTTTTAAAGTAAAAAGCAACTATAAAAGTTAGGGGTGTTCATCGGTCCAGGACCGGACCGGACCGGACCGGACCGGCTGGACCGAAGACCGAAAATTTGGCAAACCGTGGACTGAGGATCGGATCGTTCTAGAGTCGGTCCGGACCGGACCGGACCTGCTAGAACCCGGACCGACTCCAGAACGGTCCCGTGGCTGCATTGCTGATAGATTGTGAATTTGTGCCCAGAAATTCACAAATGAACAATCAGAAGTCACTAACCACATCAAATTCACAAAACCTTAGACTAAGTTCACAAAATCGGAAACCCTAGGATTGCAATTTTCAACCCTAACTAACACAATGAACGAATCCAAGCATGAAGCTGAAAATCGGAGACAAGAAGTAGAAGAAGAGTAGAAGACAGGCAGCATATGAGCACAAAATCGGAAGAAGAGCCGAAGTAGAAGAATAGGAACTGAAGAAGAGCAGAAGAAGACCGAGAGAAGCTTACCTCCACCAATGCAATTTTCAACCCCAGGTCCCCAACTATTACTAACACAATGAACGAATCCAAGCATGAAGCTGAAAATTGGAGAAGAGAAGTAGAACTGTAGAAGAAGAGCAGAAGACAGGTCAGCATACGAGCACAAAATCGGAAGAAGAGCCGAAGTAGAAGAATAGGAACTGAAGAAGAGCAGAAGAAGACGGAGAGAAGCTTACCTCCACCAAGCAGGAAGAAGGAGACGAGAAGGGCACCGCCTCACCGCCGGACAGCGAGCGCCGACAACCGAGAAGGGCAGCAGAAGGCGACGGACGACGGTGTCCGGTGAGAAAGAGGAGCAGCAGGGCTCGAGGCAGGGGATTGCAAATGAAGAATGAGAAGTCAGAAGGAGGCATTTAGATTTTAGGGATTCTCATTCAGCCGTGGAAAAAAAAACAAAATAATGAAATCCGGTCCGGTCCGGTCCACGAGCCGGTCCACCCGGTCTTAGACCGGACCGGACCGAAGACCGAAAACCGAAAAGGATAGGACCGAGGACCAGACCGAAAAGCCTCGGTCCGGTCCGGTCCGGTCCGGTTCGGTCCGGTCTCCGGTCCGGTCCGGTCCTGGACCGATTAATGAACACCCCTAATAAAAGTTGTAGTAGAATGTCAGGAAAATCAGAAGACTTTTAAAATAATATAGAAAAATTGACACTTTAGTACCATAATGTATGGCCATCGAATAAAGTGGTCCAAAGATTTTTGAAAACGATAATTTAGTACGCTCATATATCTAAAGATAAATAATTTAGTTATTTTCTTAATAAGAAGCTTTAAAGAAGTTTTAAAGATTATATAAGTTCATTGCTCATCTGCCTCTAATCTAAAGATGCATTTATAGGGTCAAAAGCACCGATCGAGCGAAGGTGAATCAAACCCAAGGGGTTGGAAAAATCAACGGTCCAGTGTACTGTGAATTGTTTGAGATTTGGTGTATGAACGAGTTTAATTACAATTTTTGGATATTCTAACTGAAATTATATATGACTAAACCCAAACCTAATTTTTTGATGTCCAAATCTGGTTGTCCGAATTTTTTTTTTTTAAAACCAAGATTATACCTAAGTCTAGTTGTCTGAATTTGTACAGATCTGAATTTGTGCACAAAATTCGAACAACACGAACCCAGATAATCATATCAATTTAGAGATGTCTGGTTGTCCGAATTTTAAATTGGAATAGAACCTTCGTGACCATACTCAAGTCGCGCAAATTCAGACAATCGGGTGGTATGGATTTTTGCCAGACCTACGGCAACATATAAGAGTTGGAACTATAGCTAATTATTGACGTATTGCCAGTCCTATCTTGAAAACACATACAAAATTTACAAAGAAACAGCAAAAATACTTAAAGATGGATAAAATTAGATGACTTCTAGAATAATATAATTTCACCCTGCATGATTGGAACATTGACTCTAGTTTGCTGCATGCAAAAGTTGACATGAGTGGTCAGTCAGTCAGGAACCATATGCCTCAGGCTTTGATTTGATGCTTTTTGTAACAACTAACAAGTACTGAACTGAACTTAAGGACTGAATTCTGGGTTCACACAACTGGCATGAAAACACAGTCCAAAAAGCACAAGGTGCAAAAAATTACCAGGATCAAGATCAACCATTTTGCCCTATTCCATCCCTCAGTTTTCTCTCCCTCGAACAATAACTAAACTTATCAGACGAAGGCAGACGACGAGGGAACAAAGAAAAATGGCTAGTGACAGAAAGAAGTATGTAATGGCAGCAGAGCTGGCAATCGAAAGAGAGATGGCATATCGTAAACAGTTGGAATTGTCATGCCCAAAACAAAACATCAAATATGGGGAAAACCCTTTTTCTCGAACTGTAAGACAAGTTTATGTATGCGTTATTATGTTCTTAGTTCCTGTTGTTGCAGTCAAATTGTTTTTGGTTGTTGGGAACGCATAATTTTGGCTCTTCTATAGTTTCTTTTGGGGTATGTTCAAGTAACATATGTGTTCATTTGATGCAGCAAGTTACACAATTGTCAATCCCAAGCGTTGATGTGAACTCAAATTCGAAGGCCTCAGTTCCATCTTCATGGCCTGAGCAAAGCTTGCTTGGATCGCGTATTCCAAGACCAAATCCGAGTCCATCATCAAGCCCTCGACCGAGTCCAGGACGACCACTGGTGGCAAGCCCAAGCCCATCAAACCCATTCCAACGGGAAGCCCGTCCAAGCATACCATCGAAGTCCATTTTGTCACATCAAGGCCCAAAAGCAAGACCAACGTGCTCCGCCAGGCCCATTTTGCCGCCAGGTCAAAGGCTAGCACCCCTAAGCCCACATCCATACCGGCCTCAACAGCAAGGCCTGCTCCCAAGGCCCAAATCATCGGCTTCGGGCTCAATAGCCCGTCCAAGCCCACCACCAATAAGGCTGACTTTGCTACCTACCCCATATCCAGGCCCGAGGCCAAATCCCAATTCAGGCCCAATCATTATTCTCAAAAGAAAAGAGGCACCTCAACTGAACCACACTGATCATGGCAAGCCAAACAAGTTGTTTTGCAATGTGTGTGAGGTTCACTGCTCATCTGCCTCTAATCTAAAGATGCATTTACAGGGTCAGAAGCATCAAGCTAAGGTGAATCAAATTCAAGGGGTTGGAAAAATCAATGGTCAAGTGTACTGTGAATTGTGTGGGATTTGGTGTATGAATGAGTTCAATTACAAGCAACACCTTAGTGGCAAGAATCACACCCTCAAACTTCGTGCTGCTGAGAAGATCGAACAAGTGAAAGCCTAAGTAGTCACAATTAAGGTTGATTCATGTGTATGTGATTGTGTTCAACTTGATGGTTGATTTGGTTAATTTGATAGACTGAACGGTCTGTGTGAGGAAAATTGACGGTTTGGTTTATTTGGTTTGATCGGGTGCTATTTCAATCAGTTGTTAGTTACGTAATTGCCATCAAGAAAATTAAAGACAGTCGTATTGTGATTAAAGGCTAATAGTCTAATCATATTTAGTTTAATAAATTGCCTTTTGTATCAAATAGTATGAGTTGATATCTTCTTTTCAATCAAAAATTGATGTAAAACAATGTCTGGTTTAATTTATTACCAATTAAATAATAATTACTAAGTTAATAATGGATTTTATGCTCATAGGACATACATTGCAAACAATGTTATATGGCAAATTGACAATGCACATCTCCAATGTATTTTGTTGCATTATTGTAGTGTTTGGTTGGAAGGAAAATGGTTTTTCAGGAAAATTATTTTCTTTGGAAAATGGTTTTCCATGAAAAATTAATTTTCATGTCATATTTTCTGTTGTTTGGTACAAAATAAATTATTTTTCATGAAAAAGAGAAAAAATATCAACTGAATTATTTAAATAGAGAAAATATTGACTGAGTAGTTGTGGTAGAGATAAATGTTGACCAAACGAAGAGATTTTGAACTTAAAATATCGATTGAATTGTCGTGGTGGAGAAAAATATTGATCAAATGAATGAATGTCGTGCTCAAAATCTAGATTTGAGCATATTTTAATTTTATCTATCCGATGATCAAGTTTCGATCCAAACTATTAAAATTGTTCTAATGGTGAAAAATATTCATTGCACTGTTTAAGGGGCGAAATATATCAATTAATTATCGTTGTGGGAAAAAATATTAACCAAATGAAAGAATATCAAGCTCAAAATCTGAATTTGAGCCTCTTTTAATATTTTCTATTTGATAATCCAGTTTCGATCCAAACCGTTAAAATTATTTTAGTGGCAAGCCGACTGAGTTGTTTTAGTGGGTGTTTGGCCTAGCTTAAATATGGGCTTTTAGCCTTGGAAAAAACAAACTAAGCCAAACATAACTATTTTCAAAAACCAAAAACTGTTTTTCAAAATTAATTCACTGGGTAACTGCCTCTGCAGACAGAAGCATCATTTTACTGCTTCTATTTCTCCAAATCAGGTGAACTCTGGGCCGAGGGATGCGGAAACCATATTGCATTTCAGATATTGACAGAACTGCCACTGAAGAACTTAAAAAATCTCTAATCAACACCTATAAGTACTCACTGCTTTCCCCTTCTGTTCCTTCAATTCACAGAACTACATTATTACGCTTGCCCCATCTTCTTCAATAGAGGCCTTCTCTGCAACTTTGTTTATATCAACATGACTTCACCCCATACAACACCATACCCAAAGAAGGAGGTGAGTGCCATTAATCCTAATAATTTTATTCTTTTAACATTTATAATTTATAATCTCTGTTCTTTGTGGGGGAGGAGTGGAATGGATATACTGTGTATAATTCAACTTTGTGTTAGTCTGATTGTAATTCTTTCATCCAGAACTACAATCTCTGATCTAAATTGTTACGCAAAGACATTGAGATGGTGGTGAGTGAGTGATGGACTACAGTGGGGTAAATCATAGAGATCAGATGGGTGGAAAGGATTCAGGAAGAGAAAGAAAGAAAAGGAGAAAGATAGAGGAATTTAAATTAAGCTGTAAAATTTACAGTTACAGGGGAATGGCGAAATGAAGGGGACGACGAAGAACAACTTGCCAGAGAAGGAGAAATGAAGGCTAGTGAATTTGGTGAGGAAAAATAAAAGAAAACATGAGTGCTATAATTATGTCGACTTTAGTTGACCCATTTTGGTGGTCCATATGCATTGCCTCCAAATTGGGTGGTGTAAATTAGGAACACAAAGGTCAAAGGTCATGAAATTTAATAACGCATTTTAGAAGACATGAGAAGAAGAACCATTAAGTGATGAAAGGGGCAACAAAGAACTGGATAATTTTATTGAAGGCCAAAATCAATTTGGAATTTAGCATCAGAGAAGGGCATAGACACTACAGAAGGATTTTAGTTTTATGTATGACAAAGATAGATTGTTATCCCTTGTGGCTCCAGACTTCCAGGCAGCAAGTTCTTGTTAGGACTTTAGTTTTAGAGAAAAAGTTTTGTATTCTCATTTTGATAGTGTGATTTTGTGGTTATGTTAAGCTATTGTATTTTGTCACTTTCATATGTTGTATGCCTAGTGTGATATATTTATGAGTACTAATTTTTAGTTATTACACTTTAAAGATACTTGGCTAGGCGACTCCTTTATGAAATTCTCTATTCTCTTTCTATTTTATAATTGTTGAATTTTGTTCATTCAGTTTGGCCCAATCTAACAATATTTATTTTTTTAATATTCGTGTAATATTACTTTTGTGGAGTAAGGCATCAAATCTTGATCATAACATACATTTGGCATCATCTGGAAATAGAGCAACTTCATCAAACAATGCTTCTTCCGCCACGAACAAGGTTAATGTATTATTGTATTAACTAATACATTTCTTTATTTAATTGATGTTTTAAATATGGAAATCATATCTAAAATTGTCCTATTTGTAACATTCTAGGGTAAACGACTAGTAAATCTCAATGTTGATAATGAGTTCGCATCCAGACAATTTCATATGCAATCTAATCCCTCCATGCATGATCAAGTAAGTAACTTTAGTGTCATCTTCTTATATTGTTTGATAAAATGTTTCAATATTGGCTTAACTTATTTGTTAATAACGATGTTGATATTGTGATTTAATATCACAGTAAACGTTAACCTTCAATTAGCAACTATCATAATGAATTAGCCAACCTCTATATTTTATAAGATCATGCTGATATGTAATGGTAAAATATTATTTCTACTTGGTCTCTGTCATCTCCTTTGTTTATTTGGATTTTTCACTTATACTTGTACCTAATTCTTATGAGATTGCTAGTCAAAAACACATTACAAAAGGACATTCTCAAACTTCTTTTGGCCCCTCTCGCCAAATTGTGAAGAAAGAAAAGGCAAATTGGAATCCAATAGCAACGGAGACTTTCTGTCAAGTTTGTGCTAAAGAGGTTCATGCAAGAAATAGACCACATACACATTTCAATAAGATAGGATGGGATAATGTGGTCATAAAGTTTTAGCTAAGGAGTGGAAGGACTTATGATTATAGGCAACTAAAAAATAGGTGGGAAGCTCTAAAAGTTCAATATAAAGCATGGAAGAAGTTGCTAATGGAGACTGATTTAGGATGGGATCCCAATAGAAACACAGTTCTTGCTGATGACTCTTGTTGGGAGGAAAAAATCAAGGCTAGTATACCTTTCTAGTACTTTCGATATTTTTTTAACTTTTCATTTAAAGATCATACTAAAGTGTTTTGTCCATTTTACTTACAGGCTAATCCTAAATACGCTCATTTTCATGAAGGGGGGTTGGCTAATTTAACATAAATGGATATAATATTTTCTAACACATTTGCAGCTGGTGAACATTCATGGGATCCCTATACACTAGAAGTTAATGAAAGTAGAGGGATGGAGGGAGAGGGGCAAGATGAGGCAGTAGAGGAAGAGGAAAATATAGAAGTTATAAGAACTGTAAGGACTGAAGATAGTGGATATGATGACTGTGGGGTTCCGAATATTAGTTTGGAAAACATTAAGGTTGATAACATTGATTCTGTTGAACAAGAGGTTAGCAAGATGAAAAAAACATCTAGTTCTAAGGAAGTGAAAGAAAAACCAATGAAGAGGATTAAGTCAAAAAGTAGGCACTGCTGCAGGTATGCAAAGTCGGTTGGATCGCATCGTGGAGGCTGCAGAAAGTTGTGCCCCTCATTTCACTGCGACGTTTATGTATGACCTTCTCGATTGTAGCATTGCAGAATGCATGAGTTTGCTAAAAACTCTTCCTTCTGTTGAGCTTGGTAGTGAGCTATATATGCTAGGTGCTCGCTTATTTATCAAGCAACAATATAGGGAGATGTTTGTTGCATTAGAAGATGATGGTGTGAGAGTTGCTTGGCTTGAGGATGAGCTTGAGCTCATAAAAGAGGACAACTTCTAGACATTAATTTTTCTTTTCTTTTTATAGAATAATGCATAGTACCAAGTATGCAACGATATTAGTGCTTTCTTTTTTTTGTGTGTTTTATTTCGCACTTAGTACAATGCTGTTTTTTTGGTTACTTTTTATAAGGAACTTGTTTGGTTGTCATATATTTTATTTCTATGATATAATTTCATTATTGTATTAATTATTGTTTATTTTGTCATGCAATGTTTTGCTTGTTTTTGTTAGGATGATGGAATTAATATTAACAAACTTGAAAACACTGCTACCAAAGAAGATAAAATTGATTATGATGACTTAGAAGGTGAAAATGAAGTGATCGAAATGAGTGATGATGATGATGACTATGAACAAATATTTCTTCAACATGAACTTGACAAGAGAAGGATGCTTTTATTTGTTACATTGGGAGCAACATTATGCATTCAATATTGCACAAAGTACCTCATGAACCAAAAGGTTAGAACTTCGACATGCTCAGGGTGGTAATATGTCATTGAGGTGCTCAATACCCCAGGTGAGAGTTATAGGATGTTCAGAATGGAGCCACATGTATTCATTGAACTAGCAAAATTACTAGTGGATAGTTATGGTTTACGTTCAACAAGGACAATGCGTGCAAAAGAGGCATTGGCCATGTTTCTTTAGGCTTGTGCGCATGGGCACTCCAATCGTAACATTCAATCTAGATTTCAGCATTCTGGAGAAACAGTAAGTAGAAAATTTGCTGAGGTTTTGTAATCTTTGATTGCGTTTTCTAGAGATATTATACAACCACCCGATCGTCAATTTAAAGAGATTCCAAGTAAAATTGGGGAAGATTATAGATTTTAGCCATATTTCAAAGGTGCAATTGGAGTTATGGATGGTACTCACATTCGTGCAGTCATAACTCCAAAGGTGAATGAAATTCCTTATATTGGTAGAAAGGGGTATGCCACACAAAACGTGATAGCAATATGTAATTTTGACATGTTGTTCACCTTTGTTCAAGCTGGTTGGGAAAGATCCGAATATGACACACATATCCTCACAGCGACATTAGAAAAGTACAAGAATTCAAACATATTCCCACATCCTCCCCAAGGTATGTTCTCCTTTTGTTTTCACCTGCACTGATATTAAAATTGTGTCACTTGTTATAAACTAAGTTTAACAAGTAATTGCTTATTTTTTATTAGGTAAGTATTATCTTGTAGATGCTGGCTACCAAAATATGAAAGGATATCGCACACCTTGTAAAGGAAACCGCAACATCGATATCATCTTCTTGATTTTAGACGTTCAAGCCAACCGCCTACAGGGTATCATGAAGTGTTTAATTTTGCACATGCGTCTCTTAGAAATGTGATTGAAAGAACATTTGGGGTGTGGAAGAATGGATGGAGAATATTACTCAATATGCCAAGTTACAAGTTCTCTATACAGTGCAAAATTGTGATGACAACCATGGCCCTTCAAAATTATATCAGGAAATATGCCATCGAAGATGAAGAGTTCAATAGGTGTGATCAAGATCCCAATTACATGCCCCTACTGGAAGACAATAAGTGAGAACAACATACTAATCGATATGATTATTCAATAGAGCATGGCGGAGGATTGGATGATGATGATATGTTTTCTCTTTGCAATAAAATTATTAGATCTTTAATGAGTAGGTAATAATTGATTTTTTTTTTGGGGGGGGGGGGGGGGGGGGTAGAAAGAGAAATAAAGCACCATGCTTCATAATATTTTTGTGTTGATTAATGCTTCACTATTGGTTGTTTTCCCCCCAATTTGACGCTGACCAAAGAACAAAATTTTATATGTGTATTATCTCTTAGAAATACATAGAAATTAATGGTTATAAACCCCACAAAAAAAGCAACCTCTTACTTTAGTGAAGAAATAAGAAGAAATAAATAATTATAGTGAAAAAATAATTATAGTGAAAAAAGGAAAAATAATAAATGATAGAATAATTGAGAAGTACTTTAAAAGAAGTTTGGCCAGACAACTCAATTGTTCAAAACTATTTTCATACACATTAGGCCAAACACTTCATAACTTCTCCAAAAACAGCTTTTAAAGAAATTAGTTTTACTAAACAAAAACAGTTTTCCATAAACTAGGCCAAACAGATGCTTAATAGCAAAAAATATCGATTAAGTTATCGTGGTGAAGATAAATGTTGATTAAATAAAAGACATTCGAGTTGAAAATTTAGATTTAGGTTTATTTTAATCTTTCCCATCAGATAGTCAAGTTTCGATCCAAACTGTTAAAATCAAATTTTGCACCTAAATTTCAGCTTACCATATCATTAAAGAGTTGAATGGAGAAAATTAACTTCCCGTCTTCTTAAAAAGAAAATCATTTTCCTCCATTGGGGGAAAATTGTTTTACTTGAAAAATGATTTTCCATCCTTCATTATACCAAACAACGGAAAATTGAAAAACTATTTTGGGGGAAAATCATTTTCCCCAAACCAAACGCTACCTAAAAGTCATTATGCTGCTAATAACTTGAGATTGTTGTACTATATTACCTCAAAATATTACCTATATCATATTGTGCTATATTAGTTTGTTTTTGCATCATTATAATCATCAACACACTCTAATTTTAGTAATTTAACAAGTATTTCCTTGAAATAAAGTATTAAAAGTTAAATATCTTAAATGGAGAAAATATGTGATGCAAAGGGAGGCATAAAAGCCGATGGAGGCAGAATTCAAATTTAAGTTTCAGGTATCAACTTTCATAGACTTTTGACGTGTTTGGCAACAATATTTTGAGTAGTGTTTAGTGTTTGACGAAATCGATATACTAATCAGTCAAGTTTTAGGATTTGGTGGCTTAAAATTTTGACTAGTATTTTAAGCAGCATTTAACATTTTAAGCAATATTTTTGAAAAGTTAACAGTAATAATTTTTGATACTCAAAAGCAGTGTTGCATATTTTTTGGGCAAAAAATATCATTTGAACATTTTATATTTGGAAATTATCTATATTTTTTTGTCAATTTATATTAATCAATTAACCCAACAGTTAAATTTACCAAATATATTTATTTTACTGTTTATCTAAATAATTATCTGTCAATAGCTAAACTAAAAATACTCTCCACTAGTAAATAGCTATCACTTATATAAATAACTGATTTTGTCGAACAGAGCTGCCCGTTAAAGCCAAAACCACACACCCAAACAGTCACATGCCAGCTCCTCAGTGCTAAGGCTGATTTCCCGTTACTAGCTAGTGATTACTAATTTACTACTCCAGATATAAAATAAAAGCCTTGGATTTCCCAATTTCACATTGAGCTTGGCGGAACAAAATTGGGATTTCCCTCCAAATCGAATTTACGCTCTTTCCCCCCCCCCAAATAAATTCCCCAATTTGATTCCTTTTTTCAATCAGTGCAGAAAAACCCTTGAATTCCCACAACACATAAGTGGTAAAAGAGTCAATCCGGTTGACATCTCGCGTACTCACTCATATGCAGCCGTAGGTAAAGCATCATTTCATTTGCCCGTTTCGTAAAACCCTAAATTTTTGTTCCTTTCTGTGTTGCAGATGATGGGTGATGCTTGATTTTCTGTTGTTCTTGTTGACTTGTTTTGTGCTGTTGCTAGATTTTCGGAAGGGTTGTGGGTCAATATTGCTGAATTTGTGGGTCAATATTGCTGAATTGTGATAGTAGAGCAAAATGTCTCTTCCATTATTTTCTTCGATGGACTACTAAATGTCTCATTTTCTGATCAGTGGTACCAATATGAGAATTTATAGGGTTGAATTGTGATTGCCCAAATCAAATGTTTCACTAAATTGGTGTGTTTGCTACTATTTATAAGTTAGAGATGCTTTATGCCTCTCCAGTCAGTGATTTAACTTGAGTAGGCTTATTCAATTGTGAGTGTAAAGTGTCTATAGTCTGCTTCTACCCTGCCGTGGGTTGCAGACCCATGACATGAGACTATGAGAGTGGCTAGCATAATGGAAAGGATATAATATGGACCATACGGTATCAACCATGAATTTACTTGTAATGTTGTGATTGCGAAGTGGTCTTGATCATTGATTTTTGGGTGGATTTCTGTAGTTGTCTTGGAATATGTGATTGTTGTTGGTATGTTCTAGGATCATGGAATGGCTATAGCGTAGCAGTCATCATGACGTTAGTTATAGTGTTGTGATTCTGGGGCGGTCTCTTTCCTTGATTTTTGTGTGGACTTGTGTATTGTATTTCTCCATTGTACTATAATGAAATGGGTGCAATATGCCATTGGTCATCAAGTTAATCTTAATGTTGTGATCTGGTGTAGCCCCATTATTCCTGTAGCTACCTTGGAATGTTTCACCATTGTTGGTCTGTTCTATTGATAGAAAAACATTCCTTTTTCTAATTTTGTGTAATTTTTCGATGCCATGCTATGTGGATGTTGAGGTGATTTTGTTTCTCGATATTTGTCGATCTTTGCAGTTCACTTGTAAGTTGTCATATTTCACCATCAGTGGGTCTGCTCTATCAAAAGAAGACTGAATTCTTTGTGTAGGGCTATAGGCATGTCTTTATTGCTGGTCCTTTGTGCCGCTGTGAGAGATTCTGGTGTGATTCTGTTATTAATTTTTATAATTTGGTGGACTTTGTAGTTATCTTGTATTTGTTTCCTTAGATTTCACTTATAAGTCTCATTGATTTCTTGCTGGTGTCAAGTCATATGTAATTTGAGCTGATATTGGGAATTAAAATCCATTTGAAAATCGGATGATTTTTTAGTAAAGAATTTGCTCTTGCTTTTTTTCTTTGGGTGTTCTAGGCAATGGAGAGGGGTATGATTGCGTGTATTGATGTAGATAATGGGATTGTTGAATACGAAAGTAATAGGCAGAAGAAACGGTCATTGGCATGGGATCACTTTGAGAAGCTACCTACGCAAACCAAGGATGAAGGCAAAGCAAAATGCAAGCGCTGTGATACAATTTTTAGTGCTACACCTAAGAGTGGAACCTCTCATTTAAACCGTCATGTGGAAAGATGCTCAAAGCGTGCAGCCATCGATGTGCAGCCTATCTCAGTTGACTATAGGTTTAGCGACTTTGACGGTAGTTCACCAAGCGTGAAGCTGGGAAAAAGGATTTCAAAAGTTTGGAATGAATATGAATTATTTCCGGCTCCAAACATGAATGATGCTAAGGCCAAATGCAAGCACTGTAAAATAGTACTATCCGCAGCTTCTAAAAATGGAACTTCTCACCTAAAGCGTCATTTAGATAGGTGTGTGAAGCGTGTGACCACTACTGGTAATATAGAGCAGTACTTCATTCCAAGTGCGAAGCTACTTGAACGAAGTAACTCAGATAAGCTCCCAAAGCGTGTTACTGCTACCTGTAATGTGAAACATCTTTCCACAATCAGTGAGAAATTGGCTGAAGGAAGCAAATCCAGAGAAAATCTTCACATTGACCAGGACGAGCTTCGGAGATATATATCACTTTGTATCATAAAAGGATCTTATCCGTTCAGGCTTGTGGAGGAGAAGAGCTTTAGGGCTATGATATCTACAGCATGTCCAGAATTTAAGCCATTTAGCCGAGCAATTGTCAGGAAAGAATTATTTTCTATGTATGCGAATGAAAGAGATAACGTTAAAGAAGTATTAGCAAAGGCTTCTGGGCGGATATGTTTGACGGTTGGTAATTGGAAAGCAAGAGACACAAGTGATGCATATATCTGTGTTGCTGCACATTTCATAGATGATGACTGGAGGTTGATTAGGAAGGTATTGTGTTTTAAAGCTTTAGCACCCCCCTATGATGGCACTTTCATTGCAGATGAGCTGCAGTGCTTATCATCTCAATACAGCATTGAACGTAAAACCTTTTCCATCACAGTGGATGAGGCTTCTTACAATGAATCCATGGTTACATCTAGTAAAAGAGGTCTTTTGACAAAGAAAGCACTTGTAAGTGATGGCTCCTTCTTCCAAGTTGATTGTTGTGCTCATCTTTTGAACCACCTCGCCCAATCTACTTTGAAGTTGGTTGATGACATTCTTGATAAGATCCGTGAATTGGTTAAGTATGTTAACAAATCACCACTCCAGAGGAAGAAGTTTTATGATCTTGCTGAGAGGACCTTTGAGTTGCAAGCAAAGAAAAGACTAAGCCTTGATGTGCTGCTTAGATGGAATTCCACATTTAAACTGATTGATCGCGCTCTTTACTATAAGGATGTTTTTGAACATCTGGTGGAGTCAAGGCGAGAACTGAGTAACTTCAATGTTACTAAAGAGGAATGGCAAATGTTGAGCATCATTCACAAGTTTCTGAAGGCACTCTATGATGTGATTTGCATGTTTTCAGTCACCAATCAACCAACAGCAAATTTATTTTTAAAGGGTATGTTGATGGTTCATTGTCGCATAGTGGAAATAGCAAAGGGACCAAATTCTTTCTTGGCTAGCGCTTTTAACGCTATGCAGGCAAAACTTGATGATTTCTGGTGTCAGAATGACATGATCTTGTCTTGTGCTGCAATCTTAGATCCAAGGTACAAGGTAAAATTTGTGGAGTACTGTTATATGAAACTTCACGGCCGGGTTGATGTTGAGGATCGTGTTAGTAAAGTTGTGAACATTCTCTATAATTTGTTTAGTGAGTATAGGCAACGTTCGTGGCGTGTCTCCTCTCCAGCTGTAGGATCTTCTGGTGTTGATACAAACTATGTTGGTGGCTATGATGAGGGGGACTTGTTTGGAGATTATGATCAATTTCTGAGCTCAAGAGTAAGATCACAAGGGACCAAGTCTGAATTGGATCTCTACTTGGAACAGCCAAGTTGTGACTTGAATTCTGACATAGATGTGCTGGAGTTCTGGAGTGTAAGCTCCATGCGGTATCCTGACCTTTCAGTGATGGCACGTGATATCCTATCCTTACCTGTCTCCACAGTTAATTCAAAGAAAATTTTTGGCGCCAAAACTTTGTCTCTTGTTCAAGGCTCAATGATGCCAGAGACGCTTCAAGCTTTGTTATGTCTCCAAGATTGGCTAGGTGCACTTGACAACTCAGATAATCTCATTTATGTGTGTTTTTCTTGATCTATGGAATGCCAAGCTGTAGACTAGTCATTCACCATTGTGTTCTTGTGTGTTATTTTGGTATAACCCTTGATTCTCATTTGATTCACACATAGGTGAGGAAACTGTTAGTGTTGAGGATCCTAGTTGGTCCAGTGAAGATGTCGAATATGATGATGAAGCTGATGACAGTGTACTTACTGATTCTTTTTAGGTGGTTTCTCTATCCACATATATCATTTCCTCTGTGACACTGGTTACCAACCTTTGACATTTTTCCCCTCCCATTTGCTTCTCTCCAGGTGTTGAAGCAGTGTTGAGGATCAAGATCATTCTTTCTTGCTCTCGTTTTCCCTGCATTAGCAATTGTTTTTGCACCAATTCAAGTCTGAGATGCGAGCCGTTGATATAGCACTGAATGTTAAGTCTATTCTGTATATTCTTCTTTCCTATTAGAGACATCATGAGAGAGTGTCAGCTAACACTTCAATTTGGTAGAGATCCGTTAGAATTCAAGAATTGGATTTGTAGTACATTTCTTATGGATCAACAAGATACTGGAATCTTCTCTCATATGTTTGGGCAAGGCTTTGAGCGGATTGGTTGTCAATTGCTATATCGGCCTTTAGTATATCAAACCGAACCAAACAGATACAGGTGCAGGAAGGTCAAATGTACGGCATACTGCTGTACTACAATATTATTGATTTTTTTAAAATTAAAGTCTCTTTTAGATACATGCCTTGGTTAAACATACTGGGCAGCGGTGATGCATGCAAAACTCCTATTTTTGTTTTTGATTCTAACTTTTATACCCTTGGGCCTTATGCTGACTCTCTTGCAAGCATATGGTGAGCTCCAGTCTCTTAGAAGAGCCATCCTATTTTCCAACCAGCCAGGGGCGAGGGTGAGGTGGAAGGGAATGGAAATATCATGTCAGGGGCTGTGGCACTTCTCTGTCAATGATATGCTCCATTATGTGGTTTCTGTTTTGGTTTTTTTGGGGGGGGGGGGGGGGGGGAGCTCCTCTATGTGGTTGATAAGTGCCTGCTTGAAGACTTTCCTATTTTGTGTGCAAACTAAAATTTGTGCGACATGTAGATCGCTTATGGCTAAGGTAAGACCATAGTACCATACCATTGCCTAATAACTTCTCTGTTACAGAATACAACGCCCTCCCACCAGAAAGGTTGCTCCGACATTCCCACCTTGGTGGGTTTGGATTCTGGGGAGATGTAGATGTAGGAACCTTATTATCTGTGCAAGTGATGAAACTTATCCCAGGATACTCCTGTGAAAATCTGTAGAAGCTGATTTTTGTCTGATTAAAACATTTTGTTAACAAAGCAAAGGGGTGATGCAAGGACGGATGTAATTGTAGCAGTAAGTGTCATATGATCCTAGTGTATGGTACATAGGGAAATTGATTCAGTTTTTTGGTTTTATGTATTTTCGCGGCTTCCATCGTTATTTTTACCCGTGTTCATTGTATTTTACTTTTTACCTTTTAGCTTGCTGCCTTCTTCATGAAACAGTCCTAGTGTTTATGTAGTTGTCCTGATGAATGTGTTTATGGAACTCCATGCTTACCTCTGAAGATTTTGGCAAAAAGGTGAAGTTCTGTAGTAACTTTATCTGTAAGGTTTCTGAAAAATGTCTTTTCTGTACCAAGTAAACATTTCAGGAATCAAAAAGTGACGGGGAGTAAGCTTTTCCAGCAAGAGGGCATTAGCATGCGATATGTTGAAATCTTGAATTTCCACTTGAATCTTAATAGTATCATTGTGCACTTATTTTGGCTGTTTGAATTTCTTATGTGAATCAGGAGTTTGGGACATGGAAGGGATCATATTTGGAGAATGCTGCAAGTGTAATTCTAATGTAAATGAAATGTCCTGCACCTGATTGAACAATACGAAGCTACATATGGTGAAGTTGGCATCTAAAGCAATATATGCTGAAGTGCCCCTCTGCTTCGTTTGACAGCACGCGAGTTAAAAGTGTTCCCTGTTACATACATTTTTGGCCATGGGACTCTTCGTCTTCGTTGATTTCATGTTTGAAAATTTTAGATCGGGAAATACGTGCAGATGAAAATTTCTGAGCTGTTGAGCCTCTCCCTCGTTCCCCCCTTACTTTCAAAGAAGCTCTTGAAAATTGCAGAAGAAAATTTCTAAGAGGATGAACTGAAGAAAGTCTCATCCAACTCAAGTGCATGCCCTGGAATCATTGACACCTTGATGAGGTGCAATAGATTAGACACAAAGGGCACGCCCTTTTGTTTTTGGGGACCCAAATGACACATAACTAGTTGGAAAAACCCCATTATGTCTAATCTCAAGATGCACCTCGAGCCTGATGTTCGCCAGTTAGTCTCCGAATCCAAGTGAGATAGCATGCTTGTTACTTTGTATTATCTGTTGATCATTCACTGATCAAGCCCTCCATTGCTAATTGAGGGTCTGCAATTGATAAAGCATGCACGTTACGGTTTGCTGTTGGACATATATGTGATGTCAATATATATATTTTTCAGACCGTCTCAACTGAGATTTATTTTGAGAGGGCTATTTTTATGGTGCCTTTTAATAAATATGAGGTTGATTAATAATGCATTTGAGGGTGATTGATGAAGTCATTAGTTTGATTCACACCCTCAAATTAAGATGTCGCTCTAATATTAATTATTAGCCATCGCAAAATCTTCAAAAAGGCATTTCTAAATAAGTTCATCTCACTTTTATTGTTATGAGAGGTGTGTGGTTGGTTGGTCATCAACTCTTTGAGCCATCTCCCTTGGGCTCGATTCTCGGGAGAAGCAATTTTCTACCTTGTGTGAGGATATATGTGGTTGAGCTATTCGTCCTGTGTTTTGGCTTGGGCTTTGGTATTTCCCATCCTTCAGTCAGTAGTGGTCTACTAGGTTGCTTTGAGATCGGATCTAGTGGGTTCGCATGCTTACCAATTAATAAAAGGTTTTGTTGGTTATTGAACCGGGAATAATAGCTAAGACCTATAAAGAAGTGGTTTTAATAGTTCCGTAGAAATTGATCTGCACCTAAATGTTTACCTTAAATTGTTTGAAAATGGGCTCAAAAAACCTGAATTGACCAAATTCAATCATGAATTTATATGATATACTTTGATTCTTATTGAACATCACATCAAAAAATAATACGAACTCAAAACAACCCCACTCAAGTCGATGGGTCATACTCCACTATTCTGTTTCAACCTGGCCCGAAATATTCCCGACATACAATCAATTTGCCACGCCTGTCTTCTAGTTTGCATCACAATTGAAGGAAGCATAGAATCAGGGGTAAACAATGGAAATCTTAAGAGAAGTGTTCTTGTTTGGATATTTTTGGCAGGAATAATGGCGCATGAATTGGAGATTGTGTGAAGTTGTAAACTGAAAAATGATTATTTGATGAAAAAAAGTAGGTGGGCTAGTGCGGTTTGTTTGGTTTGAGGTGAAATCTGGAAGGGAATTGTGAATTGGATTTCATGTCAGGCGGTACCCGTGGCCTTTCCAGAGGGGACCGAAATGCCTCCAATAGAAGAGTGACAAACAGGCCCCATGACACGGGCCGAAAGTCATCGAAAGTACACATAGTGGATTGTTTTTCCTCCTCAATTATGTTTTGTCTCTGTTTCTCCACCCAGGCTTGTGGCCTACTGTTACTTTAGTTCATCAAATAAAATAATATCTATGGACCCATACCTCAATACACAATTACTTTTTTAAAATCAAAAAAAAACAAAATACAATAAAACAAATAAAAAAACCAAAAAAAAAGAAAAAAGGGGAAGGAGGAAGGCTTCCCACAGAGAGCCGGCCCGCGAGCCCACCCCCCTGAGCAAACCACTGCAGCTTGCCGGGCCAACCTTTCACCCGCCCCCTCCAATTTTTGGCCCACGGGCCAACCACTGCACATGCTCTCTGTAAGGCTTGTGAGTTTCCCATATTTAAATTATTAAAAAGTTATATAAATATAATTTGTAGATATTTATATATAGTTGTTGATGAGAAGAAATATGTTTTTTTTAACTACATTTAATATATTGGTGACTATTTTCAGATATGATTCACGTCAAAACTCAAATATAACTTTGAAAGCATGTTAACTTATTTTCTCTATAATGGCCTATACGATTCACGTCGAAACTTAAATATAATCCACATCGTTAAATTCTGTTTTTAAGTTATAGAAATATTATGTTCATAAAAGTATACACAAATTTTTTGTCTTGATAGTGTGTGTGTATGTGTGTTCATATATATGAGAAAAAATAAATGACAAGTTGATTATTATAAAAAATACATAAGCAGATGTAAGAAGATGTAAGGAGATGTAAGATGAAAGAATCTGTAAAAATTTATTACAGATAAAAATAACTATAAGGAACTGTTATAAGTTATAAGAAGATACAAGTTGTAGTCTAAGTACTCACTATCACGAAAAAGAACAGGACCTAAGTGCTATGATCAAGTTGAGGGACTAATAGATTGCATGGATTTGCATTTGGTCACTCGCTTTGAATTTTCGCTGCACCAATTTTAGAGTTGTGTCGAAATTTTCATGTCGTAGAAGGTTAAAATGCAAAACAAAAATCAAAACTCAATGGCGTTTAGGACCAAAAAAAATCTACACTTACCGACATTTGGGTTTGGGATAAAAATCTTACAACACAATGACACAATGTATAAAAAACAAAACATAGTGGCACAAAAGAGCCAAGAACTTGAAGAGTTACTTCAGAGTTTCGGAGTAGAAGAGTAATTCATTCCTTGAAAATCAAGCACAAAGCTACATAAAAGCAAATGAAATCAAATGAAATAAGTCCCATAATAGGAGTGAGGAATAATTCTTACAATCGGAAAGATAACTAGTAATAATAAAATCAAAACATAATCACAAAGAAGATAGAATGAAGTTTAATGACCAGTATGAACAAAGAGTCAACCATTTTGTTCTTTCTTCTTTTTTTGTTTTAATAAATCATTAATAAACTTCAAAACAAGCATAAAGTGACATACTTAGGGTCTGTTCTTTCTGTTGGAAATATTGATTTCCAACTTCTTCCAACTCTAAAATGAAGCATAAAATAAAACTTCTTCCAATTCATCCCACTTCGTACCAACTTCTTCCCAACATTAAATGTGTGAAGATCGTCCTTAACATATGACAAGTCAAAGCTAGATAGAACCCAAGCTAGATAAATAGTGTAAAATCTGTAAGGAATCATATGGGTTACATTCACCGCCATAGAAAGCTCTGACCACCAAGTGTAACGAACCTCCTCCCCAAAAGACGCCTACTAGCACCAACAATAAATCAAAGGATAAATCAAAATTTGGGCATTTTCAATTCCAAACTTGAAATGAATGTAACTTCTTTTGAAGTTGTCCTTGTAGATGAATCTTCCAAACCATATTTGATTTTTTTTTTTTAGTATTAGATCTTCCATTTTACTGGAGTCGAGCTATTATCGATTCAATAAGAGGTAGAGCTCTCCCATCACAGATTTTCTCCATTCACAAAACTCGAACACGCGAGCTTACTTAAGGAGAATAAGTGACAAACCACTTGAATCAGCCTATGTTGGACAAATTAGATTTAATTATGCCTCTCCTTTTTCCATCCATGTCTGACGTGACTGGATTACATAAGTGACATACAAGCTATAGTAGTACTCCTTACGATTCCCATCTTATCAATTAGACATTGGCATTTTAATAAACATCTATCTCTCATTGCGCCCGCTTCTGGTAAATTTAGCAAAGTCTTTTTTTTTGGGGCTAGATCATCATTAATTCATGGGAGAGGGGGGGGGGGGGGGAAGCATGGGAATTGTAACTCTTATCATATGTGCCAACAAACCCATTATCCACTCTATAACTATATCAAATTATGATTTTGTATATGTGAATGATTGTATATATTGCTTCTCACCCTTGTACTTTTTCCAATTTTACATGAATTGTTTTATATGCACACTTTTATTTTTTGATGAGGGATAATATGTACGCATTTGTAAAGGCAACGAGTACTGATCATCCATTACTGTTAGAGTATAAATCTATTCTTGGACCTTTAATCATCAACTTAAATTTGTGGTTGAGTTGGTTTTTGAACATGGTGTTAGGGTTTTTTCTAACCAAGAGGTCTTGAGTTCAAATCTAATCAGCTCTCATACTGATTTATTGCGCAAGTTAGGAGAAGCTTTGCAGCAGCTACGCTTCAGGCCCAAAGGACATTCCCGTGAAGGGGCGTGTTATACTATAACTCTATTCTTGAATCTTTAACTATCAGTTTAAACTTTTGATTGAGTTGGTTTTTGAACAATTACTATTCTTTTCACCTTACCATAAATATTTATCATCGAAATTCAATAGTATTAAGCAGTAAGCTCTATTCAGCATTATATCGTGTCACTAAAATCATTCATCACCATTTATCTTTTTTTTTGGTTGGGGGGGGGGGGGTTGGGGGGGGGGGATAGCATCCCTTTTTAGTGAGATTAGTTGATAACCCAATCACTTGGACAAGTTGATGCTCTCTCTAGAAATCATTGCCACAGAATCCATCGGTTATCTTTAGAACCCATTGAAGATGTTTTTCCACCCACCTTGTGATTAATTGCTGCACCAGAAAAAAAGATAATTGGACAAGACAAGATTTTCCATTTCACCTTGCAACCAAACATTGTCATTCCTATGGATGATGATGAGTTCCACTAACCCCTCTATACATCCCATCTTGTTGGGTCCTACCTTGGACTGCCCTTACGGAATTTTCATATAGTATCATCCACGTCATAATCCGAACTAGACTGAATATAATTTTATCATAATATAATTCTATAATATAGTTGGATTTCTATCATAGAATGATTTGATTTGATGCCTAATTGCTATAGACCGTTATCACAGTCTAATTGGACTTGAAAGTTTCTAAAATAGTTTTTTTGGTTTTGGTTTGATCCGATTCTAGCTAGAAATCCTAGATATGGTGGATCCGACGTACCCCACTTCAACACTTTCATGAAATTTTATTTTGATGGAAGTCTTCATTCAAATCCAATATCTCAAAAATTCCGCCACCAGTGAGGTATGGGGAGATCAGATGTAGTAGCATTGCATCTGAATTGCAAAATTATAGAGAGACTGGTTCCGATTGACCCTAGATTTAAAATTGTGGACTATCTACTATTCCACAGAAACGGAATAGAAGAAGTTAGGGAAGCATTTTGCTTTAATCCATAATGTCTTCATTGTTATAAATAATCCATGATTACTGGCATTATTAGATTATTTTTAACAACTTGATAACAACTAAATTAGTGTTTATACTACGGGATTAGACACACTAAAGTCTTGTTTTCTTTCCTCCAGCATTTGAGCTCATGTCTAATATAATTTTTACACTCTCTAACTCAGTTTATGGTCCAACTAAAGCAAGTCAAATTTTTTTTCTTTTTTTTTTTTTGGTTGTGTGGAGGGGGAATTAGGAAATTGTGAGTTGCTTGCCTAGTCATGAATGAATTCAGTCATCTTGAAGTGGCGGACATGAATACTAGTTTTGAAGATTCTGATTATATGTTTTTCAAATTTTTTAAAGGACCATTAACAATATTTTTAAATATTAAATAAACAAACAATGATAAGTAAGCTAATTTATATGTAAAATGGATCCTGAAGTTTCTAAATGTCACTCACCATACTACCATCATAACGAATATGTAAACTTAATCATAGATTTGATGACTTTTTAAGTTGTTTGGAGGATAATCATATATGTTTGTGAAATCAACACTATACAACTTGGCTTAATGTGATTCTTATGAATGTGACTAGCTACTATATTTTTCGGCGTTAATTTGGCTTTTAGTGAATAATTTTTCTTGGATGATACTTGCAAGCAACGCAAAAGTGAAGAATCAGGGCCTACTCTTTTCCTTAGGAAATATGAGTTGATTAATAGGTAAAGTTGGTTGAGATTGATAGAAGTGGATTGAAGTGGGTTATCATGGGTATTTTCTTGTTGAAATGAGTTGAAGTTGGTTGAAGTAGGTTAAAGTGGGTTGAAATGGATTGAAGTGGGTTGATTTTTTAATTTATTTTTGAGTATGATGTGTAAAAGTTGGTTAAAATAGTCGAAACTAGGTTGAAGTTGGTTGAAGTTAGTTAAAGTGGATTGAAGTTGGTTGAAGTTGATTTTTTTATTGAAGTTCGTGAAGTGGGTTAAAGTGGATTCATGTGGACTGAAGTTGGCTGAGATTTGTAAATTTGAATTTACCAACGAAAAGAACAGAGCCTCAGCTAGCACATAAAAGTTGAGTACAACAACAACAACTCTGATTGTGGATCTAGTTTTCACAAGATTTGAAGAGATACAGATATAAACAACCTTATCTTTACAGACATGACTGTTTAATACATAAAAATGAGCAGCTCACAAGAATTACGATAAACGAACCTGTTACAGCCATGAAAGTCAAATATACGTTTATTAAAACGTGGGTCATTAGCCCTCCCCCCCAAAAAAACCTTTTTTAGATGACTCACATAGATATAGATTTCAAATTTGATGGAAACATTCTCACAAAAGGTAGGGCCTGTTTTTTTCGTAGGTAAATGAAGGTGGGTAAAAGGTTGAAATTAGTTGAGGTGGATTGAGGTGGATTGAAGTTAGTATTTTTTTTTTGAGGTGGGTTGAGGTAGGTTGAAGTTGGTTAAAATAAGTTGAAGTGGGTTGAAGTTGGTATATTTTTTTGTGGTGGGTTGAAGTGGGTTAAAATAATAAAAATATGTGATAATTCATTAAGTTATTGTAATTTTTAGTGCATTTTTTCGCTGAATGGTAATTTCACAATTTTGTAACTATTTTTCTGGAAGTTGGAGGCCGGCACAACTTATCAATTATTTTTAACGATTTGGATTACAAATTATTAAATTTATGAAGGAGTGGGTTGAAGTTGGTTGAAGTAGGTTGAAGTTGGTTGAAATTGGTTGAAGTTGGTATTTTTTTCAGGTGGGTTGAAGTTGATTGAAGTGGATTGAAGTAGGTTGAAATATTTTGAGATTGATAAATCTAAAATGACTTACGAAAAGAACAGAGCCGTAGTGTAGAAGAGGAGGGAATATAAATTGATGAAATCTTTCTTGGGATGTAAGCAGATTTTTTGTCGTTAGAGCATCCCTTTGTAACTAACGCAAACTACATGCCCAAGGTCCATTTATCATGTGAACATAGTAAACCTACATTGTCAAGGATTCATTGAATACTCAATTCATCATAACCTCTACATAAAGAGATACCGTAGTAGTCTAACCTATCAACCACGCTAAGAATTTGTTCTTTTTGCGATAAGATGCAACTGTAAGTTATAATAAAATATAAAAAGTTGTAAGAATTGTAAGAAGATGCAAGAAACTGTAAGGATAGATGTAAACAATTATAGAATTATTAAAAGTTGTGTATATGTTAATTTTTAGATCTGCATATAAAATTGTTGGTTTTTAATGTATGATTTGTGAAATAGGTTATTTCAAGAAAATAAATTATGTGTCATATGTCAGTTATATTTATGAAATTAACTTTTTTGATTATTTATAATTATCATTCTAGATGAACCAAAATAATAATGGAATGACATAATCTATGAAAATAAACCTTTAAACAAGCCAATTAAATAACAATAAAATAAATATTTGGCCACGAATTTATAGACCGAAAATATGTTCTAAACTTAGCTTGGTTTTTTGTTAAAAAAATAGTTTCCCCTCTTTATATGCATATCAAAAAATTTCCTTTAATTAAAATAAACTCCTGAAGATAAACTAACAAGTTTTTTTCAACAAAATTGAATACTAAAATTAAAAATTATTTCAATTTAACAAATTAAAATTAATAATTTTAAGATAACATTACCAAAAAAATTATAAAAATTAGCCCTCCAAAATATTAAGCTAGCATTCATGATATATAGAAACTTTAAGAATAAAGATAGTTATTTTTTTGGATGATGTAGCCAAAATTCTTTTGTCGTTTACAGTTTGATTATTTTCACATATGATTTACGTCGAAACTCAAACATGAATGAAACATTTATATCATAATTTCAAATGCATGTTTATTCATTTTCTCTATACATACTTGCTTAACAAGATAATTCAATTCAACATGTAGGTTTATTATGTTATATTTATCGAACAAATATTATATGTAGCTTAATAATTTTGAACTAATATGTTTGTACAAATATTATGCTTATAAAAATACACAAAGATTTTTCATATTGATAATATATAAATAAATTATGCTTATGCAAATATTATACCTATTGAACAAATTAACATCATGAAAAAAAAGACAAGTAGAATGTTATAAAATATTTATCATAATTTAAACATGTCATAAACAAGCACAGAAAATATACATTGGCCAATAACCGTTTCAAAGAAGATGTAAGAATATGCAAGAAGATGAAAGAAGTTGTTAAAATTTGTTGGACCTGTAAGAAGGTGTAAAGAGGTGTTAAAAACCGTAAGGAGTTATAATAGGTTTGCCCTGTTTTTATCATTATCCATAAGTGGATGTTGTTTTGAAGTTTTGGCGAGTTGAGGTGTCAATACCTCAAATTCATGGGAGTCGGCGTCATATGAGTGTGCAAATGTTTTGCTTTGCCTCACACTTGTTTCGTTGGATGCAGACTTTTGTTGGGTGACTTTTTCCAGTATGTATATCATACTCCCAGGAGCACATATTTTCAAGAGTCACATCAGGAAATATATATTAAAAAACTAACATATAAATACATGTGTGAAAAATATATATATGTACACAATGAAAACATCTACTCCTGAGAGCACATGTATAAGAAATTGCCGATTTTTTCTTTTGTTTTGATTGTGTTTGTACTTATGCGAGGTGGTGTACAACTTGCTTTAGTGTTTGTCCTATTGGCTTTTACCATTACATAATTGAAAAAAGGAGTTAATAGCTCACTATTGCCCAAAAAAAAAAAAAAAAAAGAGTTAATAGCTCATTATCGCATAAAAAAAAAAAAAACAGGGCCCAAAACTGTTCAAATTTGCTTACAAAGGTTAAGAATCAGACTGACTCAATCCTTAAATCGTCTCTAACTAGGTGAGTAAGTTGGACTACATGGATCCAAATGAAATGTCTTACTAACCTGCATACTCAATCGGTTCAGTAGGACTAGACAGGTTGGCTCCTTGAGAGTTAGGTTAAATTATAAAATCATGCACGAGCAGTCTATGACCTCCAACTAATTAACTAGTTTCATGAGACGGGGCATTCTCTTACGTTTGATTACAGTCTAAGTTTAATCACCTTATTATTTAATTTGGCCATTGTCAGTGTAACAATGAGGTCATGTGTTGACAATCGAGGGGTAGGAAGAGACTAATTACACGATATTACAGAATATCTGTGTATCTACTAATAAGAAGTAAATAAGTTAGTCGTTACTCTTAACTTGTAAATCTCTCCACATTATTCAATTGCATTTTCGGAGATATAAAACCTGTTTGAACTTCTATATGCAGTTTTCTATCTCTTGTAGGCCAATAGAGGCTCGACACTAAAGTTATACATGGTGAAGAATATGATCAAGAGTGCGATTTGTTACGAAGTGACAAGCAAAACCAAAAGGCTAAAAAAGAAAGACACAAAGACACTAGTTTTGGTTTGGTTCATGTGCATATGTTGGCCACAACAATGACCCCAGTTTTTGTTCAAAATGAGAAGCGCAATATCCGCTTGAATAGAGCAATAATGTCCTCCTTTGTCTTTCATCTAATGAGCAAATAACCTCAAGACACACCCTACACCTTTTACCTCAAAGTGTATCTTTCACCGAATCTTTTAAGTAGGCATAGGAAGATTATAACTAGGCAGTATATGCATGCTGCCTAGCTAGGTCAAATGATCCAAGGAAAAAAGAAAAAGAAAGGAAGCTAGCTAGGTCAAATCTTGTCCATCTTCCTTGCAAATATTTTTAGGTGAGAGAACGTGATATTTAGTAGAGCTGGCAAAAAGTTATCCAATCTGAATAGTTGAATTTGTCCGACCCGGGAAAAACCGGGTACGGTCATGAATTTTTCATGTAAATTTTGAATCCAGATACAATAGTTATTATGTTTCTATTGTCTGAACTCGATTTTGGCCAAATTAGCCTTGTCTAAATTATTCGACCTGAAAAAAATGGGGTATTGGACGTCAATTTCTTTTCCAAATTTGGATGTTGTCCGATTTATCCGATCCGAATATGACTTGAATCCGAATTTTTACTGGCGCTAATATCTAGTCTTGCTATTCGACAACAAGGAGACATAGTGGCGATCATTTCACGTAAGAAAATATTAGGTGAAATATATTCAAAGTGTTACTCTAATTTCCTGTTTTCTTTTATGGAATTTAGAGTTAACTAAAATAGGGTCCATACATCAAATGAGGAGGACAACATGAAAGAGAGGGCGAGGGAGTACTAAGTCGAGGGATAAAAAATTTGCCTATACTTCTATTGGGATTCTAACCCACCTTCCTTATGTATAATAGGTCATCCCTCTGGTCACTTATCGATTGCATTTTATTTTCAAAATAATGTAATATATCCACCCTCATAGAATTGCATTCATTTTTCTATTGTACTAGGTTTATACCTTATGATTTAAGAGTATGAGTTAAATATTTTTTTAATATATTATTAAGAGAATAGATTTCTTTTCTAAAAAAAAAAATAAACAATAAATTAATGTATCATATTATTTTGTTGATGCAAAAGTGAAGCGAGTCTTCTTTGGTTTTTTTTCCTCTACTAATAACATACTTTTTTATTCTTAATTGATATCTAACTCACATTTTTGGTTATATTTGCATCATTAAATCATATATATTTTATGGTTAAATTTTATTATTAAATAATAGAAAGATATGTGAGAAGTTATCTTATTAAATAGAATTAATATTTTATTGAATTTACATCCATCCTATATAACCATTTCTTTTTATTTTAAATCTCATGTAGTATCCTATGTTACATTAAAATATCTCATATGGTTATTCTCTCCTATGTGGCATCTTACATGAGAAGCTTACGTGTCACTCATATATGAGTTCAATCTAACTTTTAATATATATATATATATATATATATATATATATATATATATATGATATTATGGGTCTTATATACATAAATGTAAAAAGAAAGGGCAGCCCGGTGCACAAGCATCCCGCGTTCAACCAAAGAAGGGCCGCATCCCAAGGGGTGAATTGTAGGCAGCCTAACCTGATTTTGTCAGTGGCTGATTCCACGGCTCGAACCCATGACCTTTTGATCACACGGAGACAACCTTACTGTTGCTCCAAGGCTCCCCTTCTATATACATAAATATAAATATATATAGTGAAATTGGTTTAACTGGTCAAAAAACTTAGACTTAGCACTAAATATTTTTGCATTACTAATACCAATGTATATTGGTATTTAGAGTTCTTTTATAGACCAAAAAAGAAATTAAATTAAATACACTACTTGACTCGTAAATTTGTATTTTCTCTATTCATCAAAAAAGTAATTAAATCAAATGTACAATAACACCCTTAAAATAAAATGAACCGCAGCAAAAGAGGCTAATTGAACAACTCCGAAAGTTATTGCTCATAATATGAAGTCACCTCAAGGCCTAGCCACTAGCAAACAAAAATAATGGCTCTTGCATTTGTCCTTCTTTATCACTAAGATAAAGATTAAAAAATAAAAAATAAAAAGCACCCTTTAAAAAGGTGTCTATAAATAAGGAGTTGTGCATGCACAACATTAGGGTGCATGAAACAAAGAAAGTTGTAAGGAAAAAGGAGAGATGGAGAGGGGATTGAGAGAATGTTCAATGACAAGCAAGGTTAAGGAGGTCTCTCTTGAAGAATTGAAAAGGAGGCTAAAAGAGTTTAATAGAGTAAGAGGTTGGGAACAATATCATAGTCCTAGAAATCTACTCTTGGCTCTTGTAAGTTGCTAACTTCTATGCCCCTTTTCCCTTCAATTAGTCCAACCTAACTAATTTTTATATTCACCCCCTACCTTCCCCTTTTCTTGAGATCTATTAAGGGCATCTGCAGCGGGAGGAACGGGTTTCACTTGTAGGACTTGTGTTCCACCCATTTCACTTGCAGCCATAGTTCTGTTGGGCGCGGAATGCAAGTTGGAATGACCTACCGTTCCTACATTCCCCCTTTTGCAACTTTTTCTTTTTTTGGCTTTAGTTTTACTTTTTCTTTTTTTTCCCCTCAAAAAAATAAGGTTGCATGAAATGCGCATTGGAGATGCTCTAAGGTTCTCCCTTTTGTAAGACAATCGTTCAGAGTTGCTCTGAGCAAGAGAGCTTGTTAGATTAATCGGAAAAAAAAAAGAAGATAGTTTGATAATCAAACTTATAACCTATTTATTTCAACAAATTCCCAAGCTTGGAATTTTGCCAGGTTGGAACTTGTACTTGAGGCCTCTTGTTGTAGAACATGCAATAATGTCATATGAGACAACTCCTGTTAACTTTCTCATTGTTGCTATTTTGACATTAATTTGACATGCTAAATATTCCCTTACTCATTCTTTTCTTTCTTTTTCTTTTTAAATAAGAGTTTGTTTTTAAGTCTTAAATCCTTCATTTCACTAGAGTCGAGCTACTGTTGGGCCGATAAGGATAGAGCTCTCCCATTATAAATTTTCTCCATTCACAAGACTTGAACTCGATATATTGCTTAAAGAAAGTAAATTTCAAACCACTTAAGCCAACCTGTATTAGTTTTAAATAATAGTTTGTAATTTCACCCAAAACGATATTTTTTTTAAAATATGTTTTTTTTAAAATATGTGTGTAGGTTGGAGAAGTTGGGGAGCTATCAGAAATATTCCAATGGAAGGGAGAAGTGGCAAGAGGATTACCCAATTGGAGTGATGATGATAAGGAGCACTTGGAAGAAGAACTGTCTGATGTTTTGCTTTATCTAATCCAACTTGCTGATGTTTGTGGCCTTGATCTTGGCAAAGCTGCTTTGTCCAAGATTATCAAAAATGGCATCAAGTACCCTATTACTCCTTCCTCCAACACCTAATTATTAACCCTACCCATATTTCTACCTGTCTTTTTTAGATTTCTTCATCTTCTAGCTAGCTTCAATATAATAAATTAAACTATCTACCCCCAAAAAAGAGGAGAGAGAAAGCTTGATAGATATAGATAGTGGTGTATACTTAATTGTATTACATTGAACTAGTCATAGTTAAGTTAGTTCAAATGAGGTGTGAGATATATTAGTTTGTAATACTATCTCAATTAAGAATTATATTAGTCTACTCTGTTTTATTTGATTTGAATCTAGATGTGTTGAGGAGTTTTTTTTTTTTTTTTTTGGGTTGCTTTCCTTACTATAGGTGATACCTGGACGCTTTGTAGGGCCTGTTTATTACGGCATATCAAATCTATTATCTGTTCTTATCTAGTCCAATTTACTTTCTGCTAATAAGATATGTTCCAATCTATTTTTGGCTACTCAAACTTGTTTAAATCCACTCCAATCTGCTTATGGTTGTAAAAATTAAATTCTATTTTAATAAAAATAAATATATTTTTACGACGTAGGTGGAATAAAAAAAACTATCTTGTAAAAAACACTTTTGAATTTATATTTATCAAAATTCAAGGAATAAATTTATTAAAAAATAAGTCTATTATTTTTACCTACTCTCTCATAGAATATAAATATGTCATCAGATACGTTGATTTTGTGTAATGAGTTTATTTTTACCGAGGTGCATGGAATCAGTATTATGACAAAGTTTTTATGTTTATCTATTAAAATATTGTTAATTTATTTTATGTTGTAGAAATATTGAGACATTACCATAAATTACACTTTTTAGCAAAAAATAAAAATAATACAATTCGATACCCCTAAATCCCCAAACAAAATAATATAGTCATACTTTTTAGCAAAAAAATATAAAATATATATACATATATATTTTTTTTGGGATCTAAATGACTCTTACAGAAACAAGATGTTGTTGCACAAAACTATCAAAAATCGCGCTAAAATGCTCCAGAATTTTGTAAGACTCTCCAATCTGCTTCGACTTACTTCAATCTGCTCGAACCTCTTCCTATCCGCTTTCTGTTAGTCAAAGGGCATGTTCTTTTCGACATATCATAAATACTTATCATCAACATTCAATAACTTTCAGCACAATTCAACACCGTTCAGTACTTATTGAAAATACCCAGCTATATTTTCTTCAATCATTGAACATGTTTAAGCATGATTATATTTAGCATGTTTTAAGTTGATTCAATATGTTTCAACTTGATTCAGCATGTTTTAACAATAAGTATCAATAAATACTTCTCATAAGTCAAAAAGAATATATCCAAAGTTGCTCCAATCTACTTTGTGCGAGTCAAATATATTTCAATTTGCTTCAATCTACTTCAATATGCTTTCTGTTCTTTCAATATGCTCATAACAAACATCCCCTAAGATCTGAGTATAACATCATTTTATAATATATGGTCATATACAATTTTTTTTTAAAATTGTAAATTAAAGGAAGTCACAAAAGTCAATTTAGGTGGCCTTTTTTTAGAAAAGGGGAAGCACATAAGATTCAGGTAACCTTTCTTTCAAGGACTACCTAAATGATCATAAATTAAAATAAAAAGAAAACTTCTATTAGGAAGAGAAAGAAAAAACACATGAACTCTTTATAAAACAACCATACTTGACCATCCAATCTGCCGTTATAGTGGCTGCACGATAAATATGTGTAAAAGATATTTATGTTGAAAATTGGGAAGCATCGATTTGATATTTTGGGTTAGTGTCTGAATATGTCACGCTGCATGTAAGTCCTTTAATTGCATTTATGACAATCTGGTTATCGCCTTCAACCTCTAGATAGTTCATATCAATCTGACATTGTGGATTCAATTTAGGTGGAATTGAAGTTCTGGTATCTAGTGACGATCCATAGGAACTTTTACTTGCATGTTAAACTGATTGGTACTCACGAACAATACTAGACAGTGATATGGCTGCACTTTTGTTACATGTTACCTAATCAAAGTCAATCATAGTACGCTACCCACTCACATTCAGGTAGTGTTTGGTTGAATATAAACTATTTTGTAATGCCAACAAGTTTATAGTTATGTTTTCATTATCTCGTTTGGCTATAAGAGAAAACTGTTGATGCGAACTATCATGTAACTACAATTATCACAGATTATGCAACCATAATTGCATTACAAAATTAATTGATTACATTACATTCAACCAAACATCACATCAATATCATCCATACTGATATTGATTGAATAGTTTATATTCATGTTCTTGAGTTATTTTGCATGATGCTATATATAGGATTTCAATATCGATTTTAAGAAAATTTTAATTACTACTAATCCAATGTTTTGCATTTTTGTCATTTAATCATCCACGTTTCATAAATGAGTCTTACCTTTTGGATGTTTTGCTGTCATTTACATGATTAGCAATTCTTGTGTTAGACTGTCTCACATAATATATATCATGAAACTGACACTTTTATGATGCCTTTTGACAATAATTGGGAAGACTAATAGTATATTTGGGGGTGATTGTAAGAAAAGTCATATAAAGAAGAACTGTTAGTCACCCCAAAATCAAAAAGCCACTTTAAAACATATTATTAGTTATCTTATAGCTTTTAAAAAGTTAACCTTAAAGGGACCCATCTCACAATAACTTTTATATGAGACGATCTCATCGTCCCAAAAAATTTACGTTACACGACTATAGGACGTATCTATTGATATAGTTAGTATTATTTTATTGTCATATTTTGTATTTTTTTTAGCAAACATTTTACATTTCGGCTTCATTTTTTAAACGTTTACTTGATTTCTAGCTGACCTTGTGGAAGGCTACTTTTCGAACAGTTACTGAGAAGTCAATGTTGAGCATTTTTTTTTTTTTTAAAGTATGGATAATAATGGGATAAGTTAGAAGAATATTTCTCTGAACTATTTTCTACTTCCTCGTCGGAAGTAGTAGATATTAATGATTTTTTAGGGTCCAAAGGAAATAGCTCCTTCCCAATTTGTAGCTAAATTTCATATTCCTGTCACCGCACGTGGAACTCCCAAAGTAATAAGGTTCTGTTGGTGCAAAATGTAGTTTGATGGACATAAGTATCAGTTAGTCTATGACAATTCAATGTCAAATTTATATGATGCTTAAAGGGAGTGGAATATACTTTTTCTAGCGACTCTATTCGGCCGTACGTGTGACAGGGTTACCTAAATGGGTATTTGGGATACAAAAGAGTGTCTCCTATCTGTGTATATACTTGCACCCACGAAGCTAGGTTCCCAAGAGTCCAAAGGCATACAGAGTTCAAAGGTATTAGGGTGATGGAAACATTCTCTTGATCATGCCAATCTAGGCCTACCATGCTCATCCACAATTTCACATATTTACAGAATTTCACATGCCTCTTCGACGAAGAAGCACACCTTCTCGTCATTTACTTGCAAAGTTATGAGTTAGTTAATTACTATGGAAGTACATGCCCATTTCGACGGACTTTCCGATGGAATTCCGTTGGGAATTCGATCATTAGATGGGTTTTCCGATGAAATTTTGGACGGATTCTGTCCAAACAAGGATCTGAAGCTTGATTGTCAGAAAACTGTCGGTCTCGCCGAAGATTTCGTCGGACAACCTGTCAAAAATTCCATTGGAAATTGGTTGGATCAGTTGGAAATTTCTCGAAAACCGCACGTTTTTTGTGGTGCTATGATGTACAGTTTCCTAAATATTAATCAAATTATTTATTTACCAAAATGTGCATTGCAATAATTAATTATTAAACCAGTAACCTCGATGCCGAATTCACAAGGGTATTCACTAGGTGGTTGGTTTGAGTCCTGAGTCACTCTGCACGACTGTGACCATGATCTTGAATCGCAATCACATGGTCTCTTTTGGCAAATCGTTTGAGCGTACTTGTTGGCTGGTTTGCTGATGGAACGCTCCTGATCGAAGGAATTTTTTTCTCGGAATTTAACCACCCCTGAAAAAAGACTTTCATTATTATTTAGGCATAATTTCAAACTATATTTCCATAACCATTTCATGAAAATACTCCAACAAATTTGGATTTGGTCATAGATCCTGCTCTTGTGAATGTACTTGACCATCAGATCCCCAAACAACTTGGATTTACATGAACTCGTCCCAATTTCAACCTAAGTTTTTGATTAAAAATTTAAGTTTATTTTGATGCCACTGAAGGTAACTCAGTCCGAATTTTTTTGTAAAGTGGTACAGAAATATAGTTGTTCTCCACAAAGAAACAATTCAACTATCCATTTAAGGTTAAAATAAAGAACTAAGAAATCATCATAATTCAACTACCAGCATCATTAAGGCCCTATTCTTTTCGTTGGTAAATCCCAATTTACTAACCTCAACTAACTTCAACCCACTTCACGAACTTCAAAAAAATATATACACTTCAACCAACTTCAACTAATTTCAACCAACTTCAACCTATTTCCCACTATTTTAACCAATTTCTACCCATCATATGAAAAAAAAAAAAAAATTACCCACTTCAACAAATTTCAACCAAGTTCAATCCACTTCAACCAACTTCAACAAAAAAATGCTCACTTCAATCTACTTTAATTCACTTCTACCAATTTCAACCAACTTCACCTATTTATCAACCCATATTTTCCTACGAAAAGAACAGGCGCTAAAGGGAGAAATGCAGGTGCTTTCTGGTAATATTTCACCTAAATTTATCCCATGTACTCTTTCTGGTACTCAATTACTATGTGCTAGATGCATAAGTGCATAACAAACCCTTTTTGAGTTTCAACAAACTGAAATAGGTTGAGACTTTTCTTGAGCCTGGAAGTATTTGTAGTCATTGTCAACATGAGGCTTCTTGTCCATCTCCTTAAGTAGATTTATTGTGCTAGCTAGGCTGTCTTGGGGACACAGTTCAACATGATTACTTGAATAGCGGTTGTTGTATATATACCCATTATTATATTCAGTGGCGAAGCCAGAAAATTCGGAGAGGGGCGTCGGAATTAACAGCACACAATATAAAATTGAACAATAGTTATAAACTGAAATTAAACAACGATTACATTATATCTAATCTAATTGTCCTTAATGAGACCTCATATTTTGAAAGTGATGCAAAGTATCGTCAGTAGATAAACTTTCAAACAAATCATCCTCAAAGTAAGTAATAACAGTATCATTCAAAAACTCATCTGAGATTCGGTTGCGCAAGTTGGTCTTGATATACTTCATCGAAGAGAATACTCTTTCAACTGTGGTGAATTTTCGAATTTCGAACTTGAAGGTAACGACGAGGATTCTTTAGCTATCTTTTTGAAATATCTATGCATTTTGACCTAGAATTGAAATTAAACATATAAATTAAACAAATTTTATATTGAAATTGGAAACTAAACTCACAAATTCAACTATAAAAATAAAGCAATCTACAAATTAAGAGTTAACCTATAATTGAAATGAAACCTATAAATAAACAAAGTTGGAATTGAAATTGGTAAAATAAACTCACAAATTAAAGAATACAACAAACTAATCTACAAATTGAGATTTAATCTAGAATTGAAATTAAACATATAAGTTAAACAAATTTGAAATTACAATTGACAAATAAACTCACAAATCAAACAATGCAAACTTATTAATCTACAAATTGAAAAATTAAGTAACAAATTCAAGTCAATAAACTTTTAAACAAGTATTAGGAAAAGGAGAACTCAGAAATTTGGAGAGAGAGTTGAGGACTTGATGTCGTTGGTAATGGTGAGTTGTGGCCTGTAGGGCTGGCACTGACTCACCGGTGAGCGGTAGGCAGTGGGTGGTGGCGTGGTGCTTTCGTGGAATGGTGGTGGACCTGGTGGTTGAGTGTGCGGCCGTGGGTAGAGCCGTAGAGGAGCGAACAGACAGAGGAGAGTTGAGGACCCGAAGTCGAACTGACGAACAAAACAAACAGAGGAAGAGCGAGTACCAGAGGCTTTAAAAAAAAAATGGAAAAAATAAAATGGAAAAAAGGAAGGATAGAGGTTCAAACCCACGACATTAGAGACAAGGCAACTCACAAACCAAACGCTGGACTGCTGAAGCAAGGGAGATTTCATGTATCTCTTTAACACATCTAATATATATAGTTAACTTCTATTTTTTTTTATAATTCACAAACGTGTATTATTATTTTTTTTGAGAGGGGTGTCGGCTGACCCCATTGACCCCACGGTAGCTACGCCACTGATTATATTGAACTTCTCTTTTAAAAAAAGAAATGAAATGTTTTTGGTTACTCAAATAATTTATCATATATAGATAACAATCTACGGGTCTCTTGGAATCAGCCTCTCTACGGGTAGGAATGCCGGTAGAGGTAAGGTTGCCTACAGCTGGATCTCCCCAGATCCCGTGAAAGCGAGACCCACACTGGGAGATATTGTTGTTGTTGTTATTGTTGTATATAGATAACAATCTATAAGTCTGTCTCATTTTAAAATGATCATTTTTTGTAACGATATGAGTTTAGACGGGTTCATTGGGGGTTTTTTTTTTTTTTTGCTTTCTTTATTATAGGTGCTACCTATTTCTACAATTGTATATGGAATGAACAGACAACCAGTATAAACGCCCACCTCCCTTTTCTCTAGAATTACCAAGTCCCCTTCATCTTTCAGTCTTCTTCTTCTTCTAACCATCAATTAGATGCTGAAAATGATCTTTTATGATTGTTCCAGGCTTTCTGTTCTCCTCTTTTAATCTATTTATTCAAATTGTTGTTTTCTTTGTCTTTATTATGATCTGTTTTCCTAATTATGAGATTTTGTCTCTACAATTGTGTGGGAGTATTTCATTTTGGGTGTATTTGATAGGGGGTAAAATTATTTTCCCAGAAAATAATTTTTCTGTTTTACGTTGTTTGGTAAAAAGCGGAGGGAAAAATCATTTTCAGGGGAAAATGATTTTACCTCCTGAGAAGGAAAATGTTTTCCCCTAAAAATGGCCGTAAAATCATTTTCCTGGGGCTCGAAAACAACTCTACTTCTGTAACTTCTGTTCGATTTCAGGAAAGCTTCAGTAACGTTCGAAAGCCTTACTCCCTCTCTTGAATTTGGAAGTTTTGGCTCTCACCATTGTTGCAAGCTGGTTGAAGCACTCTCGGCGCTGTATTCGAGACTCAGTCCAAGCACTCTTGCCACTGCATTCAGATTCAATTTTCTAGGTAAGTTTTAGATTTAGGGTTTCAATTGCTGTGAATTCGGCTGAAATTTTCTTGAATTTGGAAGCTTTGGCTCTCGCCATTAATGGCTTTTCTTTGTTGATGGGACTGAAAATTACCAATTTTTCTGTCTATTACGTTATATATATAGTTATTCAGCCGAAATTTTCCATTTATCTCTATGTGGTATGTTAAATTTTGCTTGAATTTGGAAGTTGTGGCTGGTTTGGGTATACCTTTGAGGTGGTTGATTTGAGGGAGACAATGGTTTGTGGAAGGATTGTTAAAGAGCCTGAAAAACCATCCTTTTGCTATCGAAGCATATTCATGTCTGCTGTTTTTTGAAAGAGTTGTTGATTGCTGCTGTGTTTGCTGGAAATTTCGCTGGAAATTTTGCTTGAATTTGAGATTCATGTCTACTGTGTGTTGTATAATTGGATAAGTGATACCATTATTTGCCATATCTTGCAAGGCTTTGTGAATCAAGAGAGGGATTAATCCCTTCAATTTTTTCTGATTGTTAAAAGTACATTATTTGTCAATATGCTAACTGATGTTGACATGCATTGTTAAAGTTGCTTTAATCTTAGTTAGGTGGTTGAAGGTCTAAGCTTGTATTATGCTCAGTTGCCATTTGCTTAGAAAAAGACACTTAGGAAGCTTGTTGCTATTTATGCAACTTTTTTCTGCTTAGTTTCCTTATTACAAAATGGACAAAGGGAAAATGAAAGAGGTTAGCGAGGATAAGAAAACTCAATTTCGTTGGTCCAAGCCAATGTCGAAGGAACTACTCAAGTTTTTAGCCGATGAGGTTAAAAAGGGGAATCGACCGAACAACACTTTCAAGTCTAGTTCCTTTGTTGTAGCAGCAGATACAATATCAAAGAAATTCAATGTCAAATGTCTACCGGATTATGTTGACAATTATCTAAGAACCATGAAAACTGCTTAGGGCATCATAGCCAAACTTCGAAACCAATCTGGCTGTGGGTGGGATGAAAATATGAGGATGATTCGCATGTCTCCTGATGTGTACAACACATATGTTGAGGTATGGCTGCCTGTTTTCTGATTTTTAATGTGCCTGTTTTCTGTTATATTACGCAAAATTGGGTAATGGTCTTTATGATTGTTATATTATACACCCTGTCAAAACTTGCAGACCAATTGGGTAGCTTCTGATTTGTAATGGTCTTTATTACTGTTACATTATCCATGCTACAATAAGTGCTAGCTTCTGTCACTGAGATACATGTTATCTGCTGTTTCTTATTGTCGGGCCTTTTTTAAAGCCATATATTATCTGCTGTCTCTTGTTCCCATTTGGGGGGGCCATTGCTGGCTCAGATGAGGGAATAGTTTCTATACATGAAATGGGTTTTACCTTTGTGACTCATGGTTCTGTCATAAACTGAGTATGCTACAGTGAACTTATTTGTAGCAACTTGTGTATTTTTCAGAAGGTTATTTTACTTATTATAGGCTTATATGTTGCAATGAATCCATTGCAATATGCTGTAGTTCTTCTCGTTCTTCTGTTACTTCATGCTTAGGGCTTTCGGTTGGACTTAATTTTGCTATGACTTGCTTTTAAAAAAAAAGATCTTTAACCTTCATGAAGTGGGGGACCAGGAAAAGCTTAAATTTATGGTATGCTCTAATGAAACATTACAACATTGTGGACTAATGGTCAAGAAGTACCATTCTAAATTACAACTGCAGGGAAAGGATCAAAGACCAGAAGAGGCTGTTGAAGACAAACTATAACCACTTCCCTTTAGAGTGGGGATCTCACTGCAGTTTAAGGTACCAGAGCAGCCTGTTAAGTACACAAAAAAGAGAAGTCAAACCTCACAAAAAAGAACCTAAGAGCTTATATTTACTGTCTTTTTTCTTTTTGCCTGACATATCTCTATCACATAATTCATTTCAGGATGGCATATATTCTGTGTTCGGTATTAGCACCATAATAGAGTTTATTCCCTTATCTTTGATAAATGTGTTCTGTCGTAAGCTTGTCCTAACTAAGTATACATAGTTCCACCACTCTCTTGCTGACTCACCACCCCCCAAAAAAAAGAAGAGCAAAAGGTGAACGCAAGATAGAAAGAAGTGAAACAATGTTCACAGCATTTGTCAGTATTGCAATTTCTCTCCTTGGTAATGATATGCGCCTGAGCCAGCAAGGGCTTTGAACTATTGGTTGGTTTGGCACTTAAAGGTTGGATACTTGGAGTTGATGAGTAATGAATATGCAAATGTTGGGTCATGTTCCTCCTAGAAATTGAGAATAAGCTATTATTCTGTTCTGGATTTTTTTTTTAAGACAGTATGTTATATTCAGATTATTGTTTGAAGTAGGACAAGGGCTGGTGGACATTATTATTTGATGTAGGACAATATGCTATGTTCAGATTTGCTTGCTCAGTGTCAGTTGCTTGTTTTGATTAGTTGTTGTTTCTTTTAACAGGCAAATCCAACTCATGAGAAGTATCTTAACAAGATATGTATGATGAAATGGCTACTGTGGTTGGAAAGGATATCGCTCGAGGAAGTGGTTCCAAGTCATTTGATGATGTTGGGATACAATCACTTGGAGCTGTGAATCTGAAAGAAAAAGGTGACGGTGACGATGAGTTCATGAAAGAAAATAACAAACAATCGACTTCAAGTGTGCCATTAGAATCAAGAAAAAGTCGAAAGAGAGCCCGTGACGACAATTTGGAACTTCAAAATATCTCCACCCAAATGGCAGAAGTCGCTATGGCTCTACAAAAGGTATCTAAATCCAAGCTCGACGTCGACCTTCTTTATCAAGAAGTGATGAAAACTGAAGGGTTTGAAGAGAACTTTTTGGGAAGTGCTTTCGATCACCTCGTAGAGCGTGAAAACCTTGCAAAGGCCTTTCTAGCGAAGAGCGATAAATTGAGAAGGATTTGGCTTGAAAAATTCAAGGAAAACAATTGAATGAAGTGATATTTCTCTCTTTTTTTTTGGTCTCCCTTTTTTTAGCTAAGGAGAACAAACAGTTAAGAATTATGACTTTGTGACTGTTTGATGACTTTGTAAGCACTGTTTGATGACTAAATTGACTGTTTATCTATTAGCTTAGCCTATTAGTATCAAACACTTGAGAATTATGGTATTGGAAAATGATTTTTCATTCTACCCAATAGCATAAAATGATTTTCCGGGAAAATCATTTTCCATTCTACCAAACAGCAGAAAATATAAGTGAAAAATTATTTTCCTTGGGAAATTATTTTCCATGGAAAATGATTTTTCGGGAAAATAATTTCCCCCTTACCAAACACACCCTTTAATTTGGTTGTATGTTGTCCTTGTTGTTTTATCATGTTGGGGATGAACAATGTGAAGGTTGCAATAAGGTTCTTCAATGACATTTGACAATTCAAGTACAATCTCTCATACCGAATCAATACTTGTTCACGAAGTCTGCACTAGCAAGATCAACAGGTCTATAATCTGAAGAGAAAAATGTTAGATATGTGGATCTCTTTCCGAAGCTGTACTATTGGAAAACAATGATTCATGTGGGAAGACGGATATTCAGTATGTACTAATACTAATTAAGTTAGATTTCATAAAGTTAGAATTTTACTGTATTCATTTTGGTAGAATTTACATTGTAGATGCCGGATGATTCCTCTATATTTAATAAAATTGTTCTTTTTCTTGCTTAAAAAATAAGACAAGCAGTCATAACAAGAATTTTCCATAAAGACATAATTGTGGCAGATGTTACTTAACTAGCATTAGGCATCTCTTAAACTCAAATGATATCTTTAGGGTTCCAAGTTTATCTTTATTAGCATATACGTACAGTGCAGTCCTTTATGCCTAAAGAAACTTGTAACTGCAATCTCAATACTTCACGGACCAAATATGACATCATTTCATAACTATTTCTCATAGTCATGGGCGGAACTATTTGTCAGATAGGGGTGTCTATGGACACCTCTAATTTAAAAAAAAAAAGGTAATTTATTTTGAAGAAGATTAAATTATTATATGTGGATACCTCTATAATAAGCTCAAAAAGTTATGACCACCCTCTAAATATACCTATTCCACATAGAAATATTTTAATTTTTCTAAATATAAAAACTAAGCTATATTGTTAGAATTTGATAGCAAGTAAAATAAAATTAAATACATAAAAAAATCTACTGAGTTATTTGTAATTTTATTTCATGTTTCTACATGTTCACTTCATTGTTTAATGTTGATTTTTTGGGGGGTGTTATTATTCGGTGCTAATGATTTATGTTATCTAACAAACGGTTTTAGTAAATGAGAGGTTATTGTAACATTCTACAATTTCAGTACAATCAAATTCAAAATATGAAGAATCGCAAAGAGCAAATGAGTAGTAGATTATCATTTATTTGAGTAAAAAAATAGAATATATTATTATTGCATATCAAGTTACGTTCCGCTAGTATAGAAGTACAAATGGAATGTTTTTTTAAAAAAAACACCTATATGAAATAGACTATCATAGTACGTAGCATATAATTTTTTTTTAGATAGTGTATATTAGTTAGATGTTAATAGATGGACACCAATTTCCTAAATGTCTAATCCCATTGCTTATAATGATCACATACAATAACTAGTGGTACAGCGGCTATATAATATAGCTATACTTTGTTGTAGATGCCGTACTATAAAACGTAACCATATGTCATAACATGGATAATGCCACCCATAATGTAATGCACTTACCAGCTCATATTCACTGTCATCCACGCACATTTCTGGTTAGACTCTTGGGGGTGTGTTCTCCCATTAATCACATGACATTTGTTTTTTTCTATTAATGTGTATTTTTCATATATATATATATATATATATATATGTGTGTGTGTGTGTGTGTGTATAGATAAGTTTTAATACATGTGTATTTTCATGATGTGTGAGAATACAAATTCCTAAACATATAGGAAAAAAATAACATGTTTTTGTATGATGCTTAGTGGTGGGCAAATGTACCAACCTGAATGATATTAGGAATCAATTCATTTAAACATATGTGTATTTGTCACTCATACGACGGGTTGGGTTGGACTCTTATATGAATCAAGGGGTCAAGTCCTAGGCTTGACTCAATTTTGACCTGAGCAAAATTGTAGATATAATAATAATAATAATAATAATAATAATAATAATAATAATAATAATAATAATAATAATAATAATAAATGTTACATATAAATTATTGATAACTATTTGACCAAGTGCAACATGTATATAATTAGCATAATAGACAATTTGATAAAATTATTGATCATTAAATTAAAATGTTGACTTTTCATATGGTTAAAAGGGTTAATATAGACAGTTTTTTAAATTTGAATAGTAACATATTAAATTAAAATGTTTTTTTAAACTATCCTATCTTTTGTATGAAGGTATAATACATAATCAATTACTTTAAATTTAGGGTTCAATAGAGCTAGCTTTTTTACAATTTAGAGGTAAGATTTATTATTGTGTCTGGTAGTCCTCTTGTTTATGAACATTAAGGCAATGGATTTGAATTTGGACCTATATCTGGTAAAAATTGATGCGTACATACTCGATCCCTTGTCTTGAGCATGAGTTGGATGAACACCAGTTCGAGATCCCTTGAATAAGGTTAACTTGATTTTCACCTAATTAAACTTAAATTGAACCAATCGAAATTATACACAATATGAATTTTCTCCATCATGCATGGTAAGAAAATATAGTTGTCTTCTCTTCAATTCAAAGAAACAGTTCAAATATCAATTTAATGACAGATTAAGGAAGTGACCAAGTACTAATAGTTCAACCCACCAGCATGATTAACAGGAGAGAAATTCAAGTGCTTGCTGGTAATGTTTTACGCAAATTTATCCTATGTAGTATTTAATAGTACATAAGATAAATTCTTAGTTTCAAGTTCTTCCAAATTTTCACTTCCAGACTAAGGTCTTGTTTGGTAAATAACTTTTTGGTCCCAAAAGATCCTTTTGAGACGGTTAAATGTTTAATTCTAGTCAAAAAAGTTGTTTGGGATTGGATATTTGCTTGAAGAGTTTTTGTATTAGCTTTTTGTATACCAAAAGTTAATTTGTAAAAAGCTCTTCGAAGTAACTTTTTCAAAGAGCTTTTTAATGTTTGGCACTGAAATGAATTTATTGGCCACAATAATTTTCACAAAATTACTCCAAATACCAACAACAACAACACCACCTTCCAGTGTGGGTCCTGCTTACGTGGGGTCTGGAGAGATCGAGATGTAGGCAGCCTTATCTCTACCGACATCTCTGCCCGTAGAGAGACTGAATCCAAGAGACCCACAAAAAAAAATAAAGGTTTGTGATAACATTTTATCAAAGAAAGGTTTTGTGAAAAACATTAAAAGAAAAAAAAAAACCTAAGAAAAATCAACAGGAAATGTTCTAGGGAGTACTAATAAGTCAGATGACCGTAACTATGTAAGTAAATATACATCCTACGTACAACAAAGGAAAGTACCATACCTTAACAAACAATGGTAGGCAAACAATGTCTTTTCCAAGATGTGTACAGTACCTGCAAACAAACGCGACATACGAAACCTACCCTACTATACAAAATAAAATAAAATAACTCCAAATACCACTCACAACAAAAATTTAACGGATGTTTTAGAAAAAATTCCCATATTATGGATGAACATGATGTTTAAGTCAATAAATTTTATTTAATATCTTCTAAAAATTTATCGAATAATTTATGTCAATTAGTCTTGCAGACAAATAGTCTTATGTCACATAAATTTTGAAAAATTGTTGAAAAAAGATTTAGTCAACACTGAACAACAGCATTGATATTACCAAAATTGAGTATAGGTAAAAATAGTTTCATGTATCATATAATTTTTATTTCATATTGAAAAGAAAAATAAATATGCAATTTATAAAGGTTTTTATGTTATGAAAAAAAAAAAGGAATTGAGTTAACTGTATAAGTGAATCTTCACCAAATAGTCTTGTTAAAAGTAGCTAATTTCACTAATCATTTTATTAAGATATTGCTAAGACGATCAATTAAATCAAATAACTAATATAATCAGCTGCCAGTTAACAATTAATGTAATCAGATAGCAACGAGCCGCTAATGGTTTATTGCCAAAACAGAATCCAAGTCTTTGCTTTGAGGTCACTACTGGAGTCTATAAAGAAGTTTCATCAAGGCAATGAACCAATCAGTGATGCCTAGTTTAGGATTTTCACATTCTTAAGGCCAGGCCCAACTTAAACCCATTAGGATTAGGAGTGCAAGAATCAGTCTATTAGTACTAAAAAAAATCAAAATGAATGAGAAATCTTTCACAAGTTGGTTGATTCAACTTCTGATGTCCCAGATAGAAGCTGAGTACTCCATCACTTATCTGATGAACTTTTTTCCCCTTCTATATGAAATTTTTATTGGATATTGTATTAATCTAAAATAGATTGCCCTTACAATTTTGTATATGGTCAGTTCTACTATAAGCTTGTTCTTTTCAACTTATCATAAATAAGTTTTTTTATTTTGTATTAAAATATCGAATGATGCTAATTGGCACTAATTAAGATTGATAACTGCTAATCAATAGTGATGATAAGGGTTGGCAAGTAATTTTCACTTCCAAATATATGATTTGATAATTAATTGGAATATTATTTAAACTATTTCTAATGGATAAGTAACAGAAAATCAATAGGTAAATTAATAGAAAATCAATTTATAATTTTTTTGATGCGTAGAAACAAAAAAAAAATTCTAAATGTGTATTGCTTTTAATGACATAATTAAAATATAAATTATGATGAAAGAAGCTTATTTAATATCTTCTAACTAAAATATGTTATTAACATTATACAATTAAAATTGCATAATTTGAATATTTTTTGACAACAAAATTATCTGTTGATATTAAAAAATTATCGATAAAAAATAATCAAATTTTAGAGCTGTAATGTCACCACTATTAGTAAGAAAATTAATTATAGTCAATGGGAAATGTGATCCCCTTCGTAAATATTATATGTGCATGGCGCTTTTTGTATGAGAAATGTGTATTTTTTGCCCTTTTATAATAATTTTCAACTATATTTAATTAAAAATTCCATGTCTTTTTTTACTTTACTTAACTCCTTCACTAGTAAATATGGTAAAAATTAGTGAATTAAATATCCAAAAATAAAAATAAAAATATCAATAAGAAGCCAAGTGATGCGAACATGATCAATAGATTATAGGAGTATTAAATGAGTTATTGCATTGGCACAATATTCTAATTTTAAGTAGCGAACAGCCCATTTGTCAAATTTAAAGGAGCGATTATGAATTTATGATGGGTAGACGCATCTTATGCAACTGATTTGGTATGTTAACCGCCACCACTCGCCATGACTAGTTATTAGATAATTAAATCCAGGTAGTTGTGCTCGTGTGTTCGAGTCTCACACTGGGCATTTTTCTCATGGACAGATCTATGACCAGTTTAGGGCAGGGTTGGCAAAAAAATCTGTACCGATTAAAATGAGTAAAACCTGTCCTAATGGGTATGGGTAGGTATTGAAAATGAGAAAAAAATGGGTATGAAGTGGGTATTACTAAAACAGGTATGGGTATATTTATGGGTATGGGTATAGCTCCCACCCGTCCCATGCCCGCTTCGTACCTCTTTAATCAATACCCGCTCCATACTCGCTCCATATCCTCCCCATATAAAATCCGTAGTTCTGTACCCCTTTATTGAAATTTCTGGCTTGTTGATTGGACTTAGATATTTTGCCAGTTGCTTTAAGCTGTATTATACTCAAGACTCATGTGGGATATTTTGTTAGAATTTATAACTATCAACTGTTAATTTTTTACTTGAATTTGGAAACTTTTAGTTATATTTGGTGGATATGATACTTTGTTGGAAACTTGATCTTCATGTGACATATTGGCTATTTGATATTGAATATGGATATAACATGGATTTAATTCATTTTGTTTTATATGTAACCGAATAAAATCTGCATACCCGCTATACCCAGAGGGTATAGGTATGAGTATAGTTTTACAATACCCGATGAATATGGGTGTGAATACGTGTATTAATTTTAAAAATGGAAATGGGTGAGGGATGACTAAACACGCCTTGTATTCGGCCCATCGCAACCCCTAATCCAGGGTAGGGATGGCAATAGGACGGGTTGGGGACGGGGGGCATATTCCCGGTCCCCATCCTCGCTAAAATCCCTACCCCCCGTCCCCACCCTGCTCCCCGTTGCGGGGATAAAATTGCCCCCGTCCCCGTCCCCAGCGGGAATTTAATCCCCGACGGGGCCCCAACGTGAATTTTTACCTGTCATTTTTTCCCTCCTTTGTGATGGTTATATTACAAGTCTTAGATGAAAGTCTAATTTGAGATCCCTAAACCCTACTCCAATTAATTGTACCGTAAGCTCTTGTAAGATTTATGCAACATAAGTCTAAAAAATTTCATTAAAGTTTAATCTAACCTAAATTAAAGTTTTAATAAGTCCATACAACATAAATATAATAATATACAAATTACACAAAACAAGTCCATATAATCTACAATTTTTTCTACTTAATTTACCAATATGACCATAGTATTATGTTCACAAATAAATAGCTCATATGCAATCTTAAATTAATATGCGGGGATGAGGAAGAGGATTTTTCCTCAACCGGGGGCGGAAAAACGGGGATGATGATGGGATGGGGATATCTCCCTCAGTAAGAAAGCATGGATGGGGATAGGGTAAATTTTTACCCCATCCCCGTCCCCGCTGGAGGATTTATTTCTATCCCCACGCCATTAAGGACGGGAATTTTTTCCCAGTGTGGGCGAGGCCCCGATGGGGGCAGGGATTCCCAACCCTACTGTCATCCCTAATCTAAAGGTGTTTATCGACACTCCTAATTCAAAAAAATTTCTAATAGGCGAATTTATTAGATGTGAAAATATTATAGATAAGACACTCCTAAAAAATCCGAAAAATTGTCGGACACCTTTATATGTAAAGTGGACTGGCACAAGAAACTTCAGCTACTAATATTTTGTTTTATTTTTTAATACAATTAGTAATAATTAAAGAGTAAAGACAAAGAAAGGCTGAAGCTGGAAGGCACCTTCATTCTTGGAGTTTCGAGCCTCTCTACCTCTCATGCCAACTATCTCGTCATCTCGGTCATTGTCGACAACTGTGTGTCTATGAAGTTTTGGAATTTTTAATTGACATGCTTTAGCTATGTTTTTTTGCCTGGATGGTAGAGGCATTTGCCTATTCCACTTGTTTGTTGATTGTTCAAATAAAATGAATAATAAAAATCTGAAGAAGACCGTCCAAAATCCATGTACATAAAAATATAGGCAGAATCCCACCTTTCATCATCGGCAAACCGAAACCCCGCCCAAAAATTTCTTGATTCTTACTGTGCTTCTACCCATTCATCTACATTTGAGTTGAACTCAAAAAAAAATGGTTCCCAAAGATCCAAATCCGGGAAATATCTTCAAGACTCACAAACCAATCATCATCTTTATCAAGAACCCCATCCTCACAATCACCATAATCTTCTTTCCCATCTCACCATCTTGCTATGGTAGAGGAGACAGACAGAGAAGGAGGAGAAAGAAGGGAGTGGCCCATTATTATTGGCCGCCATTGGGCTTGCAGGTGGATGGCGCTTTTGGATTTGAGGTCATTGGCCTATAGATACATGTGGTTATGGGCAAAATTTGGGCCTGTTCTTTTCGTAGGTAAATTGGGGTGGGTAAAAGGGTGAAATGAGTTGAAGTAGGTTGAGGTGGATTGAAATAGGCTGAAGTGGGTTGAATTTTTTTATGCGATAAATTGAACTTGGTTCAATTAATGGAAGTGGGTCGAAGTAGGTTGAAGTGGGTTGAAGTGAGTTGAAATAGGTTAAAGTGGGTTGAGGTTGATATTTTGAAATTTACCCGTGAAAAGAACAGACCCAAAGGGTAGCAATTTTGGCTGAGCATTGGTGGAGGAGGAGGAGGTGAAGGATTTGGTAGGTGGAATGTTATCAGCAGCAAAGCATTCTCGAAATTATGAAGAGAAGAGGAGAAAGAAGAGAAAGAGAGAGAGAGAGAGAGTCTTGTAGCTATTCTGTTGCAAGAGAAACCAACTGAATGAATTTTATTACAATCAATGAGAGTATATATATACAGCAGTACAGCTTGTGTAACTAACTTTCCTTGATTTTTGACAGCTATATTCTAACTAACTTTTCAACTATCATCATTCTCATCACCCCCCAAGCTAGAAGGGTGAGGAACCATTCCAAGCTTGCTGAAGATGATGTTTTGCTGAGGAGATGGTAGAATCTTGGTGAGGATGCCACCTAGCTATTCATTTCTAGGCATGTATGATAGCTGTAGCAATCCTTCAAGGACCTTATCCTGATAAAGTGACAATCTATTTCTATGTGTTTCGTCCTTTCATGAAACACTGAGTTCTTGCCTATATGAATGGCCGATTGATTATCACAGTATAAAGTCACAGGTTTGAGAGAAGATACCCCAAGTTCTTCTAATAATCTGACAACCCATGTTACTTCTGAGGCAGTTTGAGACATGGCTCTATATTCAGCTTCTGAAGAGGATTTGGGCACGGTGCCCTGCTTCTTGCTCTTCCAACTAATGGGAGAACTCCCAAAGAGAACCAAGTATCCTATAATGGATCTTCTAGTTGAAGAACAGGCTGCCCAATCTGAATCTTAGTAGGCTTGCAAAGTGAGCTTGTCAGTGCCTTTAAGAAGAATTCCAGCACCAAGAGTTCTGAATCTTAGTAGGCTTGCAAAGTGAGCTTGTCAGTGCCTTTAAGAAGAATCTTAGTAGGCTTGCAAAGTGAGCTTGTCAGTGCCTTTAAGAAGAATTCCAGCACCAATAGTGCCCTGAATATATCTGAGGACATGTTGGAGGGCCCTGAAATGAGATGTCCTGGGTTGTTGCATAAACTGACTAAGTGTCTGTGCTATGTAGCTCAAGTCTAGCCTGGTATGGGTTAGGAAATTCAACTTGTCTACCAGAGTTCTGTAGAGAAAATGAGCAGGTAATAGTTCACCATCTTCAGGGTTCAATTTGCAGTTTAAAGGAAGAGAAGTTGAAACTGCAATAGAAGACAGAGACTGCATTTTCTAAGTAGCTTATTAGCGAACTTTTTCTGAGACAAAATAATGCCCTTTGGAGTGTGGATGACCTCCAAGCCAAGGAAATAATGGAGTTGACCAAGATCTTTAATGCCAAACAAAGTATCCAAATGCTGTTTGAGATGATTAATTTCTAAAGAATTAGATCCTGTAATCATGATATCATCAACATAAACTGCAACTAGTGTGATTTTAGTAGAAGATTATTTGATAAACAAGGAATAATCATATTTGGATTGTTCGTAACCCAGAGAAATAAGGGTCTGACTGAGCTTTGGAAACCATTGCCTACTTGCTTGCTTGAGCCCATACAGAGATTTTCTTAATTTGCATACTTTGTTGGAGGGATTTGGGATGCCTTTAGGAACTTCCATGTAAACTTTCTCATCCAAATCCCTATGTAGAAAAGCATTATTAACACCTAATTGAAAAAGATGCCAGTTCTTAGATGCTGCCAATGCAATGATGTTTCTAATGGTTGTTATCTTTATCATTGGGGAAAACACTTCCTGATAATCAATCCCATACTATTGGGTGAAGCCCCTACTCACCAATCTTGCCTTGAATCTTTGCAAACTACCATCAGATTTCAGCTTTACCTTATAAACCCACTTACTACTTATGGCTTTCTTCCCAGCAGAAAGATCTACTAAATCCCAAGTATTTTTATTGCTCAGGGCTTCAATTTCCTTATTCATGGCCTAATCCATTTAGGCTTCTGGGCTGCTTCTTCATAATTCTTAGGCTCAGAGTACTGTGATAGCTGAACATGAAAAGTATGAAATTCTGCATGGAAAGAGTCAATCTGAACAATGCCACTATAGAACTCTTATAAATAAGCAGGCTGCTTATGTGTTATTGTAGATCTTCTGAGAGGCCGAGAAGATGAGGAATGAACAACTTGTAAAGACTCATCATGTGATGGAGAAGTATCATATGAGAAGAAGTTATGATCAGAAGAGGTAGTGTAACTGTTGGTTGAAGGGTCAGAAGGAGAAACGGTTTCTGCCTATGTGACAGAATCAATGTCAAAGAGATTATGGCCATTAAAAGGCAAGTTTGATGTATTAGGAAAACATTTTGATACAGCTGGCAGAGGAATGTCTAATAAGTGAGGTAAAGAATGATAAGGAAAAATGGTCTCATGAAAAACAACATCTCTAGATATAATGATTTTCTTAGCCTTAAGATCAAATAGTTTGTAGGCCTTTTAATTGAAAGGATAACCTACAAAAATACAAGGATTGGCCTTATACTGCAATTTATCTATGTTTCTTTTTATAGTAGCAGCATAACACAGACAACCAAAAGACCTCAAATGGTCACAGATAGGTCTGATTTTGTACAAAACCTCAAAAGGAGACTGATTATTGAGGACTGTGGAAGGCATTCTATTAACCAAATATACTACAGTTAAAAGTGCATCTCCCTAAAACTTGTTGGGGAATTAGACTGAAAAATTAAAGCTCTAACTATTTGCAACAAATGTTGATGTTTCCTCTCAACAATGCCATTTTGTTCGGGAGTATTCACACAAGTAGTTTGATGAACAATCCCTTTAATTTTATAAAATTCTAGAGCTGAAGAATCCTTAAACTCCAAACCATTATCTGTTCTAATGACTTTAATATTAGCTTTATACTATTTTCAGCATAAGTAACAAATGCCTTGACTAAAGGAAAAGCAGCACTTTTCGTTGCCATCAAATGTACCCAAGTATGTCCAGACTTATCATCCACAATTGATAAAAAATAGACAGCCCCATCATATGTTTTGTATGGACAAGGACCCCAAATATCAATATGTAAAACTTCAAAACAACAATCTACTTTATTAGTGCTTAAAGTAAATGATTGCCTATGCAACTTAGCCATAGGACAGACCTGACAGACTCCACGTCTTTTGTCAATACAAGAAGGCAAAGCTACATTTTTTAGTTGATCAAAAGGCAAGTGTCCCAATCTTTGATGCCACAATTCAGAACTGGTAAAAAAGGCAATAGAAAAATTCTTATTGCTTGAACTAGGTGCTCTCAAACTGGCTTGCTGAACTGCGGTATCCTCATGCAGCAGGAATAGACCTTTATGCTCTTTACCAAGGAGGCGTCCCTTCTGTATGGTGAGGGCCTGAAGCACACAAGAGGTTGGGGTAAAGATCACATTGGTTGAAAGTTGTCTGACCAATTTACTGACAAATAACAGATTATATTGAAAAGTGGGAATGTATGAGACATTATGAAGTTCTATCTTATCTCTCAGATACATAGACCCTGAATGTGTAATGCGAGTGTTTTTCCCATTTGGCATAGTAATATAACACGACAGACAATTTCTTAATATTGCGCAATAAAGAAAGATCATAAGTCATATGATCACTAGCCCCACTATCCACAATCCAAATACTACCATTTGATGACTTAGTAAGAAAACAGAATGTTTTTCCTGCAAAGAAACCAACTATACTTCCACCTTCATTAGATTTTTCTATGTCAGAAGTATGATGTTACAGGAGTTATATGAGTTGATTGTATTATTCTGTAGCTAAGGCAGGGGACTGAGAAGATTGAATATCTACTCCATTTTCTGTCTGAGCAATAGTTGCAATATTTCTTCCTTTATACATTCTGTGCCCAGGTGGGTAGCCATGTAGTTTAAAACACCTTTGCGTTGAGTGACCTGGCAGTTTGCAATGATCACAGAAATAAGACCTTCTGTCTTGAAAATTCTTGTCTGGAAAAACCTTTTGTCCAATTTTGTAATTCCCAGAGTCAAACTGAGGAGATTGTGGTGGAAACCCAGAATTAGGTGCAGAATTAAATCTTGAAAACCCTTGATTGTAATTCCTCTGCTAAAACTGTCCATTCCTGGAAGAATCTTCAGAAACATAACTATGAAAGCAGTAGAATTGCCATTAATGGATGCAGAAGAAGACAAAGACCTTTGTTTTTCCTCTTATAATACAATCTGATAAACTTGATCAAGACTAGGCAAAGGTTTAACCATTAATATATTTCCCCTGACATTTCTGTAATCCTCATGTAAGCCAACCAAGAATTGCATCAATTGTTGGTCTTGAATCATTTTCTTGGCAACCACCAAACTAACACAAGGTTCTCCACTTGTGCGACAGCAGGGTAATGAAATCATGCTATTAGATGCGTCCCAAAGTTTCTTGATTTGTGTAAAATATTCAGTAACTAACATATGCCCTTGAGAATTTACACAGATCTCTTTGTATCTGAAACACTTTAGTACCATCTGCCTCACCAAAACGCTGTTCTAATTGAACCCAAATGTCTCTAGCAGTAGCTGAGAAAAGTATACTCTGACCAATATCTTTGACAACGGCATTCATAATCCAAAATAAAGCCATCTTGTCACACCTTTCCCAATGTGCTAGCAAATTCACAGTAGTTGGTTTAGCACAATGCCCTAAAACAAAACCTAGTTTATTCTTGGCTACTAAGGCTATCTTCATTGCCTTTTTCCAGTGATTGTAGTTATCCCCATTTAAGAGATCGCTAACTAGGATGTTATTTGGGTCATCAGAAGGGTGAATGTATAACAGATGAGATGGTTCACTCAAATTTCCAACATATATTGCATTTGTATCAACTTCTTCATTTACAGCCACCATATTCAACAACATAAAATCAAGAAAGTTCAACAATCAATCACTATTCTCAAATTTTACCCAAACTGGTTGATCAAGAATCCAGCTTATCAAGCAAGAAACAATAGAACAGTATATCCTCCAAGAATTGATGGAAAGAATACCAATTTCAATGAAACAATGAAATCTTGGATTGCAGAGAGATTTCATCATAGATTGCGGCTAAGACTGAGTAATCAAGGAAGAACCAGGCACAAATTTCATCATGTACAAATGATCGTCCAGCAGAATAAGATTTGCCTAATGTTCTAATGCCATGTTATCAGCAGCAAAGCAACCTGGAAATCATGAAGAGAAGAGGAGACAGAACAGAGAGAGAGAATCTTGTAGCTATTCTGTTGTAAAAGAAACCAACTGAATGAATTTTATTACAATCAATGAGAGTATATATATACAGCAGTACAACTTCTGTAACTAACTTTCATTAATTTCCGGCAGCTATATTCTAACTAACTTTCAACTAACTTTTAACTAACTTTTCAACTATCATTATTCTCATCATGGAAAGTTAACATGACCTGATTTATATTTCTTAAATATTATGTAATTATAATAATATTTTTAGCTCTTCTATATTCTTTAGTAATTAATTTTGATAAATTTTCTTAATTTTTCTTTGATACTTTCCTGATTTTATCAAGGATTCATTCCTTAATATATAAATTTCATAAATTCCATCACACCATAATTTATTTTATTAAACATTTTTTACATTTTTCTTTAGAAAAGTATAATTTGTAGTTTACTATGTAATTGAGCGATTAGGAGGTGTTTAATAAGTAGAAGATAGAATGTGAAAGCATATCTTTCAGATTAAAATTAAGGACATGCCTTTCAAATTAAAGTTCCTTTTTATGATAAGGAAATAATTGAAAAGGCGACTAAATTAATGCAAATGGTGGTGGACTAAGTAGACACTCTTAATCCGAAACTTTACATCCGCCATTGATTTTTCTCTTTAGTTTTTTCATTTTTTTATTGCTTGTAATTGATGGAGGGAATTGAAGAAACAAGTTGCATACTTGCATGTGCAAGGCCGCATGATGGAGATGTGTTGGTGCTAAGCTAATGCAAGAATGGTCAGAACTATAACCGGTGGGGGATTAACTAAGGATTCTCAATAAGTTACCGAATTTTTGTTCACTTTCTAAGGGTGTGTTTGGTAAGGGAGAAAATCAGTTTCCCAGAAAATCATTTTCCATAAAAATAATTTTCCAAGAAAAATAATTTTTCACTTATATTTTTAGCTGTTTGGTAGAATGAAAAACCATTTTCTTTTCACTTTATTTTTTGCTATTTGATAGAATGAAAACCCCCTAACCCTCACTTCATTTCTTTTTACCATCAACCTCCTCCCCTACTCACTACTCTGACCAACGAATTCTGTTTCTCTTCCTCTTCAAAATCAAACCTAAAACACTAGCAAGAAATATACCCGCCAATAAACCCAGAAAAAGAGGGAGTCAACATTAATGAATCTCAATTTTGCCACTATTTTCAAAGATTACCCAATAGAACTTAAGTGATTCTAAACCCAAATTAAAGAAAATGGCAAAGATGGACAAGACGGGTGTCACAGATTGCGAAATTCTTGAAAAGAATAACAGTAACAAGGCCAGAGAACTCAAGAAGGAATTGCAGAGATTGGCGATGGAAATCATCAATGAAGATGAAGAAGAGGGGAAGAATGAGAGACAAAATAAGAGTGAAAATAGAGTGATTCTGGGCACAATTAAAAGAAAATAGAATGAGAGACAAAATTGGACAATGAAAATCGTGCCTCGAAAATCAAGTTCCCTGCTTTTTCAAGGGAAAATAATCTCCTTCACATGGGGTAAAATGATTTTTCCCTAAAAATAATTTTTCCCTCCACCTTTTACCAAACAGTGTAAAATGGGAAGATCATTTTTCAGATTTTCCCTCCTACCAAACACACCCTAAATATTTTTTGGCAGAAACGTTGGTAAAAGAAAATAAACACAAGTAAAGTTTGGCTGAGTTAACACTATCGACCCTAGTACCATCTCCCCCCCCCTTCTCTCTCTCTATATATATATAAAGAAAAGTATCAAAGGTAATTCCATACCTATATCTCAAAATTTTAGATGGTTGGAAACTTCTAAGTTATTTCCAACCCTAAATAATTTACTACAGTAATGAATGTTGTCCTTTACAACAATTAAAATCACATTTAGGTTATCGTAATTAATACATAATTAAATATTTTTATTTCCCCTCTGGCCAAATTATTATAACATACAATAATATAAAAAATAGTAGGAAATTGAAAGAGATTCCAAAACACTACCTAAAATTTCGATTTGAAGCCTCCATGTCTTACTAAGATACCTGGAAAATGGTGACAAAAAGAAACATAAAGGGAAATAGACTTCTCATTTTCATTGATCCACAAAAAATATCAATAATTTTAGAAGTTGATTTTTTAGGTGACTAACTTATTCATTATACATAAATCAATGGTAGCCATGACACAAAATTTTAAACTTTATTTAATTTTATTTGACAAGTGGTTGAAGGTTGGTAACATTTAATATAATACCAACTAAACTTAAAAGGTTATAAAAGAATGATAATATCAACATGTTCTATGGCTGTTAGTTTGCTTTTATTGCCATATCATTTAAAGTGATTGATTTGTATAAACAAATACAAAATATGATAGTCTAATTGTTACAAGTTTTCTATTAATTTATCACTATTTATTTTAATGTGCCTAATTACAATTTGGATTAACAATAGTTATAATTAACATCTAAAAATAGTTAAAAGCTAAAAAGGATACCCAAAAAAAAAAAAAAACTCCGTACATGACACGAGTGACCAAAAGTTAGTTACGCCTAATAGCATTACCATAGAGAGGGACAGTCTCTAAGTTATAACGAATAGTTTCATTCCTCTTCCTTAAACGGCTCTGGCCTTTGTCGATTGCAATTATTGTCTGCCCCCTCTGGGTTGAATTATGGGACGTGTCAACCTTTCCTAAAGAAAATCCTCAGGCACATTCAGTCTTGATCCACCAGAATGCTTTCTTATGCTGGTATAAAGCAACGAATAGCGGTTGTGTTTTTTGGTGTTCAGGTACATTGGAGTTGAATCTTGGAGTGCCTCTTCTCCCTTGTCAGTTAGTTCAAATCCTTCATGAGATTATTAGTTGTAGACATTTAAAAATGGTACCTCAAATTTTATAAATTGTCCAATGATGAAACCGATGCCTAAGCTGTATATGGCGGCCCATCGGGAATAAAGCATTTGATCAATGCCCAAAAAATTGTCAGGCTTTAAATGCGCAAAAGTGTCAAGCACAGTCCAAATCACAGAACTAGTTCCGATTCTCACATAGTTTTGATCCAGACCACCCAAGAGCCCGGGCCAATTTCTTGGGGCCTGCCCAAGACTAGGTTGAGTTCTTGGTTTGCTTCTCCGTGTGCAAAATGTTTATGTTGTGATAAAATTTTATCCCGTAGACCTAGTTGATGATAAAACAAATTTTGCTAAATGATAGTTTGTTATTTTTGTTTTTTAATTCAACCTATTGTATCCTTTAGGCGCTATAAAAAGGGAGCCACTCCCTAGCGTTAAACACACTAAAATTGGGAGGAAAGAGACACCAAATAATTGAGAGAGAAAAACACTGCCAAAAGTCCACTGGTTCCCTATAGTAGAACAAGATAGGGAAGATTTAGAAGGTGTATGAGTGAAGTCCCCGGGTGGCTCCTATCCCGAGAAGTAGCCAAGAAAACTCCGTCTACAAGTTCAAAGTCAAAATCAAATTCAAAGCTAAATTCCAATCCTTTACCATCCAAATGGTAGGAAACAATAAAATGATCCAGGTTCAGAAAATGTTGGAAAAGATGCAAGATGGGACAGACGAAAGTAATTAGAAGCTAGAATTGATGGTTACTAGACTTCAAACCCTTATCAAGGATATCCCAAAGGAAAACGGTGACAAGCCTCTAAATCAAAGAGACAAAATAGTTGGAGAATATGACGGGAAACATGAAGAAGGACAAAAGGAGCCAGGAAGAGGGGGAAAAGGAATCTCCACGAGCTGATCCACGATTAAATCGCATAGAACAGTTGATCAAAGGGCCATATATGTTTAATAACTACTTTACTAATTACATGGGATTCACTTCAATCCCAAAGAGGAAGTTATCCCCAAAATTTGCCATGCTAGATATTAAATTTCACGGGATTGAAACCATCAATACTTTGTGAGGAACTTGTAAGTGTTATGACTTTGAAAGGAATTCATAAGGATATCTTTCACATCGTTTTTCTTTAGACGTTTCACAAGGATGTAATGAGGTGGTATAATGTTGTTGCTAGGCGATAATTTATTGCATTTTACGTGCCCCTCTTACCTAATTTTAGCTCGTATAATAATATAATCTTTAAGATTTTTGCTTGTTTTGTTTGCTTTTGTAGGCAATAAACTCCAATCGAGCAAAACGAAGCAAAAGGGAGCGAAGACGGACAAGAAGAACAAAAGAAGGCAAAAAGGGACTCCCCCATCGCTCGCTCGTCCGATTTTCTATTTAAACCCCTTCGGGCGTTTTTTGTTCGGGGACTCCCCGGGCTTTCTTTGGCGATTTTTAGGCTAGGTTTTAGGTTAGTTTATCAAATAAAAATCTCAATAGGAGGATTAGATTATGATTGAAGATTGTAATCTTGGATTCAAGCTTTGGATTTCAAGTTCTTTCTGTCAATCAAGACTAAGTTTTCTTCCTTTTCTCTCTCTTTTTCATATGTTGTTCGTGTGTATGTTTTGCTAGTTTAATTCTTGTATTTGAATTGTTCAATTTAAATGTTTAGTTTTCATTGTTAATTCATGTTTAGTTAGTTTGATTAGATTAGATTTTTATTCTCTTCCCCCTCTTGTTCATGTTTGCCTTCTTCTTTGGTAGTTTAGGTTTAGTTTGAGTTTTTGTATATTGTGATGTTTAGTAGTTAGACTATATTGTTTTGGTTGTGATTAGCCTCTCGATGGCTAATTGACTGTTGTTAGGCCCTTACCCTTTTTGTTTATACTAGAATTTAGAGTTTTCTTTCATGCTCGCTAAGTGTTAGATGAAATACTTGAAAGAGCTTTCATCCGTGTTTTAGGGACATTCAACTTATACTGAGAGGTGAGATTAATTGTCTAGTGTGGATAGAGAGAATAGCTGGGATTCAAGCATGAAAATAGTCTCGATCGCTAGTTAGGTTAAGGATTGTCAATTTTATAGTTTAATTGCGCTAATCCCATGAAAATAGGAGGTTAGAACAATTAGACTAGCGCATGACCCTTGAGAGAGGACTTGGGTGGTCTTTAATGGTGCAACCGATCATCTCTAAATACTAGCATAACTTGGAAAGTTTAAGGTTTGACTTGATTAGTTAGTTTATCTCAGGTTTAATCATAATCGAAGTCTTTGTTTTTGTTTTGGTAGTTTAGTTCTATTTTTTATCCCTTCTGTTTCGCCTAACTTGAAACGCTTTAGTTAGCTCGGGTATTTGGAAACCTAACTCCCTGCGGATGATACCCCGAGTACTCAATGATGCACCTTGCACTTGGAGTTTATAAATATTAAAATTTTTCCCTAACAAGTTTTTGGCGCCGTTGCTGGGGAGTTAGCGCATTCCAATATTAGAGCTTACTTGGGCATTCGAGACTAGGCTTTTATTTTGAAAAAAAAATTAAAAATTGAGAAAAAAAGATGTCTTTTTCCTACTTTCCTCAATATGAGTATGAATTGTTTTGGAGTTACTATGATAGATTACATACTTTTCTTACTCATTGCAATTTTCATTTGGAAAAGTGGAAAATTTTGAATACAGTTTATGAGGGTGTGAATTGTGAGACCTGTACTCTCTTAGAGTATTGGAATTTTTATGTTAAAAATGTTGATAAAGTTTGGGATTTTCTTAATTGGTTAGCTAGGGATGCTTACGAATATGAGATTAGTTGCGCTAATTCATACATCCCACCCTCTTGCGTTCCTGATTATGCTCCTCCTATGTATGAAATTTGTCATTATTCTGATCATGACAGTAATTCTTATCCCTATTATATTTCTGATGAAGACTTTGCTAGACTTAGCAATATGATAGAGACAATGAATGAGCAACAAATTGAGTTTGCTAATAACATGCGGGAGCATGAGCTATCACCTGAGACTGACCTTAGGTTTAGTTCTCCTAGCCTTGATGTCAACCTATGTGATAATGGTGCGTCTTTCCCTTCTCTAGAGTCCGGACTATAGGAAGTATTCAACTCTCTCTGGACTACTTTACCCATTGTTGCTCCATCATCTAGCACTTTTAGGAACAACACTGCGTTTATCATGAATTTTCTTGATATACTTTCCCCTTTAGCTCAGTCGACGGAGTTCAAGGTAGGCGAGACCTTTGATATTAGTGCTAGTGTTGATGAGAATAATACTTGTTCTGATTCAGGCATGTTTTTATTGAGGTGTCTGATCTTCATGAGACTTTCACAGGGACTTCATGTGTGGATGTTGTAGTTACGGGGCCAGCTAATCCTGATCTTGTTGATAATATATCCCTCAACCCTCTTGATTCATTCCATGCTTCTCCTTCATGTTCACCACCCTCCTCTTCCCCTGAGTATTGTGATATGTTATTTATTGATTCTCATGCGACACTTAAGGGGAATGAGGTTGACTGTTCTGAGTCCCCAGGTACCTTTAGGGGGTATGATCCATCCCTTACTCCTTATCGTCTGTACCTAGAGGACATACTTGGAAAAATCACATTGACTAGTGCATTCGATTACTCTTCCGATTCTTCCAAGGTATTTGATATGTTTAGGAGGGCAGTTGTTATTATACATGTATTCATGTTTGTGTGCTCTTATTTACATTCATCTGAGTTACATGCTCAACTATTCGTAATCTCTTACGAGCTTTGACGGCATCCAAGTCGCTACCGTGAGTCTTGAGTGATGATGGGGAGTGGCTGATGCTCCTCAGGCCTCCAGCATCATCTTAGAGAGGCATAGTTTGGGTACATTCAATACCCGACCTGGTTTGATCATTCTAACTCTTCTCTTTTTTTCCCTCTTTTCTTTACTTTTTTTTTCCTTTTTGTTTAGTTATGGATATTAAGCTGTGTTTAGATGTGGATAGTAGTATTGTGTTTTTGTTGGTGATCAACTTTGAGGTGCCGATTGAGGGTTATGATCACCTTTGTGTGCTTTTGTGCTTTGTTATTGGTGGCGTTGATGGCTTTGTGTATTTTCATTGTTGGTGGTATTGATTTTGTATGCATGTGTGGTTTTATTGTCATTTGGGTGAGGTCGTGTTTTTGGTTGTGTGCGTTAGCTTGTGTATATGTGTGTTTTGTTTGATTTCGAGTTTTTTTTTTTTTTTTTTTGGTTGGTTGGTGATGCCTTTCAGCTCCCAATGAGGACATTGTGAGATTTAGGTGTGGGAGTAGGGGTCATTTACCCTTTTCTTCATATTTTTGTGAAAATTTTTCAATTTTTCAATTTTTTTGTATAGTTTTTCTTTTTGGCTATAGAGGAGTTTTATACTATTTGATCAACCATGATTTCTGGTACCTTGGCTATTAGCTCGTATATAAGTATGATGTGCATGATAGATTTTTGTCCTAAGCTTGTCATTCTAGACCTCGGTTCTAACCCCAACTATTCATTGTAATTTTACAATCCAGTCCTGATTTATATATCATCATTATCTTAGGATCTTAGTTTTCCATTGTTTGACTCTCCCACTTGCATTTGTGCATCACTACTTTTGTCTTCACTTCAAAATTATAAGGGTGAAGAATTTGTGGGGAAAAAAAAGAAGAAAATTTGAAAATATCTCTTTGAGGCATGCGCTACTGGGAATGGAGAAAAAAAAAAAAAAAAGAGTTTGAGAGTCGGGAATGAAAAATATTCCCTTGAAGCATGCGCTATTGGGTGCAACCCTTTGAGGCAATACTGCTATTGGGAATGCTTACTTCTCATGTCAATAAGTTAACAATGTAGTTGATGCCAGTCAAGTGGATTGGGTCGATTCTGGTAAGCCTAACTCTTAGGATGATAACGCACTTACACACTAAACACCAAGATGGATTCAACATTGTCATGCGTCGTGGGGTGAAAAGTTTGATGTCTGGATGTCATTCCTTGAGATGAAGAGTCTTGAAATGCATACGATGCTTGTGTACAGACCGATACTTGAGTTACTAGGGTGATTGGGTCGATTTAATTGTGTACAGTTTACCCAGATATATATTTTGTGTTTTGTCATTTTTATTTTTTCGATTTTTGTTTCTCTTTTGTTTGTTTTCCATTTTGAGATTTTTTTTTTTTGTATATCTTCTGCAAATCCTCACGAGACCTCACTCGTCCATTTGGGGGAACCAAGGGGTTTAAAGAGCTTGATGCATATGCCAAATGTAACCGTGATTCCTACGACTGTGAGTTAGGTTCTTAGGTTAGTTTTCTTTTGTTTTGCTCGAGGACGAGCAAAAGATAGATGGAGGTATTTGTTAGGTGATAATTTGTCATATTTTACGTACCCTTTTACCTAATTTTAGCTTGTATAATAATATAATCTTTAGGATTTTCACTTGTTTTGTTTGCTTTTGTAGGCAATATACTCCAATCGAGCAAAACGCTGTAAAAAGGAGCGAAGACGGACAAGAAGAGCAAAAGAAGGCAAAAAGGGATGACGGGGGACTGCGCCAGTGTGCCAGAGATGTGGCACGGTGAGGCCATGTCACCTGGCGCGGTCGTGCCGCCTCCCCCATCGCCAGCTCGCCCGATTTTCTATTTAAACCCCTTCGAGCGTTTTTGTTCGGGGACTCCTCGGGCTCTCTCTAACGATTTTTAGGCTAGATTTTAGGTTAGTTTATCAAATAAAAACCTCAATAGGAGGATTAAATTAGGATTGAAGACTGTAATATTGGATTCAAGCTTTGGATTTCAAGTTCTATCTATCAGTCAAGACTAAGTTTTCTTCCCTTTTCTCTCTCTTTTTCATATGTTGTTCATGTTTATGTTTTGCTAGTTTAATTCTTGTATTTGAATTGTTCAGTTTAGATATTTAGTTTTCATTGTTAATTTATGTTTAGTTAGTTTGATTAGATTAGATTTTCATTCTCTTCCCCCTCTTGTTCATGTTTGCCTTCTTCTTTGCTAGTTTAGGTTTAGTTTGGGTTTTTGTATTTTACAATGTTTAGTAGTTGGATTGTGTTGATTTGGTTGTGATTAGCCTCCCAATGGCTAATTGATTGTTGTTAGGCCTTTACCCATCTTGTTTGTACAAGAATTTAGAGTTTTCTTTCTTACCGCCAAGTGTTTGATGAAATGCTCGAAAGAGCTTTCGTTCGTGTTTTAGGGACATTCAACTTGTGCTGAGAGGTGAAGTTGATTGTCTAGTATGGATAGAAAGAATAGTTGGGATTCGAGCATGAAAATAGTCTCGGTCGCTAGCTAGCTCAAGGGTTATCAATCTTGTAGTTTAATTGCGCTAACCCAATAAAAATAGGAGGTTAGAATAATTAGACTAGCTCATAACCCTTGAGAGAGGGCTCGAATGGTCATTAATAATGCAACCGATCATCTCTAAATACTAGCATAACTTAGAAAGGTTAAGATTTGACTTGATTAGTTGGTTCGTCTTAGGTTTAATCATAATCGAAGTCTTTGTTTTTGTTTTAGTAGTTTAGTTCTATTTTTTATCCCTTCTGTTTCGCCTAACTTGAGACGATTTAGTTAGCTCTGGTATTTGAAAACCCAACTCCCTGCGGACGATACCCCGAGTACTCAACAATGCACCTTGCACTTGGGGTTTATAAATATTAAAACTTTTCCCTAATAGTTGTTAACCCACAAAAGGTAACAAACTGGGATGGCCATTGTAAGGAGTTTTTACGTTGGTATTCGTACACTTAGGAATCTGGAATTGATCAAGCAGGAAGAAAAGGAAGGATTTTCTAACTTCCTTGCCCAATGGAGGGCAAAGGCAGGATATATGGTGGACAGTCCCTTAGAGACTAATCAAGTAATGTTTATTTTGGAACCTTTAGTCCACATGTAGGTAACAACTAAGGTCCACACCATTCGACAACTTCACAACATTAAGAATTGTTGGCATGCTTGTGGAAGAAGAGTTGGCTGGGGAAATGCCCACAAAGGCTACCAATTGGAATAACAATTATCGCAACAAGGACAAGAAAGACAATGCTTCCACAAGCAAGAAGGTGTGTGCTCTACATCGTTACACTAAATACACCCGCATTAAGACAACTTATACTCAAGCACTATAACGCTTGATTTCGAAGGATGAGATTGACCTCCTGCCAATCAAACCAGAGACGAAGAACACATGAAAGGCCAATAACTAGTGTACAAACAAGTATTATAAATATCACCCAGCACGGGGCCATTATACTGAGATTGTTCGCCCTTCAAGAATAAGTTAGAAAGTAAATGTTTAAGTCATGGTAGCTCCCCTTAACCAAGATTGCTCAAGCACCTAACAATAACAACAAGCCACTCTATTTATATGATAACATTTTAGCCATTTTGGACCACCATAGAGAAGAGTAAGACCCATCTATTTGCATAACAAATATGGATGGAACCAAGCTGAAAGTTCATATACCCTTACATAACTTAGATATATATATGGATTGTGAGGCAGTTATGAAGACGATCCTCAACACAAGAGGCCTTGATGTTAGATATGATGTATCCTAATTTTATGTCACACTTAACTTATAGTCGTGTGTTGAGTCCTAGAGTCACCAACTTCTCTTTTACATCGTAAGTCCATGTCTAATGTAGCCTTGGCTTATTAACAAAGTCATCTATTCGATTGACTCTTTTGCATATTCTTATATTCTTTTTTTTTATGGAATGCTTCTATCATATAATGAAACCAGGGGGGAGAGAGAGAGAGAAGAAAAACAAAAGAAAAAGAGGGACTAGCTTGAAGACCTGAAAATGCGAGTTAGGCAAAAGGAGATAGGGATACATAAAAATTAAAAAAGAGACCAAGGATTGCAAGATCAAAGATTTCAATTCCATAATTAGAAGCAAAGGTCATGCACCTTAAAAAGGAGTTCTATGATGGGAGGCCTCCTTTGGTAACCTGCATTATTCCCACATTAAATCTGAAAGGTTACCACTTGGAACCTCTTTGAGTCTTTGCAGAGCATATTTATTTTATAAACACATTTGGCCTAACGAGGGAGTGAGATGTATTATGAGTGATATCAATATCAAAATTAGCAATCAAAACAGAGAGTTCGGACCATACAATCCCATTAAAAGAGAAAAAGAGGGGGAAAAAAAGAAAGAATAAAGAAACGAAGAAGAAAAAAGGAGAGACGAGAAGAATGAAAATGAAAAGGCTTGACAAAAAAGAGGAATAAAAAAGGAAAAAATTGCTGGTTTATACTAAACTCATGACCCATGCACACTTGGAAATTTCATAAGGGTTATATGGGCCTCCATGCAATTCCCTTCCTTTGGTATCTTAATCATGACGGCTACCTTAAAAAGTTCACATAGAGGCATCCCTCCTTTGAGTTGATGTTCTTACTCTCGGACTACGATTAGCATGAACCCATATTAGATACATAGGTAACCTCTGTGAGGCACGACCATGAAGATTCATAAAGGTTCATTTCCATTGGATCCTTTGGTATTTTTAATAAAAAAAACAAAATAGAGAGTGGGTGGCCCAAAAACTTGGAAAGATGGGCCAGGTAAAAAGATAGTGAAAATAAAACCTTGGTTTTTTAAGCGTGAAAAAGCATTCTCTAACCTGCCCCCATCAAATTCAATTTGGATAAACCATTCACCACTCTACGTCTATACCATTTATCCCAAACATCATAGCCTTTAATCTCACCTCTATTCTAAAATTTAGGGGTCTTCGCCTCAACCTTACGTGGCCGTATGCTCAAAAGTTGGAAACTCATTCTAATCCTCATATTCTCCAAGTGGGGTTCACCAAGAGGGCGCTCCCCAATATTTCCTTACACAACTAATATTTCTTTTATAGTAGACATTTGCCAATATAGAGATGATCACATTCATTCCACCAAGTTGGGGGTTGTTCCTAACAACACTAGCAAAAGCATTTTGGGTACATAGTCCATACGCATCTAGGGTTTTCATTACAAAAAGCAAAAATTGTGAGCTTCTTTATCTGAACAGGAGCATCATAATGCAAAAATTAAAACTAATCCTCCATTGAAAAGAAGATTGCCTATCTTGAGCATTTTTCCTGTATAGCCGTCACTATAAGGATCACGACCCAAAATCCAGGTGTGGTCCTCCACAAATGGCTAGCCACGTGCTAGATGTGTTTTTTCGATTTTTATTTAATTATTTATTTTTATTTTTCCAGCAGAATAACATCCAGGTACTAGCCCAGGAACTCATCCTAGTACTTGACCCAAACAACAGCCACTGGTTGGGCCGGAGCCTAGATAGTGTCTCTTATGCAGCGAACCTATCCAAATGCCTAGGCCAGAGGACGGCCTAGCTCCATGGCCCAAACAGTCACATGTGGCTTGGATTAAGGAGCTTGCCTATATCCATAGACCCAATCTTATTCTTCCCTAACCTGAAATATCAGGTGCAAAAATAAAGATAAAATAAATGAATAAAATCAAATTTAATAAAAAAAATAGAGTCGCGAGTGACTTTTTCTTAAAATTTACAAAATCAATTTCACTTGTTAAACTGAACCATAAATCAAAAGGAACACTGAAAGCGACAATAGGTTCATTTTAAAGATATTTTCGCAAGGATCTCCAATAATTCCTGAGTTGGGGAATATCTGATTCAAATGGGTATTCTACACACGTGACTTTAAATAAAAAAAGTAAAATTGACAAACTTAAACACACAATAATATTTTTTTTATTTACCAATGCACGACTAGGATACTTTTAAAAAAAATTATACGAACGAATTTGATGCATTAAAAAAGCATCAACATTTATTGCCAACATTCACACCACAAACCACAATATTTGCTTCTTCCTTTCAAAAAGAAAGGCAAAAAAAGGAAAAAAGAAGAAAAAGCTTTGCATATAGGCTATGCAAGTTGCTCCCCTGTAGACACAACCTGCAAAAGTTCGACACCAACTAAAATTAAAAACGTCAAATGTCGAACACTGATTACAAAATAAGTAATCACACAACTGAATGAAACCAGTGTTGATTAAGATTAAGTATAAACATTCCACTGGAATACGGAAAATAAACCAAATCCTCGAAATGCTATGCTTGGTTACCAATAATATAATTAATAAACAAAAGAACAAAATAACCCTGAAGAACATGCAGTAGAACAAAGGCACAATTGCAAAGAGCCCTTCATTCCAAAGGCTTAATTGCAACCATGCATTTACGCAAACAGTAAAAGTACTACATAAACAAAGGGAAATGTGCAGTGGAAAGAACTATTAATTGACTTTGCAATGAGAATTAAATTGGATATATATGATCCCTAGATAATTAGGTAAGAAAGTGTTAGCTTTCTTAAAACTCATAATATCTTTATTAATTTGTTTTGATGAAAGATAAAAAGAAATTAATTAATTGGCATATTCATCATGTTATATTTGAATTATCTTAATATTTATATTATTTAATTATGTTATGATTCTAAATGGATATTAGTATGCTAGTACATTTTGCTTAATTGATTTGATATAAGTCGTCACAATATCTTAAGATGATTTAGTGCTCAAATTTGAATATGTGATCTTTATGATATTATATTTGGTGATTCAAATATGATTATGTGATCTTGAGATAATGATACTTGATTTCATAAGAAGTTTAGGATCATTTATGGAAATCACGAATTTAACCGTTGCCAGATAGATTTGCTAAAACTGCAGAATCTTCAAGAGCTTGAACTGTTTTTCAAGACCTTGAAATCAGTTGAAGATACTATTTCCTGATTTGGTGAGAACGGCTACTTAGCAAAGGCTGTATTATGATAAACCTCTATTTCGACCCTATTTTAGCCCCTATTTGACTTCTTTTCTCTCGCGTTTTCACGTTTGATCGTGTTAAGAAAAGGTCAAATCGGCCTCCTTTAGCATACATTTTACTCATAGAGCATCTTTCTATATTTTCAGGAACTTTGTCGAAGAAACAGAAAGATGGACGATATTTAGCAGAAAGGAGTGCTAAGGAGGCGAGGTTAAAGCCACGAAAAAGGTCACACAACGTCGCACATAAGCGCCTAGGATCGAGAACGGAAACCCCATGCTGGGTAGCACGCCCGTGCCACACGAAGCTGGCATGGCAAGCCGCCAGCAATGTGGCACGGCCTGGCCGTGCCATGTGGCACGACTGTGCCACGTGTCAGCGTGTGGCACGGCCGTGCCTCCCCTGTCCCGCGTCATGACTTAAATTTTCTTTAGGGGTTGTTTTGGGCATTATTCAGTTCTCTTTTCCCAGACTTCGTTTTAGGCAATTTTTAGGTTTCCATTCAGAGTTTTTGTTTATCACCTCTAGTACCGAATTTATTACTTTGAAAATCAATCTACCTTGAGTCGTCGATTAATTCAAGTTTGTTCTTTGATTCTCTCTCTCTCTTTCGTTGTTGTTCTTGAGTTTTAGTTGAAACATGGCTATTTCTCTTATGGTTGAATTATTGAATGTTAGTATGATTTGTGGCTAATTCTCCAACTTGGGTTGGGATTGGAGCCGATTATGTTTAGTTGAATTAAAATCTAACCCCAATCTCTTATTTTCTCATGCTTGTATTCGTGATTTCTACTATGCACACCAGGTGTTCGATGCAATGCTCGAAAGAGTGTTCGTCCATTTTTAGTTAGGTTTAGGGGAGCGTTGAAATACGGAACCTTTACTTAGCGTGGCTTAGTAGACAATTAGGATTTTAATATGAAAATAATTAAGATTCTAATCAATATTCGAGATTGTAGATCTTGTAATCCTGCGATTTTAGTTCTATGAAAATAGGTGACTACAATTCTAGGATTAGTCTTTGACCTTTGAGAGATGGAGGAGACAGGCTTAACTGGCAATCTATCTACTCATGATGCATGTTTGGGATTGTTTGATGGGGTTGTAATTGGTTCAGCTAGCATAATCCTGCTGTTAATTCCAACCTAGGTGTTTCTCATTCTGCTGTTTATTTCACTACTTAGTTGTTAGAATTTCCCTTAGTTTAATTCTAAATCAACAATTGTGATCGCCTAGATTGAGCAATCTAATCAGTTCTAGTAATTGGAACCAAGTTCCCTGTGGAGTACGACCCGTACTTGTCGTGTGCTAGTTACAGCTATACTGTGCACTTGCGGTATAAATTTAAAACGAACATATTATCCTTGGCTATAAACATTGAAGCATCTTGAAGGGTGAAAAAGACACGGAAAAGGAAATATATAACAAGAGGAAAAGACAATTAGCACTATACTTACAAATCAAGAGGAGAAACTTCAGAATAGTCTAAGCTTATATTGGCATATTTATTTTGTTCTCTACCAAAGAACTGTATCTTATAATTATTATCTTTCTTTGTATTGGGTTGCGTTGATTAGTCGGAGAACCGACTATCCAAATACGGTTGACGAGTAACGTGTATGTTGGGACGCCTAGAGTTGTAGGGTGAACTTGTAGGTCGTACGATTAGTGAATCGTATATAATCGACTAAAGTAATAAAAGAAAAAGGTTCAAAATTCGATCGGCGAAGGGCGTCTATGAGTAGAGGATTTGATGTGGCCGAACCTCTATAAATAGTGTGTTTTGTCCACATTTATTTATCCGTATTTCTATTTCGATTATTTTGTGACTTTGATCATCACCATATTCAACATCTTTAGAGTGATTTAACTAGTCAAATCAGACCAACAGGGAAAATCGAATCTACAAAAGCAAAAGGTTGCTTCCACTTGCTAAATTTACGCAGTAAATAAACCAAAAAAAAGAAAAGAAAAACCCTGCAATATATAACTTTCATTTAAACAAAAATTGAATTAAAAAAAAGAAATAAAACCACAAAATTTTTTGCAACGATGATGTGACAATGACAAATTGCCTCTGCAGCAAGTGATAACCATCCATCTCCTCATCTCCCTACTCCCCCCCCCCCCCCAAAAAAAAAAAAACCCTCTCCCGTGCCTAGCTCAGTTGATAGACTGCAAGAGTTGATATGTTAATATCACCACTCAACATGAGCTGTTAGCAAATTGTTAAACATTTGTAGTTGTGGTCCTATAAGTGGTAGCAAATGATTAAACATTGGTGGTTGTCGTTGTGGTAGAGGGTTGGAGTCCCATGGTGGAGGTGTTTTTTTTTTAGGTTTTCCATTTTCATTGCTTGCAATTAGAGTAGGTAATAGGACGGATGCAGGGGCCATTTAGTCATATATTTAGTCATATTCATTTTCAAAATTAATACTCATAGGGGTGACAATTTCACTTACATCCGATGCATATCCATTCCATCCGACTTTAAAATGCAGATGAAAATTCAAAATATACGGATGATGGATGAATAATGGATGACAATTTGATGAATTGAGTTGGATTCGGGTGATGCTCCACCCAATTCAGCCCCAGCATTCGCTTATTATCTCATAGTTGCAATTAGTTCACTTTTTATTTTTATCCTTTAAATTTTACGTATTTTTTGGATGATTATATTGTTAATTTTATACTTTTGTAAAAATTAATATGATGAATATGATATTGATTCATTTCTTATACTTAAAATATTGTTTTTTTTTAGCTTTTCAAACGACAAAGCTTTATTTTTACTTGTAAATTTTCTAACATATTAAACATAAGTTTTCATTACCCATTTACAACCTGATCAACCCGTTTTCACTCCCGATGATTGGATAGGCAGATTAGATTGGATTTTTTGGATAATAAATGGATTGGATGAAGTAGATGAAAGCAGGCGATGGATAGAGATGATGGTTCACCTAATCCAAACCCGATCCATTGATGTCACCCATAAGTCCCATGCTTATACTCATATCTATTAGGTATTGTAAAGTTATACCCACACTCGTACCCAGTAGGTATATCGAGTATGCTGGTTTATTCTCTTATATATAAACCAAAAGAATTAAACTCATTTTATACTCATATTCAACACTAAATCGCCAATATGTCATATTAACACTAAGTTTTCAGCATGTCATGTCACACCAAATACAACTGAAGGTTTTTAAATCTAAGTGGCATATCAGCACTTGACAGTTATAATTTTTAATAAAATATCTCATTAAAATTTTAAATATAATACAACTTAAAATAACTAGCAAACATTTAAATTAAAGCAATAAACTAGAACTTTAATATAGCTATGGGTCTTATATGAGTTGGATATAAGGCGGGTGCGGAGTAGATATTGATAAAACAAGTTGCATGGGAAAAGCTGCATGATGGTGGTACACTGGTGCACATTCTGTGTACTAGATTTCTGATATTCTGACAGGAAAACTGCACATTGTACAAAATAATGATAATAATAATAATAATTGACGCAGGGATTAATTAATTAAGGGTCTTCCATGAGTGACTGGAATTTTTTTTAACATTTTTTTAATTGAGGAGATATATATAGGTATAAATTTCGATAGTATGAGCCCTAATTTCAGTTGATGAATTGCCCGCCCTTTTTCTGTTCCATGCGTACGTTGGATTTGAGTTGAAATGCTTCTCAAGGTTTTTTTTTTTTTTTTAAAAAGGATGTAATTTAAAAATTTGAAGGTGCTCAACTCAAGTAGTCAGAGTGCTATTCAAAAATCAAAGGATATTCTAGTGGTTAATGGACTATCCGATACTTGCTCTGAGGTTAAAGCTTCATTATTTTGGCTCGTTCCTTTTAACTGTGAGGAAGGATTGGAAGAGTTTTAAAAATTAGAAATTTTTGAAAAAAGTTTGAAAAAGTTTGCAGAAATTGTAAGGAACTAGAAGGAAAGTCTTAAAGTTGGAAAGAATAGGCATTTTGTATAAAGTGCGATAATGAGATTATGAAACTATAGTCTTAGGATCTGCTTTTCCATCCGAAAGGAAGGAGGCGAAATTGTCGAGTTGAAGGGAAGAACGTAGTTCAAATATCATAAATCAAATTAGCTCGGCCAAATCATAATTTTGGTAATTTAGTTTCATCATATCATAGGATGGTTTGGTTTGTGTTTCTAAAATTTTTTGACATTGAACTAAATGGTAGACCAAATCAATTGCAGCTTGCCACAAAAGATGAGAGTTTTATTATGTTACACTTGTTCTAACCTGAAACACCCCCCCCCCAAAAAAAAAGGAACACACACGTGTTGTCCTGCTTAGGAGCAACATGCTCGATTTTCACAATTTCACAATACAAGAATTGATTATCAATCTGCCAAAATATTTCACCCTTGAAGGTGTGGTGTCAGCCACGGGTGGCACTAATACCTATGGGTACTATTACGGATGTGCAAAAAATTAAAATTGAGAAATTATGTCGAGGTGTTTGGTAACAACTTTTTGAAAAAAAAAAGGATGTTTTAGCTGTTTTAATCAAATCAAATAGTTAAATAGATATTTGTTAAATAGCTGATTAAACAGCTGTGTGGTCCCAAATAGCTCTTTTTGAAAATGTTGTTTCCATTAGTCTTTTTAAAAGAATTTTTTGTAAAAATGACACATTTGTCCAATACTTTAAACAAATTACATTACATGCTATTGCATTATATTTATAGAATATTATTTTATAAAATAGAAAGAGTATATCGTATTATAAAGTGTTTCTTAGTAGCATTCGAACCTAGTTAAATCTTGAGGGTTAACAACAGTAGAGATATTTTCTTTTTTTTTGAGGCAAAAATAAACTATTGAAATTGCATTGTCTCTTTCATTATTTGTATTATTTTTCTCAACTAAGTAGTATACGTTTTGGTGTAGATTTTCTAATTTCGCTTGTATATTATATCATGTTTATTTGGTTCTCTCACCATGCACCTTTATGAACGTCTAGTATTTTGATATTTATACTTTAGATTATTTAATTTCCCTTCCGATTACCTTGACAATGAGCTTTGAATCGATGTGATATAGTAACATTTGATACTATGTTTTGTATGAATTGAATCTAATGAAGTTAAAGTCATATAAACAAAAAAATTTTAAAAGTAACAAAATAACG